>JAUPMG010000014.1:7872551-7890018 GCA_031762675.1 Pachysandra terminalis | reverse complement strand
ATCATGAAAACGAATTCCCTGACGAGACACTCTCTACATGGGTAATTCGAGAATACATTGATCACCCTATAAGGGTAGAGTGGTACTTACGTTCCTAGAAGGAAGATAACCGCCAAAGGGAGTTCTCCTTCGAAATAACGGATTCAGTAAAATACAGTGAATTGCCCCATAAAAGGTTGTTTGAGACGGATTCTCATGGAAAAACACATGGTGAAAACCTCACCGATTTATAAAACATCTGCTTTCTAACTTATCTAAAGGGGTTTTCTCTTATCAGGAATGACGGTAGGATGGTGATGTTGCTCATTCGAACTTGTGTGAAAGTGACACGTCTTAGAACTGTGTTGCTCAAGTTCTAAAGCAACCTTTTACAGAGCAGTTTTTAAGGTTTGAAATGATTTGGTGTCTTTCTTTGAACGTAACTTAGCCGTGTTGGAGTACACGCATCTCTCAAGATATTTTACAGGACCATGTGTCACTCAGGATTCGCTTAGCACTCGAGGGTTCCCCTCTAAATGCTTAACCGAGTGACACTTGTCCTACTGAGGTGAGAAACTCTCTACAAATATTAGTGCCCATCCTCCATTGAAGATGGGTTGAAATCTGAAATATTGGAGATCAGAGATTGGAGATCGGAAGTATCTGAAACCTCTGAATCAGAAACCAGAAAACCCTGAAACTGGAAATAATAGTGAGTAAAGATTTTGAAAGAGAAAGATGAATCTTCAACCTGTGAGGTTTTACTGCTCTGTGATTGCATTCACTCCCCTTCTTCAGTTATTGCAAACTCTCATTCCTTCTATTTCCTTCTCTTTCTCTTCTCCACAGGTCAAAATTGACAAGGAACGTTTTTTTAAGCTGTCTTAAGACAAACTTCCTACCTTTTTTTTTTTCGTCTCTGGTTGATAATTGTAATTGGTTCTTATATATTAGTTCTTATTTTCTTCTAATATATTTGATCTTTTATAAATCCGTCGTAACCAATATCAAATAAGTTATGATTCCTATCTAAATGGTGGTTTAGCATTCAGTGGATCATTACTTTCAAGAAAGTTAACCTGAGCTACTGGTAGCACAAATCATTTGGGTGGTGAGCCATGAATGACCATCTCGTACGCTAACCGTGGGGTGCGTATCTCCATGTGTTTGTGTAGTGGGAGTGGTTAGAAGCATGATGAGCAAGCTAAATTGAGCAGATACCTCCTGTTTGGTGTAACTACCTTCAAATGGAAAGGTCTTTGATGTCAAAAAGACTTTCTGAAAAAGTGTGAGAATAAAAGCTTTATGACTATATGTACATTTGATGAGAAAAATTATGTAAAAGGATGTATATATAATAATATAGATCAATTGCATATTTGGTATCTTTTAGGAACTTAATTTTATAAGTTTTATTAAGTTTAAAACATTGATGATTTGCTTCTATCTCCCTCTATTGTTCCAACAAAATTCGGCCGTCTTTGGGCCGGCTTGTGCTTTTCGATAAGTACTTATTGGATAAGTGGTTCAATGAGAGCGCTTATCCACAACAACAAACTGGTTACTTATAGAAAATAGTGTTTGGTTAATACATTTATTTAAGTGCTTACAACAGTTTAGGGGTAAAATAGGTATTAAAAAATATTATTAAAGTTTAGAAATAATATTTATTTAAGTGCTTACGGAAGTTTAAGAGTAAATTAGGAATTATGAAAATATTACTAAAGTGTAGAAATAATTTCTCACTTAAGTGATAAGACAGGCCATTCTCAACAGCTTCTCTTTTTAGGTAGCCTAGGGCTAGCTCGGCTCGGGCTGAGGCTCTGCTCGTTTGAGCCGAGCTTGAGCTCTAAAATTAGGCTTGCGAGCCAAGCCTGAGCTCGAAAAAATGCTCATTATTTTAATGAGCTTGTGCCGAGCTTGGGTAAGCTCGGCTCGATTAAAGCTTGGCTCGGTTTGTATATGTGATTATACGTTCATATTCTTATATCTTATATTATGTATTAATATTAAACACACGTGTAAACATATTATATTATATATAATAACTGTTATCAACTATAATGTTAATACATTTGTATTAATCTAAGATTTTTTACGACGTCGATTTTTTATAAGCCGAACTTTTTGCGAGCCGAGCTTTTACGAGCCTGAGCCGAGCTAGACAAAACTAGGCTCGGCTCGGAGCCTAAAAACTTGTAACGAGCCTGAGCCAAGTCTGAGCTTTGCTAGAGATTTACGAGTCTAAGCTGAGCTGGGCAAAGCTCAGCCGAACTTTTTGCGAGCCGAGCTTTTACGAGCCTGAGCCGAGCTAGACAAAACTAGGCTCGGCTCGAAGCCTAAAAACTTGTAACGAGCCTGAGCCAAGTCTAAACTTTGCTAGAGATTTACGAGCCTAAGCTGAGCTGGGCAAAGCTCGGCTCGTTTACAGCCCTAGGGAAGCCTTCCTCTATTGCTTATGGGTCCATTAATTGTTACCCAGCCTAGCCAACGCAGCCTAAGTTTTATTTAAGTTTAAAACATTGATGATTTGCTTCTAGCCCCTCTCTTATTTAAACAAAATTGGTTTCCTTAAAAAAGAGTTTTACGTCAAAGCACTGTTGAGATGTGTCAATGAACACTCGCTAATTCCAAGGTCTAACTATTAATTTGTTAATTTCAACTGAACATGATTTTAAGTATTAAGTATTAGACAGATTCGATTGAGTGCGGATCCTCTGTTTACCCATGTGATGGGTGTGTGATGTAATTTTGCTTTCACCTGAGTTGCAATACGAACATGGGTGTTTTGTTACAATGGATCCGGGTCGGATCCGATCCTCGGAGCACTTATCCTTGTCGAAACCCACCCCACCCAATCATAAAATGAGATGAGGCAGGTCACCGGTCCATTGCCACCCCTAATCTGGAGTCTATTTTTTTTTAAACAATTTTATAAAATATAATTAAAGAAAGCATGCAAAATTAAATCCTTCAAATTTAAATTTTATAAAATACAATTAAAGAAAGAATGCAAAATTAAATCCTTCAAATTTAAAGAATCCCCATTAATTTAATACTACCATTCTTACAAATCAAAAGGCAGGAAGCTGTCCACCTTAACTCTTGATCATAATGTATGCAACTCCCATCCCTTGGTTTGGTTTTAGGTATAGTAGTAGTAGTAGCTTGATTTGGTTGTAGGAATGGTAGTCGGTATATTAAGAGGATTTCTAATTAATAGTTTGCTTTCAAGTTTGTCTCCACGCACACATTCATTCACCAATTCCTAGAAAAATCCGTGCTTCGCCGACCATACTCCCGTCAATTCTTTTCTTTTAGCTTATGGCGGCCCTCTAAAAACCCCACTCCACGTTTCCACTGCCTCGGAGAACGTTGTGGGTCCTACCATCTTCATTCACCTTAAAAATGAAAAGTGGGACCCAGTAGGTAAGACCCACTTATTTCAAGTCAGTGCGCTTCTTGTTGTTCTTTTGATCATAAACAACAAGAGCCTTGAAAATCCGATAGAAGGGGGACGTTCTGTTTCCCTCCTTTCCTTTCCCCACTGGGTTAATCAAAGGCCCCACACTTCGTTTTCACTCTATACCTCTACAACTCTAGTCTCAGATGTGCTAACATGCGCAGTGGCTGTTCGTTTCTCCCCTTCTCCCCCCTGCTCTCTGTCTCTTCAACCGAGCTTTGTTCCTCTGTCTCTCTTGGCCATGTTGCTGTACGGAGCCTCAACTTTGTTGGGTTTATTCTTTTTTCTTGAAATGCAGCAGATGCTAATGGCAGGTATCTCTCTCTCTCTCTCTCTCTCTCTCTCTTGATCTCTCTCTTGATCTTTACTTTGTTTTCTTGCGCCTTCTATCCAGTAGTTTAATAGAAAATCACATGCCAACTATCCAAGTTGTTTAGCGGTTCAACCATTTCTATTTTTATGTTCGAATGGCGATTATTGTTGCTAGTTTAACCTCGTATTTAGGTTTCTTCTGGTACTGATCTCTTGTGGAAATGGGTTTTATGGGATTGGAAGTCATGGCCAAACTGTACTCTTCGAACTGTTCAAGCTTCCACTTTCATCTTTTGTTCTGTTACTAGTTGGTGGCATTTTAGATGGTGTTTTTCTTCTTATTTCTGAGGTCCTCCTGGTGCCATTCAGGTGAAGGTGGTACCTCTTTCATGGATGCCCTGTTCAAACCCAATTCTTCAAGAACTTGGAAAAGCATCATTAAGGGTAGAGAGCCTTGTAATTCAGGTCTTAGGTGGAGAGTGAGGAATGATCAAAATATAAGTGTGTGGTATGATAAATGGGTTGGCAACATTAGTCTTGTAGAGAAAGCCTTAAACAATATCCCTCAGCACTTGGAAAATTTAAAGGTTGCCAATCTTATCAGTTATCAATCCCATTTGGGTTCTTGAATGTGATGTCATCCAGCACCTTATTCCACCCAAAATTGTTGAGAAAATTAGGGAGAACCCAATCGAGAGATGTGGAGTAAGGGGAAGAGCACAACCAATGGAAATTTTTTGACCAAATCAGCATAGACCCTTGCATCTAGCTCTCTTACCTCAAATACAAGTAATGGGAAGAGCTGGGCAGATATATGGAAATGTCAAGCTCCCCAAAACATTAGATTCTTTCTTTGGCTTGGCCATCATAAAAGACTCCCTACTAGAGCATATCTAACCAGATGTGGGATGCTGGATTTAGCCACTTGCCATTGCTGCAACTCACCATGTGAAGACATATTGCATATACTTTGCCAGTGCAATTTGGCCAAATACATATGGGACAAACTTGAAGTTAAATCCACGACCTCTAAAGCAGCATATCCGGACATATTGAACTGGATCTCTATCAACCTTGCACCTTCAAAACAGTTTAGGGACACTACATCCCTTGGAGCAAGGTTTTCCACGTCGATGTCGTCTGGCATGTCGCCAAGTTGACCTAGCGACATGTCGCCAACATGAGGGAGAAAAAGGGAAATCTGGGGGTAATGATGGGGGAATGGGGGTTTTTGATGGTTCCCCCCCAAGTTTTAAACAACCCTAATTAGTGTCTAAATACATCATAATATGCAAAAAAAAAAAAAAAACGTGCATATCAAGGGACATTGCATGAGGGGAGTTTACCTACTCGTTGTGGGTGTGCAAGCTGTGTAAAAATTAATGTAATATGATATACTTAAGCTATAACCTCATAATTTGCTCATTTCACAACTAAAAGTACATGAAAAGAAACCCACCCCGGGTTGCTCAGTTGGTAAGGGCGAATAGGGGATTGTGTAGGTTAGACGCACGGTAAGTTCGATTCCAGCTAGGCAGGTTCGGATTTAAGTGGGAGGTCGTGGCGGTGGGTTGTTGCGCAAGCCCTACTTGGGATTACGGGCCTAAGGCCCAGACACCCAAGTTATCAAAAAAAAAAAAGTACATGAAAAGAAGCAAATAAGATACATACTATACCAATTTAGTCAATCATAAATTAAATAACAAACTGAATAATTAAATAGTTTCATAGTTAATATTTACCAACATACAATATTTATTTCAATTTCTTTTTTCAAATTTTTATTTTTTTAACTTTAGTTTTTTTTTTCAAATATTTTTATTTCTCAAAATAATTAAGCATTTTCACAATTATTATTTATTAACATACAATATCAATTTTTTTTTTTATAATATACTACATAAGGGTGTATATACGACTCTTATATGGTATTTAAATATTATTGGATGTATTTTTTATTATTATTTTAATTAAAAAAATTAAATAAATATAAATATTTTCCAAAAAAAACTAATGACACACATCTGTAGATAGGGTGTCATTAGAGAACATATAATAAATTTAGTGTTTGCAAAAGAATTAAGACGGAAAAGTAGAAAGCATGGATTTCACCTTCAAGTCTTGAAGAAATCCCTTGAATTTCCACAAAATCCTCAAGACCTTGTTATAATGTAATCAGATTTATGTTTGAAACACAAATCGAGCAGGAAATAAGGAAGATTTGAGCCAAAAAGTGTGAAATCTCAAGAAATGGGAGAAATTTAAAAAAAAATTGAATTTTTCCCCCATGTTGCCAACATGGGGGGAAAGTCGAAATCTGGCGATTTACATGCAGATTTATCATCACCGGGGTCTGGATTGGCGACATGTCGCCGACATGGAAAACATTACCTTGGAGTTAGGTCTTTGCCTTTGCTTGTTGGAATGTATGGAAAGCAGGGAATGGCAGTTTCTTCAACAATAAAAACAAGCACGCGAATCAAATTCTCACCCAAATCCTAGCAGGAGCAAAAGAATACGCAAGTGCTCTCTTAAACAAATCTAGTCAAAACAACCAAGGGTAAAGTATGGAAGAACGTGGTGTGGGGACCATCAACTCTTGGCTGGTTCAAACTCAACTCTAACTGGCACTCTAAGGGCAACCCTGGCCAAACTGGAGTAGGAGATCTTATCAGAGACGATAATGGGAAGTGGGTCACCGGCTTTATTGCCAAATTAGGAGAGGCAAACAATACTAGAGCCGAATTAGGAGCATTAAGGGAAGGATTACGCCTAGCATGGTCATCTAATACGCGCAGAATTGTGGTTGAGATTGACGCAAGCATTGTTATTGATATTCTCAAGGACGAAGACCATGATCACAGCCCAAATCAAGCCCTCATTCAATACTGCAAATGACTACTACAAAGAGAATGGAGGGTCAAGCTAAAACACACAGTAAGGGAGGCAAACAAGTGTGCTGACACCTTAGCAAATAGTAGTTTATCTCAGTTAACTAGATATATTTTTCTGAATTCTCCCCCAAGTTGTCTGCAGCACCATATTCTGGGTGATGCTATGGGGGTGACTACTCTACAGTTATGTAATATGAATAATTAAGTTTTAAAGGATATCCTTTTTACCAAAAAAAATAATTATTTGGTTGGCATTTTAGAAGGTGTTTTTCTTCTTATTTTTGAAAGGCATAACTGCAAATTCCTTTGAAATTCTATTCACGTTGTGGCAATTTTCTGGTAGTTGTAATTTCATTATCTTCCTCTCTGCTAAAGTTTCCTAATGAGTTGTGGAAACGTAGAGCATTTTGGTCATGATTAGAGTTGGTGTATCTGTAAACTCTACACGGATGTGTATTCTTGTTGCAATTTTTAGGCATTGCTTCTTAGAAAGCCTTCCCAATCCTTATTTTGTTTTTTTACAGATATTAAGGAACATCGCTTATATTTTCACCCTTAAAATGGCCATGGAAATGGGATATAGTCAATCAATCAATTGAAGGCCTCAATCCAACTAGTTGAAACTGGCATTATGGCAATATGGCTGATTGTTAATATAAACTTTATTCGTGGAATTTTTTTGCAATATAAGTAGCTAAATGGAATCGCCTGTGTTGCTGGAAGAACAAAATGAACATTTCAGAATTTATATATCTTAATGTTTGATATGCAGGATGTCCACTAGATTTGAGTGGGTCAAATTTTACTTTGGCAGCATCTTTCTGTTCAAATAAAGATGGCAGAGGAAAATGCTGCCGTTATATCAATGCGATTGTAGCAGTTTCTATTGCTCGATATGCAAATGTGACGAGCAATCTTGGGGTTCCTTTGCATTTATCTGAGATCTGTATTCATTCTATATCAGAAACCTTGGACCAAAATGGAATTCCACCAAATGCGACAGTTTTTTGTAGGCTTGGGACAAAAATTCCAGTTTCTTATGAGTGCAAAGGCCGAACATCTGTCATGCAGATGATGCAGTCTCCTGGGTTTGAGGATGTCAGCATGAACTGCAAAAATCCGCTTTCAGTGGAAAGTAGTTGTAGGAAGTGCTTAAATGCTGGTATTGCATACCTTCACCACCTTGTTGGACCAGTAGATAATATGACATTGAGTACTTGCAGGGATGCAACTTTTACTGCACTTGCGAGCCAAGGTGATAATGTGTCAGCCATTGATACTGCAAGCTGTTTCTTTGGTGTTCAAGGGCTTCTTAGTCCTCCAGGTATGCTATTTTTAGTATGTGTATGAGTTTGTATAAAAAGAATACATGTTGAGCTGTTGCACTAGCAATTTATCAATATTGCGTTTCCATCTGATTATAATTGTTCATTCTTGTGCAAACTACAATATAAATTATTAGTGGCCGTTCTATATTTAGTTGTCAAGTTGAATTCTAAAATGTCTGATGCTCAAGCTGTGGTTCAACAGCTCATTCCCTCTTAGAAGAATAGCTTGTGGCATTCTTTCCATAGGGGGTTGGTGTTGTTGCAAGCAAGGCTTTAAATTTCGATATCACCAGACATTTTGGCAGATTTTTTCTGGTGAAATTTCAGCGAAATTTTGCCAACCTGGCAGACTATTTCGCTAGGTTGGAGAAATATTTCGCTATATTACGCTGAAATTTCGACAAAATGGGGGAAAAGGGGGAATTCAGCAAATTCCCCCTACATTTCATTTCGCTGGGGGCCATTTTGGCAAAATTTTGCCGGCATGCCACAGCATACCAGCGAAATGTAAAACCTTGGTTGCAGTCTAATCCTGAATGGCCTGATGCCCCAATTGTGGTGAGAAAAAAAGGGAATGAAATGAGGTTAATGTGACAGATACAACATGATCTTTACATCATGACAACATTTTTATGATTTGAGTAAGCTTTGGCATAAATATGTAGGTGGGTGATTAATTAATTATGGGAGTTTGGCTTCTGTTTGATCGTACTTTTTGGTTGTTGAGTAGTTGACATGTGCGTTTTGCTTTCCTATCACTATCTCATCAAATTCATAAACCTGATGATTTCTTTGGAAGGTTAACAAGAATCATGTTTTTCTTCCATCATTATATTAAATTAACTGATTTTTTTGGTTATGTCATTTATTTTTGAATATTTTGTAAAATATAACAACAAACAAGAGATAAAACAGGAGCATTTCCCTTTTTTTTTTTTTTTTTTTCCTTCTTGCAATTAGTTCTTTTTGAACTACAAAATTTTCAAAATTAAAATGTCTTTTGACTTGTTCATCTTTTTGCAATGAAAATGGATGCATAAGAAAGTCTCTCCAAGATCTTCTAATATCCAATATTATATAATTTTTTAAAAATTATAAAACAATAATATCTTAATTCTTCTTGGTGATCTACATGCATTACTTCATGTGCCACCTTCTATTTCATGCTAAATCCAAACCTTGGTTGAAGATCTAGCTCTACTTCTTTTTGTGGATAATAAAGTTGAATTGGTTTCCTGTAAGCTTGATGGAAGGAAGAGGTGGAACTGAATGGTCAGGAGTCCTAGGGCTTGCATATGTTTTGAACGTCACTGCAAACATTCAGTTTTTATTGTCACCCAATTCAATGTTATGAAAAAGTGGACCAGATTGGGCGGCTAAACTGTGAATGTAGACCATCACTTTTCCTGTTATTAAAAACCCCAATGCCTCAAAGATGAAAATCATGAAACTGGCTGGTCTATTTAACCATTTGGATTGTGAAAGGGTCGAAAATTGTACCACTCACTATTGTACTGTATGATATTTGATATTGTTAAAAGAAAATTCAAATATAATGTCACTTTCTAAGCCATTAGATCGATGTTCTGGCTGTTGAGATGTGGTCTTTCTGGTTTGAAATCCTGGCTGAACCAATCCTCTGTTTTTCTTTTTCTTTTCTGTTTTATTTTTTTCTTAACTGTCCTCTGGTTCCTTTTAGGTTTTCTACATGCAAAATTATCAATATTTGTGATTTTTGTTTGTTACTGCTATTTTATTTTTGTTGTTTAATTAAGATTGGTTACTATTTGGTTGTTGCAATCGTATCCACTGTAGACAACACTTGATATTTGAACCCTTAGTCTGTAATATAAAATCACGATTCTGAATTGAATGAGTTGTGTTAGATGGAATCTAAGCATATTTTATGGTGAGTTTCAATTATGATATTACAATATAGGTTGTCTGTTAGGTTGATATAAGTACATAACTACATTAAATTTTAGGAATTAGACTGCTGTATATTTTAGTACTTGTTCATTGTCCATTGATTTGTTGCAGGTCAGTCTTTGAAGGTTTTAGATGATTTATGTTATCTTCTATGGAACTTTGTCTGAGTATCTGTTTTAACTCTCTTTTCTAATGAATATTTTAAATATTGCTCTTTTGTAGTTTCAGAACCATCTTCACCTGTTCTTACTCCTGAGGCATCTCCAACTCCATTGGTTGCTGCTAGCCCTAGTCAACTCATAGTGGGAGTACCTTTTAAGGGACATCATCATCCCTACCACCTCACGTTAATTCCAGGAGTTGGCATTGCAGTAACTGTGGTGGCAGTTCTGCTGTTAATACCATTGATACTTCTAATTCATAGAAAAATAAGAGAGCTAGAGTGTTCGGAGAATCGTGATAATATCTCTTGCAAAGCCTTCTCGCCTCGACCAATCCGAAAATGTCAGGAAGGTCTGTTCAGGTTGTATCCTTTCTTGATCCATTCTAACAAAAAGGTTGTTTCATGCCACATGCTACTATGCAGGTCCATCATTTATGTTTCGAAAGTTCAGCTACAAGGAGACAAAAAAAGCAACAGTCAATTTCAGCACTGTCATAGGGAGAGGGGGGTTTGGAACAGTCTACAAGGCTCAATTCAGTGATGGTTTTGTTGCAGCCGTGAAGCGGATGAACGAGGTTTCAGAACAAGGGGAGGGTGATTTTTGCCGTGAGATGGAGCTGCTTGCAAGACTGCATCATCGCCATCTTGTTGCTCTGAGGGGCTTTTGTGTTGAAAAACACGAGAGGTAGTTAATTGTCCTGTTTATTTCTGATCCCGTGTGTCAGTATGGTCTAATAATATATATATATATTTTAATTTAATTTAATTTTTTTCTGGCAGGTTTCTAATTTATGAATACATGGAAAATGGAAGCTTAAAGGATCATCTTCATTGTATGTGTTTCTTTCAATTTCTTTAATTTGCTTATGATAATTTTATAACCTATAATCTATTCAATGCATGTTAGATTAAGCTTGATCTTTTGCATGTCCAGCTCCAGAGAGAACCCCTCTGAATTGGCGGACTCGAATCCAAATTGCCATTGATGTGGCTAATGCTCTGGTAATATCATCCTTGTCACTTGGACCAATTTATTTTTTCCTTTTAGCTTTAGAAGGAAAGTGGGTCTGTGATTAGTGGGTGAAGATGGTTCTTATTCTTAGCTTTTGGAATCAACAATAATACATTTAGTGTGATGAGATGGGTTCTTATGCTGAGTATTTGGAGTCAAAGATAATATTCTTATTAAGCTGGACTCTTGTGGATATGTTTTCTTTCTGGGTGTGCACGAAATTTCTCTTTTGTGCTTGCTTTTCTTTTTTGAGCCCTCATTTGATGTTCCTACTACAGGAATATCTCCATTTCTATTGTAATCCTCCTCTCTGCCACAGAGACATCAAGTCCAGTAATATTCTACTGGATGAGAACTTTGTTGCAAAGGTAGTGTTGTTATCTGCATTTTTGGCTTTTGCAATTCTAAATTCAGCTTTGTGTGCTCGGGGGGAATAATTCTTCTTATTTGTTTTTTTTTTCCCTTGTTCCCGTATCTTTTCCAGGTTGCAGATTTTGGCCTTGTTCATGCTTCAAAAAGCGGTGCGATTAACTTCGAACCAGTGAACACCGATATCCGAGGCACTCCAGGTAGAACATTGGTGAGACTTGAAACATGTCTATATTGTTATCTGTTTTAAATAGGCCTAATCATCAATAACTTACAGGTTATATGGATCCTGAATATATGGTGACCCAGGAGCTGACAGAAAAGAGCGATGTGTACAGTTATGGCGTGCTGTTATTGGAACTAGTGACTGCGAGACGAGCGATACAAGACAACAGGAATCTGGTAGAATGGTCCCAAATACTAATGGCAACAGAATCTAGGCTACCTGAACTCGTGGACCCCGCGATTGGGGACTCTTTTGATATAGAACAGCTTCATACAGTTGTGATAATCGTGAGATGGTGCACACAGAGAGAAGGAAGAGCTAGGCCTTCAATCAAACAGGTTCTCAGGCTTCTATATGAGAGTTTGGATCCAATGCATAGTGGTTTTGTACATTCTGTGGAAGATGAAGATTATGAAGGCACAGGAAGGACTAATAAACGGAAGGTGCACAGGAGTGAGGTCAGCTTTCACAGCGGTGATGCCAGGTATCTTCCGTCTTCTTCGAGTACATCTAGGTCTTACTGTAGCAGAAGCTTTCTGCTTGAAACTGGCTCCCCACAAAATTCTGTTTGAGGGTGGTTTCAACCTTCATCATATATGTTGCAGAAGCCTGTGATGGATTGCAAGCTTTAATATGTTACAAGTCTGATTTACAGGTATGTTATGGCATTCAAATTTGTCGAGTGCAATTTTCCTTTTCCTAGAATGTCAACGACCTTGAGATTAGTTTCTCAATGGTCCAAAAATGATCAGAATTGGTCATGATCATAATTTTTGATTGATATTTATCCTTCGTGGAACAAATGAGGTATTAATTATATGCTTCGTGCTTGTATCATAGATGATTAAAACTGTATACACTGTACCAGTTTGGTTGTCACAAGGCCAGCCTAGTTGTCATGCTTGTTTTTAAGTTTGTATAAGTTTGATATTTTTTTTATATTAATCTATAATGAGTTTAGTGATATGTACTGTTACTACCCTCTGATTCTCCATTTGACTCGACTAAACTCATTGTAAATATGACATGATCTTAATATTCACGAAATTACCTTTGAGTACTACAGATTGGACCAGCTATATGCTGGCCTTTTATGCGTATCAAACAGAAAAAAGTTATTTGGATTTTTTTTTTCCTGATAATGTATGATTGTGTCAATAAGGTTTACAAGTTGTATCCGGAAAGTGTATAGAGAGGTAAGCTCATGAAGCTATGATGGACCTTCAACAACAACAACAAACTGCCTTATCCTGATTATACCTAGGCTATACAATGATAATAGAAAAGCTGTCACGGTAGTGCAGGAGTTGCTTTTGGGCCTCAAGGTGAAGATAGAAAGCTGTAACCCACCCCATAGGCTACTAGGCAGATTAAACTTTGTAGACCTGACCAACAGTTTAATGGTCCAACAATAAGCATATTTTGGAAGCATTTTACAGCCCAAGAATGAGTTCCACTTGAATTTTTTTCTTATTTAGAGTTATAGGAATTTTAGTACTTCCTTTTAGAGTTATATTTCTTATACTAGGCGTTTGGAACTAAGAAAATTTGGATGGGTATTTTAGAAGATATTAGGATTCCAATGTATGTACCTCTTGGGTTAAGACTTTTATTGGATGTTTTGGATTTAGAAACAAAGCTATATGCCTATAAATAAGGTTTTACACATGGTTTTATTGAAAAGTGATGAATGAGAAACAATGCTATAAATAAGGTTTTACATATGGTTGTATTGAAAAGTGATGAATTTTAAAGAAATAAAAGAGAAATTAATTCTCTGTTATATAGCTTCTCATGGTTGTTTTTTTTCCCACTTATTCATAGTGGATTATTGTACTTTTTAGTGAATTTGGAGTTTATTTGGTCATTTTCTAGCTATTTTACTTTTTTTTTTTTTAATTCTTGGATGAAAATCAAGCTGTTAATTACACTGTTACTCTTAGAGGTGAACACCTCTAATTTCAAGCATGCACAAAATAAGCATAAGTAATGATTTGGAGAAATATGGATATCATTAATCTTGTAGGGTTTAAAATTACCCCTTGATTTACAAAATCATCCCTTTTTTGGGGCTTGATTTACAAGAAAGTATGGTGGTTAGTCCACCATAGGATTAGATCTTATGTTTTGGACTTCCATCAAAGAAGGAATATAAGTAAATAATACAACAGCAAATGCCTTATCCCAACTAGTTGAGGTCGACAATATGAATCTGGTTCTTCCACCCCTATCTGTCAAAAACCATATCTTCAATTAGATTATGAGTATCCAAATCCTTTTGGACTAACTTTATCTGATTTATTTTGGGTCTTCCTTTCCCCTTTTAAATCCTTCAATGAGTACCCCTTTACACCTTCTCACAGTTTCCTCCCTAGGTCTTCACTTTGCATGCCCAAACCATCTTAACCTACTTTATCTTATCTCTTTTTCGGGCAACACCTAGATACTCTCAAATGTTCATTCCTTACCTTATCTTTCCTGATAAATAATAAAATTAAAAATGAGCCTTTTTGTACTTGCTCATGCTTAGTTCATTTTATCAAAAGTATTGGGTTGAATTGAATTTCTGGTGCGCATTTATCTTCTTATGAATCCTTTCCCTCTCTTCTTTTTTGGGTAGCTAAAGTCCAAAGTTCTCTTTGACACTTAAAAAGGTCTTTTTTTTAATAGAGAGGCTTGTTATTTGGGGAAGATGAATTGTTCTTAAATCAACTCACTTTGAGTCTTTGAATCTTCCTTTTGGTTGAAGTCAAATTTGAGAGGCTACTACTCTCCTTATCTCAGATATTTGGATGTTGTTGAAGTTACTTCTCATCTTTGGACTTATTGATGGTGCTACTTGATTAATGGTGGGTCCCAATTCCAATTACTAGTTGAGAATTTCCTTGTGATTCCCCTTATGGTTTGAACCTCAGGCCATGGACGAGTCTGGGCCTTACCCGGATTTCTAGCTTCTGTTTGGGTTAATCTCGGGCTGTATCCCCTTATTCGAGTCAAACTTGGGTCGCCCCCGGTGTGGGGCAGTGGTGCCCCTCTTAGGCTGGGGCCATGGCTGTGGCCCTTGTCTTATGGGGAAAACACTACCCAAAGTTACAATGTATTGAGATTCTGAGAATGGACATCCTGAAATATTAGATCGACATGGATACTACAGGACTGGATACAATGTGGTTATGCTGATCAACCCATTTGAGATAACCATAAGCGATCATCGGAGCATCTTTAGTAACCTCTACACTTAGAACGAACCTTTGCTTCTGACATTTTCCAGTGAACTTGAGAGTCACCAGCTCAATTTGGACTCTCATTTCACTTGGGAGCTCCAGAACTGCATGGTAAACTGCAGTTTCATTTCCGACATTTGTCACAATCCTGCTGAAGTTCTTCACAATTGAAGATCTTGCTATTTTGGGAAATATGGCAACGAAGGATGGGTAGTTGAGGTCAGGAGTTTTTTCATTGCAACTCCATTGAGGTTGCCTGATTATGGCACTCATCTGCCTTTTGTTGTATCCAAGGCTGCAGAGGAAGTCGATATAGTCTTGGAAGCCTATGTCATAGATGAGCCCAGGGTCAAAGGCTTTGTTAGGGTTGATATGGCCACCGCCAAAATTTAGTGGCGTGCCGGGAAACCCTGTCCACTCGTCTCTGATGGTTTTGTGCGTATTGTCAACAGCATTTGCTGTGGTCATGATCGCTGAACGAATGGCCGCCGGATTCCAATCCTGGTGGACAGCCTTCAGCAGTCCTGCTAGTCCGGCAACATGTGGTGCTGCCATAGATGTACCTGAGTACAGTGCATAATCTGTCACCAAGTTGTATATGCCTGTTTCCATGAATGGTATCTTTGGTGTAACTGCTGCTAGCACATCCTGTCTTGGAGCTTGTATATCTGGTTTCAAAAATCCTGGGTTAACTGGGTCTGGTCCTCTTGACAAGAAATAGGCCACTTGAGGCGCTGGTTTCATACCCACCTTCGTCACTACAAATCTCATTTCTTTCACTGTTGCATTGCTCACTTCCAAGACATATTCCTTGATTAGAACTGCACCGGTTTGTAAAACCAGGCTTGGAATGAAGTAATCTTCTGATTCAAGAATCAATTTGCCCAACAAGAATACGCCTCCATATGCTCCAGATCTCTGGATCACTTCCATCTGGGTGCCGACGTCAACCTCAGAGCTGTTATCACACAAAACCACCTTTCCTGCAACCTCTTTTGAACCCAAAGCTAGGGCGTGGCCTGCTGCTTTGCTTGTGTTTCCATTCCCATAGTAGAGTAATGCGTCGGTAATGTAAATGCTCTGGGGAAAGTAGGATGTTCCTTCTATAGTCAAACCATTGCCAAGGGTCATTGTGGTAACAAAATTCCTATCTACAGTGCCGGCTCCAACGGTCGTGATCCATGGAGCTCCATTGTAGGTTGAATTTGGACCTGGTCCATCATTTCCAGCTGCACAGACGACGAATATTCCTTTCTCAATAGCTGAAAGAGAAGCAATAGCGATTACATCGTTGAAGTATGGTGTTTGGTCGAACCCCAAGGCCCAAAGATAACGACATGATGGCTACATTGTAGGCTATTGTTTGATCCATCTCGGCGGCACGTCAGTTGCCGCACTCTGTTCAGTGTCTGTTTCCCAGAGGACCTTGTACATGGCAACATGTGCACTGGGGGCTACTCCCCTTGCTGTTCTTGTAGCATATCCGAAATGGCCTGCTCCAGGTACAGGGCTGCCAGCTGCTGTGGATGTTGTATGAGTCCCATGTCCTATGAAGTCTCTTGCAGAGTCGTAATCAAAGTCCTTGGAGATTTTGATTCTGGCAGCTCGAAGTCCTTTGCTAAAGGAACGGGCGCCAATGAGCTTCCGGTTACAGAGAGAAGGGCTGAACGCCGTTCCATTCTCACATGCACCCTTCCATCTTTCCGGCACTTACGACATTCTCCCGTCGCTAACTATTATCCCAATGATAACATCTTTGCCATATGATGCAGCAGGCCATATACAGGAGCTATGTCTTAAGCCAAGAATTTTGTGGTGTGGGTGGTGAAGAACTTGCTGATTGACTCACGATACGTGGCACCGTGAGCTGGCAATTTCTTGAGCTCGGATAACTAACGCCTGGCACTGAAGCCATGCATGACATGGTTGTGGGAGTAGAGCAAGGTTTCTTCATTGGTGGTTGTATTTAACGATGACAAAGATGATAGGGTGGACAGTTGCCACGACTCGTGGGTGGAGAAGGCTGCCGGTTTGTGCGAGTGATCCTAAGTCCGGCGATCCTCCGATGCTATTAGTGCATTGCTACTTCCCAGTAGCAACATGAGTAACCATGTCAATACCTGGTGTGATGAGCTCATCTTGGAGGAGATCTTCAGCTGGATTAAGGAAGATGGGTTGGTAAGATGATGAAGAATGATGAGAGAGAGGCAGATGTCATATAATTATGATTCAAGGGATGACTGATTCCTCTTCTGGTGATAGCTGAATGTTAAGCCAAATATCATTATAAGGTGTTTTTGAAGTATTGGATTTGTTTGCTTTCTTGTGCTTTCCATCCTAGATAGGCTTTGTTTGCTCCACTCCTTATTTTACTCTTTAAGACACAAGCAAGCTTCATCTATCTTTCATTTTGGAGAAACAAACGGTTTTCCATTTAGTAGAGTTTGGGTTGTTCTGTTTGTCCTTCATCTGGAAGAAGTAAAGTGGTTAGCAAGGTGTAAAGGATCGTCCGATCCCGAGTTGGATCGGACGATCCAACTCGGGATCGTTTGGGGACGATCCCTGATC
>JAUPMG010000014.1:7850808-7872451 GCA_031762675.1 Pachysandra terminalis | reverse complement strand
TTCACCACCTTGTTGGACCAGTAGATAATATGACATTGAGTACTTGCAGGGATGCAACTTTTACTGCAATTGCAAGCCAAGGTGACAATGTGTCGGCCATTGGTACTGCAAGCTGTTTCTTTGGGGTTCAAGGGATTCTTAGTCTTCCAGGTATGCTATTTTATAATGGTTCATTCTTGTGCAAACTACAATATAAATTATTAGTGGGCGTTCTATATTCAGTTGTCAAGTTGAATTCTAAAATGTCTGATGCTCAAGCTGTGGTGCAACAGCTGATGCTCTCTTAGAAGAGTAGCTTGTGGCACTCTTTCCATTGAGGGTTGGGCTTGTTGCAAGACACTGGTTGCAGTCTAACCCTGAATGGTCTGATGCCCCAGTTGTTGTGAGAAAAAAAGGGAATGAACTGAGGTTAATGTAACAAATATAACAGGATCTTTACATCATGACAACGTTTTTTTGAAATGAGTAAGCTTTGGCATTAATATTTTGGTGGGTATCGATCAAAATATAAAATAAAATATGTAGGTGAGTGATTAATTAATCATGGGAGTTCGACTTCTGTTTGATCAGACTTTTTGGTTGTTGATTTGTTGACGTGTGGGGTTTTCTTTCCTATCACAGCCTCATCAAATTCACATACCTGATGATTTGTTGACTTGAGGCTTGACTCATCTGTATTATAGATAAAGGAACAGGGCTGTCTTGGGAAGGTTGATAGGAATCAAGTTTTTCTTCCAAACTCAGCCTTGCATTATATTAAAATAGCTGATTTTTTTTTTCGGGTTATGTCATTTATTTTGTAAAATATAACACCAAACAAGAGATAAAGCAGGAACATTTCCCTATTTTTTTTCTTGCAATTAGTTGTTTTTGAACTACAAAATTTTCGAAATTAAATGTCTTTTGCAATGAAACTGGATGCATAAGAAAGTTCTCTCCAAGATCTTTCTAATATCCAATATTATATAATTTTACTTAATAATTTTTTAAAAATTATAAAAAAATAATATCTTAATTTTTCTTGATGATCTACATGCATTACTGCATGTGCCACCTGCTAATTCATGATAAATCCAAACCTTGGTTGAAGATCCAGCTCTACTTCTTTTTGTGGATAATAAAGCTGAATTGGTTTCCTGTAAGCTTGATGGAAGGAAGAGGAGGAATTGGATGGTCAGGAGTCCTAGGGCTTGCATATGTTTTGAACCTCACTGCAAACACTCAGTTTTTATTGTCACCCAATTCAGTGTTATGAAAAAGTGGACCAGATTGGGTGGCTAAACTGAGAATATAAACCATCACTTTTCCTGTAAGCACAATGCCTAGAAGATGAAAATCATGAAACTGGCTGGTCTATTTAGCCATTTGGACTGTGAAAAGGTCGAAAATTGAACCACTCACTATTGTACTGTATAATAATACTGTTAAAAGAAAATTCAATTATAATGTCACTTTCTAGGCCATTAGATCGATGTTCTGGCTGTTGAGCTGTGGTCTTTATGGTTTGAAATCCGGGCTGAACCAATCTTCTGTTTTTTCTTTTCTTTTCTGTTTTTATTTTTTTAATTAACTGCTCTTTGGTTCCTTTTAGGTTTTCTACATGCAACATTATCAATATTTGTGATTTTTTATTTGCTACTGCTATTTTATTTTTGTTGTTTAATTAGGATTAGTCAGTATTTGGCTGTTGCAATCGTATCCACTATAGAAAACACGTGATATTTGAACCCTTAGTCTCTAATATAATTTTCACGATTCTGAATTGAATGAGCTGTGTGTTAGATGGAATCTAAGAATATTTTATGGTGAGTTTCAATTATGATACTACGATATGGGTTGTCTGTTAGGTTTACATAACTACGTTAGACTGCTGTATATTTTAGTACTTGTTCATTGTCCATTGATTTGTTGCAGGTCAGTCTTTGATGATTTAATTGATTTCTGTTGTCTTCTATGGGACACTTTTTGAGTATCTCGTTTAACTATCTTTTCTAATGAATATTTTAAATATCCCTCTTTTGTAGTTTCAGAACCATCTTCACCTGTTCTCACTCCTGAGGCATCTCCAACTCCATTGGTTGCTGCTAGCCCTAGTCAACTCATAGTGGGAGTACCTGTACCTCTTAAGGGACGTCATCATCCCTACCACCTCACGTTAATTCCGGGAGTTGGCATTGCAGTAACCGTGGTGGCAGTTCTACTGTTAATACCATTGATACTTCTAATACGTAGAAAAAGAAGAGAGCTAGAGTGTTCGGAGAATCGTGATAATATCTCTTGCAAAGCTTTCTCACCTCGACCAATCCGAAAATGTCAGGAAGGTCTGTTCATTTGGGTTTGTTCAGGTTGTATCCTTCTTGATCCATTATAACAAAAAGGTTGATTCATGCCACATGCTACTATGCAGGTCCATCATTTATGTTTCGGAAGTTCAGCTACAAGGAGACAAAAAAAGCAACAGACAATTTCAGCACTGTCATAGGGAGAGGGGGGTTTGGAACAGTCTACAAGGCTCAATTCAGTGATGGTTTTGTGGCAGCTGTGAAGCGGATGAACGAGGTTTCAGAACAAGGGGAGGGTGATTTCTGCCGTGAGATGGAGCTGCTTGCAAGACTTCACCATCGCCACCTTGTTGCTCTGAGGGGCTTTTGTGTTGAAAAACATGAGAGGTAGTTAATTGTCCTGTTTCTTTCTGATCCCGTGTGCCAGTACGGTCTAATAATATATATATTTTTTAATTTAATTGATTTTTTTTTTCTGGCAGGTTTCTGATGTATGAATACATGGAAAATGGAAGCTTAAAGGATCATCTTCATTGTATGTGTTTCCTTCAATTTCTTTAATTAGCTTCTGATAATTTTATAATCTATAATCTATTCAATGCATGTTAGATTAAGCTTGATCTTTTGCATGTCCAGCTCTAGAGGGAACCCCTCTGAATTGGCGGACTCGAATCCAAATTGCCATTGATGTGGCTAATGCTCTGGTAATACCTAATATCATTCTTGTCATTTGGACCAATTTATTTTTTCCTTTTGGCTTTAGAAGGAAAGTAGGTCAGTGATTAGTGGGTGAAGATGGTTCTTATTCTTAGTTTTTGGAATCAACAATAATACATTTAGTGTGATGAGATGGGTTCTTATGCTGAGTATTTGGATTTTCCAAAAAAAAAAAAATGCTGAGTATTTGGAGTCGGCAATAATATTCTTATTAAGCTGGACTCTTGTGGATATGTTTTCTTTCTGTGTGTGCACGGAATTTCTCTTTTGTACTTGCTTTTCTTTCTTGAGCCCTCATTTGATGTTCCTACTACAGGAATATCTCCATTTCTTTTGTAATCCTCCTCTCTGCCACAGAGACATCAAATCCAGCAATATTCTACTGGATGAAAACTTTGTTGCAAAGGTAGTGTTGTTATCTGCATTCCTGGGCTTTTGCAATTCTGAAGTCAGCATTGTGTGCTTGGGGGGAATAATTCTTCTTCTTATTTTTTTTTTTCTTTTTCTTGTTCCTGTATCTTTTTCAGGTTGCAGATTTTGGCCTTGCACATGCTTCAAAAAGCGGTGCGATTAACTTCGAACCAGTGAACACCGATATTCGAGGCACTCCAGGTAGAAAACATCGGCAAGACTTGAAACAAAACGTCTATATTGTTATCTGTTTTAAATAGGCCTAATCATAAATGATTTACAGGTTATATGGATCCTGAATATATGGTGACCCAGGAGCTGACAGAAAAGAGTGATGTATATAGTTATGGCGTGCTGTTATTGGAACTAGTGACTGCAAGACGAGCGATACAAGACAACAGGAATCTGGTGGAATGGTCCCAAATACTTATGGCAACAGAATCTAGGCTACCTGAACTCGTGGACCCCGCGATTGGGGACTCTTTTGATATAGAACAGCTTCATACAGTTGTGATAATCGTGAGATGGTGCACACAGAGAGAAGGAAGAGCTAGGCCTTCAATCAAACAGGTTCTCAGGCTTCTATATGAGAGTTTGGATCCAATGCATAGTGGTTTTGTACATTCTGTGGAAGATGAAGATTATGAAGGCACAAGAAGGACTAATAAAGGGAAGGTGCACAGGAGTGAGGTCATCTTTCACAGTGGTGATGCCAGGTATCTTCCGTCTTCTTCGAGTACATCTAGGTCTTACTGTAGCAGAAGCTTTCTACTTGAAACTGGCTCCCCACAAAATTCTGTTTGAGGGTGGTTTCAACCTTCATCATATATGCTGCAGAAGCCTGTGATGGATCCCAATTCCCAAGATTTAATATGTTACACGTCTGATTTACAGGTATGTTATGGCATTCAAATTTGTTGAGTACAATTTTCCTTTCCCTAGAATGTCAAGGACCTTGAGGTTAGTTTCTCAATGGTCCAAAAATGACCAGAATTGGTCATGATCATAATTTTTGATTGATATTTATCCTTCGTGGAACAAATGAAGTATTAATTATATGCTTCGTGCTTGTATCATAGATGATTAAAACTGTATGCACTGTACCAGTTCGGTTGTCACAAGGCCATCCTAGTTGTCGTGCTTGTTTTTAAGTTTGTACAAGTTTGATATTTTTTGACATGAATCTATAATGAGTTTAGTGATATGTACTGTTACTACCCTCTGATTCTCGATTTGACTGGACCAAACTCATTGTAAATATGACATGATCTTAATAGTCATGAAATTACTTTTGAGTACTACAGATTGGACCAGCTATATGCTGGCTTTTTATGTGTATCAAACAAAAAAAATGTTATTTGGATTTTTTTTCCTGGTAATGTATGATTGTGTCAATAACGTTTACCAGTTGTACCCGGAAAGTGTATAGAGAGGTAAGCTCATGAAGCTATAATGGACCTTCAACAACAACAAAAAACTGCCTTATCCCGATTATACCTAGGCTATACAATGATAATAGAAAAGCTGCCATGGTAGTGCAGGAGTTGCTTTGGGCCTCAAGGTGAAGATAGAAAGCTGTAACCCACTCCATAGGCTACTAGGCAGATCAAACTTTGTAGACCTGACCGACAGTTGAATGGTCCAACAATAAGCATATTTTGGAAGCATTTTATAGCCCAAGAATGAGTTCCACATGAATTTTTTTCTTATTTAGACTTACAGGAATTTTAGTACTTCCTTTTAGAGTTATATTTCTTATACTAGGAGTTTGGAACTAAGAAAATTTGGATGGGTATTTTAGAAGATATTAGGACTCCAATGTATGTACCTCTTGGGTTAAGACTTTTATTGGATGTTTTGGATTGAGAAACAAAGCTATAAATAAGGTTTTACATGTGGTTGTATTGAAAAGTGATGAATGAGAAACAAGGCTATAAATAAGGTTTTACATGTGGTTGTATTGAAAAGTGATGAATTTCAAAGAAATAAAAGAGAGATTAATTCTCTGTTATATAGCTTCTCATGGTTGTTTTTTTGCCCACTTATTCATAATGGATTATTGCATTTTTTAGTGAGTTTGGAGTCTATTTGGTCATTTTCTAGCTAATTTATTTATTTTTTTAATTCTTGGATGAAAATCAAGCTGTTAATTACATTGTTACTTTTAGAGGTGAATACCTCTAATTTCAAGCATGCAGCATAAATAATGATTTGGAGAAATATAGACTTCATTAATCTTGTAAGGTTTAAAATTACCCCTTGATTTACAAAATCATCCCTTTCCTGGGGCTTGATTTACAAGAAATGAAGAAAGTATGGTGGTTAGTCCACCATAGGATTAGATCTTATATTTTGGACTTCCATCAAAGAAGGAATATAAGTAAATAATACAACAACAAAATTCCTTATCTCAACTAGTTGAGGTTGACAATATGAATCTGGTTCTTCCACCCCAATCTGTCAAAAACCATATCTTCAGTTAGATTATGAGTATCCAAATCCTTTTGGACTAACTTCATCTGATATTTTTTTTTTGGTCTTCCTTCGCCCTTTTAGATCCTTCAATGAGTACCCCTTTACACCTTCTCACAGTTACCTCCCTAGGTCTTCACTTTACATGCCCTAACCATCTTAACCTACTTTATCTTATATAAAAAAAAAAGGCCTTTTTGTACTTTCTCATACTTAGTTCATTTTATCGAAAGTATTGGGTTGAATTGAATTTCTGGTGCACATTTATCTTCTTATGAATCCTTTCCCTCTCTTCTTTTTTGGGTAACTAAAGTCCAAAGTTCTCTTTGACACTTAGAATGATCTTTTTTTTTTATAGAGAGGCTTGTTATTTGGGGAAGATGAATTGTTCTTAAATCAACTCACTTTGAGTCTTTGAATCTTCCTTTTGGTTGAAGTCAAATTTGAGAGGCTACTACTCTCCTTATCTCAGATATTTGGGTGTTGTTGAAGTTACTTCTCATCTTTGGACTTATTGATGGTGCTACTTGATTGATGGTGGGTCCCAATTCCAATTACTAGTTGAGAATTTTCTTGGGGTTCCCCTTATGGTTTGAACCTCAGGCCATGGACTATACAGTGTAGAAAATAGCGTATCCTAAAACACACCTGTGTATCATGCCAATACTGTGGATACAAGATACGTATTGACCATATCGACGGATAAGATAAGATATTTTGAACCATGATCATGTATTGAACTTTTCTGATGTAGATGGAAATAGTTGAATATTTTAATTTCTCTCGCAAATTGTACAATCTGGAGGGGAATTTCCCCGGCCCCCCCAATGACCAGTTCCATGTAGGTTTTAACATAGGTCTTCAAATTCTATTCAGGTTCTCTTCTTGTTTTCAGGAAAAATACTTTATATAGGATCCCATCCTTTTCTCTTTTATGGAGGAAATAGCCACCTGTGCACACTCCTTGTCTAATGATATCCCATCCCATTGGCAAATGTGTTGGGAACCATAAATTCATAAATAAATAAGGATTCTTAGCCACGTGGCAGTGTGATTAGGGTAAAGCTTAAAACGATAGAGGATGAGCTGGTGAATTTACGGTTTTTTATTTATTTTTCCTGTTTGATCCTCTTGTCTCGGCCTTGGTATTTTTCAATCTTACCTAGGCAGTACCTAACACACAACTTGGTTGCCACATGTCCCCTTTCTGGTAGCTTGATAACATTTCCTTCCTGCCCTTTCGGGTAACCCTTCATTGGGTGTCTTATAGACCACTCATGTGTTGTTATGTGGAGACTAATGCTACTAGGATATTTGGGAAGTACTGATGATCCAGCAATTAACTCCGCTGGTTGAGCTGATTTGGAGCTCCCGGCTAGAATTTTTTGGGGGTCTAGGGGTATAATAATAATTTCACTTTCTAGTTTGTTAAGCCCTAATTATAGGGTATTTATCATACTTTCGTTGCTGCTCTTTGTAACACATTTTTTGGAGCTGGTGTGCATCTGTGGACGTAAGCACTATTTGCTGAAGCAAGTAAATTTGTGTTGTGTGTGCTTGATTTCTTCTTCATCACGCTTATCTTTCTTTCTTAGCATCAGGTTGCCACCTCATCATCTTCTCCAGTGGCAGCTTCCAGCTAAGGAGTCCCCACCAATAAGATTTCTTCAAATTCTTACACTTGACATTTGGCCCAAAAGATCACTTGTCTTTGACTTTAGCTGTCAAACTGGTTTCTTGATTTCGATATTCGGGCTACGCTGATTTGGCCCGATCAATCAGTTTGGTGGAATATATGTATAAGATGCTCCTTGCAACTGTACACGTATATGCACATCCCCACAATAGATTATGTTAGCAGCAATGCTTTATATTTCACCCTTTGTCTCATCATTTACAAGAACACTCTTGATCCAAAACTTGAGGTTTCCTTGCCGTTTCTTCCCCTAGTAAACATGAGCGCAGTTCGAGGTCATCAACAATTTAAGATTAAGAATCCAACCAAGCAAAAGAAACCATGAAAGGAATAGGTTCTTGGAAGTCAAGTTTACAAATAAATCAAGCATACAAGGCTGGCAGACTCAAATTTCACAAATCACCCCCATAAAATATCCATATATAAATAGGTGAAACAGGTCATTAAGGGATGTCAAGGTCCACCAATGGTGTCTGTTAACATGGCTATTCTCTCCTGTTCCATCATCCTTCATACATGGCTTCCCTTCACTCTCTTCATCCAATCTGCTGTCGCGGATAGGCATACATATGTCGTCCACATGGACAAGTCGTTCATGCCCAAGGCTTATGCGAGCCATCACCATTGGTACTTGGCTACCATTGATTCACTGACGGCTGGTGCAGGTCCCAGTTTACTGGAGATGGTCCAATCCATGCCTAGAAATGTCTACACTTATGATCATGTCGTTCATGGTTTTAGTACAGTTCTATCTCCGGATGAACTACACTCTTTACAGAAGTCTCCCGGTTTTGTCTCAGCTTACAAGGACAGGACTGTCACCTTAGACACCACCCACACGTTTGAATTCCTCTCACTCAATCCTGTAACTGGTCTTTGGCCGGCTTCGAATTACGGAAAGGATATCATAGTTGGTGTGATAGACACCGGAGTTTGGCCGGAGAGTGAGAGCTTTAAGGATGATGGGCTGTCTGAGGTCCCAGCCAGATGGAAGGAATCTGCGAACCAGGCCAGGAGTTCAATTCTTCAATGTGCAATCGAAACCTTATCGGAGCTCAATACTTCAATAAGGGTCTGATAGCTGCCATTCCCAACGTCAACATCAGCATGAACTCGACAAGGGACACAAACGGGCATGGTACGCACACTTCCTCCACCGTGCCTGGGAACTATGTTGATGGTGTTTCATTCTTTGGCTATGCCAAGGGCACAGCAAGAGGGGTTGCACCTGGTGCTAGAGTGGCCATGTACAAGGTTATCTGGGACAAAGGGCGCTATTCGTCGATTGTCCTCGCCGGAATGGATCAAGCCATTGCTGATGGTGTTGATGTAATTTCAATTTCCATGGGTTTTGATGAGGTCCCTTTGTATGAGGATCCCATTGCTATAGCTTCCTTTGCAGCCATGGAGAAGGGTGTGTTTGTGTCTTCTTCACCAGGGAATGCTGGGCCGTATCCAGCAACATTACACAACGGAATTCCATGGGTTTTGACTGTCTCAGCGGGTACTATTGATCGGCAATTTGCTGGAACTTTGATCTTGGGCAATGGCCTGACCATTGTTGGCTGGACCTTGTTCCCCGTGAATGCTTTAATGGTTGACTTGCCACTGGTGTATAACGAGACATTCCTGGCATGCAATTCGTCTGTGGTGCTGTCTGAAGCTGCAAAGTTCATCGTTGTCTGCGAGGACAATGGAAATATCGTCAACCAAATCAGTTCGATTGTCCCATCAACTGTTTCTGGAGCCATATTTATCTCTAACAGTACTAGTTTCTTTGAGTTAGGCGATCTTCCTTGTCCAGGAGTTGTGATTAGCCCAATGGATGGCCAAGCAGTGATCAAATATGCGAAAACAGGTGCAAGCCGAAGGCGACCATGAAGTTCCAACAGACTTTTGTGGGGACAAAGCCCATGCCTGCCATTGCCTCCTACACTTTCAGAGGTCCTTCTCCGAGCCTTCGCGGAATCCTGAAACCAGACGTAATGGCCCCAGGATCAAAAGTACTGGCATCTTGGATTCCAAATCAGACTACAGCTTTGATTGGATCCAGCTTAGCTTTAACAAGTGATTTCAACCTGATATCAGGAACATCCATGGCTTGTGCACATGCATCTGGGGTCGCCGCACTCTTAAAGGGTGCACACCCAAAATGGATTCCGGCAGCTATCCGGTCTGCCATGATGACCACAGCAAACCCATTAGACAACACTCTCCATCCAATCCGAGATAATGGCTTGAACTCAGAACTAGCAAATCCTCTGGCCATGAGAGCTGGCCAGGTTGAGCCAAACAAGGCATTAGATCCTGGGCTTATCTATGATTTGACTCCCCAGGACTATGTGAATCTCCTCTATTCCATGAACTACACCAGGGAACAAATCTTAACCATTGCTAGATCGTCCAGTTACAACTGCTCGAACCCGTTTTCTGTTCTCAATTACCCATCCTTCGTTGCCTTATTCAATAGGATGACGCCGTTGACTGTTTGGAAATTTCAAAGGATGGTAACTTACATTGGAGATGGTCCGGCGACATACAAGGGTAAGTTGACATCCCCGAAGGGAATCATCGTCAACGTCTTGCCAAACACACTGCTCTTTAAAGAGAAGTATGAGAAACAAAGTTATACAGTAATTATAGTGGACAATACCCGGAGGAAAGGGAAGATCGCATATGGCTCACTTGCTTGGGTTGATGATGGAGGAAAGTACACAGTGAGGAGCCCTATAGTTATAGTGTAGGTGAAGATTGGATGCAGGAGCTAGATTGCCATTGTTGTCTGTGATTTATTTTTCAATAAGCTATACTATGTTCTTCAGATTGAAGTTTATAACAATTATATGACCAAAATAAGTCATTCTATACCAAATAAGATTATAAGAGATGGTGAGAATGTCACAATATCAACTGTATCTCATTGATAAATAGCAAATGGGGATGGTTTAGCCTTATATGGAAGTCTTTAAGTGTTATGGGGAGATTGATGTTACCAAGGCATTCGGGAAGTAATGATGGGTCGAAGGGTAAAATAGTAATTGCAGTTTTTTTTTTGGTAGGTCCGCGTTCTTGGTCTCGTCATCACTCCCCCATAGGGGAGATGCGGAAATGAGCTCCGTAGGGCCTGAAACCTCCTTTTCAAGAGCAGCGGTGAAGGTAGGAGAATCGATCCTAGATTGGCCTTGGATACGACAACCCAAGGCTTTACCGCTATGACAAGCGGCACCTTCGTAATTTCACTTGCTGTTTTGTTTAGCCCTAACTACAGGGTAGTTATCATACTTTTCGTGGCTGCTCTTGTAACACTTTTTCCTGAGCTTGTGAGAATTGTGAAATTGCGTGTGAATCCATGGACGTAGGCACCATTTCCGAACCACGTAAATCGCTATGTTTGTGTGCGTTTGATTTGTGTTCTTCATCTCTGTTTATCTTTCTTTCTTAACATTAAGCTGATGCCAATAGAGTGAATCTAGAGCCCACTGGGCCTTTAACACCAATAGCGAAACCATTAGTTCTAGAGAGACTAGTAGTGCAAAAGAAGCAAAGGAAACACACATTCATCTCTGGGCTTTGGTCTATGGACACATGAAGCTGACAATTGAGCTTTGATCCGGACGGTTTTGGTTGTGGGTCATTTGGATTTTGCTGGTCTAGACCCCCAAAAAACCGGTAGGCTAGACATTTGCTTGATCACGACAAGATTGTATTGCTTTATGCATAGAAACATGATTATTTGTCTCTTATGATAAGCCGATGGATTCATTATATATTTCGTTTCTTTGTGAGTGAATCTTAGTCAACTTAGAAAGAGCCAAGTGATAAACAATCATGAGATCAAACAGTAGAAGCATTTGTTGTGTAATTCATGTTCTCTCTTTGAACACAAATGACAATTTGTAATGTAGAGAAAGCAGAAAGTTTGATTACTTATTATAGAGGATTGAAGTGACACAACATCAAACAAGTTCTGACCCTTCTTCAAGTTATAACAATCATTTTGATAATCCTTTATCAAGGAGACATCCTTCTGTTTCTTCTTCATTATATATCTGTCTTTTGTCTTGTTTGACAATATAAAGCTCTTTTTATATTTAACAGCATACTTAATGTGTGGCAAGATTTCAAAGATCGGACTGATCCGGTTCGTATCTCCCGTTCCGTATTGGGATCGGCCAGGACCGGTTCGGTCCCAAGCCACAATACAATAGTTGTATTGTGAGGCTTTGGATCAGACCGGTCCAACGGATACCGTTATGGACCGGCCGGTACTGATGATGAGTCAATTTGAAAATCGAATTGATCCAATAATAATATGCTATCTGGCAGGATCAATAACGAAATTTTGTATTTAAATAATTCAAAGGATTTATGAATAAAGAATAAGCTTTCGAAACTTCAAGTATTCCTTCGAAGACCCACCTGTGCTGGGAGTATTATTTCGAAACGAGTATATTCTGAGGGTCCACTTGTGTTGGACAATCCCTCTTACAAGTATTCCTTCGAAGACCCACGTGTGCTGGGAGTATACCTTCGAAGTAGCATATTTCGAAAGCCCATAAGTGTTGGGAGTATTATTTCAAAACCAGTATATTCTAAGGGTCCACCTGTGTTGGACAATCCTCAGACCAGTATCCCTTCGAAGACCCATTTGTGTTGGGAGTATCCCTTCGAAAGTATTGGGTTGAATTGTATTTCTGGTGCACATTTATCTTCTTATGAATCCTTCCTCTCTTCTTTTTGGGTAGCTAAAGTCCAAAATTCTTTAACACATAGAAAGATCTTTTTTTATAGAGAGGCTTGTTATTTGGGGAAGATGAATTGTTCTTAAATTAACTTACTTTGAGTCTTTGGATCTTCCTTTTGGTTGAGGTCAAATTTGAGAGGCTACTACTCCCCTTATCTCAGCACATTGGTAAGTTCGCTGTATTGTTAAAAACTCGATGCCAGACTCAACTTATGGTGGAAGCATGTTTTGTCACCTGTGCTTCTTTATTCTGTAGAAATATTCCAAACCATCCATGTCTTGGTTACATGGTTCATCCAGCCCCTTAATAAATGTGCTGGCCATTGCTTAGAACTATGCTTTTGATAGGCCAGAAGCTTCCTTTACCCGATTATAGATATCAAACAAGTTAATAAGAAAAATCTGTGAATGAGTATCTTGTGTGGAAATTTTGGAATGTTATAAAGGCACATTTCGTGTTTGTGAAGGGATTAATGGATTGAGTTGTCTGATGGGTAAAGCACTAACCAAAGTTACAATGTATTGAGAATGGACATCCTGAAGATATTAGATCGACATGGATACTAGAGGACTGGATTTCTAGCTTCTGTTTGGGTTAATCTTGGGCTGTATCCTCTTATTCGAGTCAAACTTGGGCCATGGCCCCGGTGTGGGGCAGTGGTGCCCCTCTTAGGCTGGGGCCATGGCTGTGGCCCTTGTTTTATGGGGAAACCACTACCCAAAGTTACAATGTATTGAGATTCTGAGAATGGACATCCTGAATATATTAGATAAACATGGATAATACAGTACTGGATATAATGTGGTTACACTGATCATCCCATTTGAGATAACCATAAGCGATCCTTGGAGCATCTTTAGTAACCTCTACACTTAGAACAAACCTTTGATTCTGACCTTTTCTAGTGAACTCGAGAGTCGCCGGCTCAATTTGTACTCTCATTTCACTTGGGAACTCCAGAAATGCACGATAAACAGCAGTTTCACCTCCGACATTCGTCACAATCCTGCTGAAGCTCTTCACATTCGAAGATCTTGCTATTTTGGGAAATATGACAACGAAGGATGGGTAATTAAGGTCAGGAGTTTTTTCACTGCAACTCTATTGAGTTTGCCTGATTATGGCACTCATCTGCCTTTTGTTGTATCGAAGGCTGCAGAGGAAGTCAATATAGTCTTGGAAGCCTATGTCATAGTTGTGCCCAGGGTCAATGGCTTTGTTGGGGTTGATATGGCCAGAGCCAAAATTTAGTGGTGTGCTGGGCAACCCTGTCCACTCGTCTCTGATGGTTTTGTGCGTATTGTCGACAGCATTTGCTGTGGTCATGATCGCTGAACGAATGGCCGTCGGACTCCAATCCTGGAGTACAGCCTTCAACAGTGCTGCCAGTCTGGCAACATGTGGCGTGGCCATAGATGTGCCCGAGTACAGTGCATAATGTCACCAGGTTGTAAATCCCTGTTCCCATGAATGGTATCTTTGGTGTAACTGCTGCTAGCACATCCTGTCCTGGAGCTAGTATATCTGGTTTCAGAACACCTGGGTTGACTGGGTCTGGTCTTCTTGAGGCGCTGTTTTCACACCCACCTTTGTCACTACAAATCTCATCTCTTTCACTGTTGCATTGCTCACTTCCACGACATATTCCCTGATGAGAGCTCCTGCACCAGTTTGTAAAATCAGGCTGGGAATGAAGTAATCTTCTGGGGCAAGAATCAATTTGTCCTACAAGAATATGCCTCCATAAGCTCCAGATCTCTGTATCTCTTCCATCCGAGTACCGACGTCAACCTCAGTGCTGTTATCACACAAAACCAACTTTCCTGCAACCTCTTTTGAATCCAAAGCTAGGGAGTGGCATGCTGCTTTGCTTGTGTTTCCTTTCCCGTAGTATAGTAACGCTTCGGTAATGTAAATGCTCTGGGGAAAGTAGGATGTTCCTTCTATAGTCAAACCATTGCCAAATGTCATTGTGGCAACAAAATTCCTGTCTACAGTGCCGGCTCCAACGGTCGTTATCCATGGCGCTCCATTGTAGGTTGAATTTGGACCTGGTCCATCATTTCCAGCTGCACGGACGACGAATATTCCTTTCTCAATAGCTGAAAGTGAAGCAATAGCGATTACGTCGTTGAAGTATGATGTTTGGTCGAACCCCAGAGACAATGACATGATGTCTACACCATCGGGTATTGCTTGATCCATCCCGGCGAGCACGTCAGTTGCGGCACTCTGCTCAGTGTCTGTTTACCAGAGGACCTTGTACATGGCAACATGTGCACAGGGGCTACTCCCCTTGCTGTTCCTGTAGCATATCCGAAATGGCCTGCTCCAGGTACAGGGCTGCCGGCTGCTGTGGATGTTGTATGAGTCCCATGTCCTATGAAGTCTCTTGCAGAGTCGTAATCAAAATCCTCAGAGATTTTGATTCCAGCATCTCGAAGTCCTGTGCTAAAGGAACGGGCACCAATGAGCTTCCGGATACACAGAGAGAAGGGCCGAATGCCGTTCCATTCTCACACGTACCCTGCCATCTTTTTGGCACATTCGACATTCTCCTGTCGCTAACGCTCTGACTCTCCGGCCAAACTCCGGTGTCTATTATGCCAATGATAACATCTTTGCCGTATGATGCGGCAGGCCATATGCCGGAGATATGTCTTAAGCCGAGGACTTTTGTGGTGTGGGTGGTGAAGAGCTTGCCGAATGATTCATGGTACGTGGAACGGTGAGCTGGCAATTTCTCTAGCTCGGATAACTGAGAGGGTGTGAACCTGGCACTGAAGCCATGCATGACATGATTGTAGGAGTAGAGCAAGGTTTCTTCATTGGAGGTTGTATTTAGCGACGACAAAGATGATAGGGTGGACAGGTGCCATGGCTCGTGGGTGGAGAAGGATGCGGGTTTGTGCAAGTGGTCCATGTGGATAATGTAAGTCGGGTGCTATTACTGAATTGCTACTTCCCAGTTGCAACATGAGTAACCATGTGAATACTTGGTGTGATGAGCTCATATTGGAGGAGATCTTCATGTGGGTTAAGGAAGATGGGTTGTAGGTAAGGTGATGAAGAATGATGAGACAGGAAGAGGTCATATAACTATGATTCAAGGGGTGGCTGATTCCTCTTCTGGTGATAGATAGCTGAATGTTAAGCCAAATATTATTCTTGGATGATTCTTTCCCAAAATAAGTAGTGAATGAACGTTCTAAGGTTTTTTTTTTTTTTTTTAAGTATTGGGTTTGTTTGCTTTCTTGTGCATTTCCATCCTATCTATGTAAGCTTTGTTTTCTCCACTCTTTCTTGTTTCTCTTTAAGACGCAGGCAAGCTTCATCTTTTCTTTCGTTTTGGAGAAACGGTTTTCCATTGAGTGGAGTTTGGAAAACAGAAAGGGTTTTTCTGCTTGTCCTCCATCTGGAAGAGGAGGTGAAGTGGTCAGTCTAATCTGTTTAAGTGTCGACTCTCAATACGGTTATGTTGACAGTGACCGTCTACACCCATTGCTTATTATGTATTGAACTTTTCTGATGTAGATGGAAACAGTTGGATATTTTATGGATGAAATAAATAGGCACCTGTGCACACTCCTTGTCTAATCATGTCCCATGCCAATTGTGTTGGGAATTATAAATTCGTAAACAAGTAAGGATTCTTAACCATGTGGCATTTATGATTGGGGTAAAACTTAAAACCAGAGGATGAGCTGGTGAGTGCATGATTTTTATGTTTGAGTCACTTGTCACGTCCTTGGTATTTTCCAAAGTTTCCTCTATCTAGTAGCTTGATAGGACAGCATTTCGTTTGGTTTCAAAATGGTGGAGGATTGGCTAGAGTGTGCGTGGATTTCCACCACGCATCTAGGTGATCTTATGTTTTAGTGATGAGGTGGGAAACAGCCTGGACGTGTGGCGGAAATCCATACACGCTCCAGCTGATAGTCCAACTTTGTGGACCAGACGAAATGCTCTCACTTGGTAGCATTTCCTTCTTGCCCTTTTGGAAACCTCATTGGGTATCTTATAGACCACTCAGGTTGCCACCTCATCATCTTCTCTACGTTTTTGTTAAAAAAGAGATAAACAAGATGACAAAATCAAGCACACACAAAACACAGATTTTCGTGATTTGGCAAATAGTGCCTATGTTCATGGATGCATCCAGATACTATTATTCTCCAAAGCTCAAAAAAGAAAGTGTTACAAATAACAGCCACGAAATTATGATAAATACCCAAAAGATTTTCTCAAACTCTTAAACTCGACATTTGGCCCAAAAGGTCACTTGTCTTTGAGTTTAGCTATCAAACTGGTTTCTTGAATTTGAAATAAAGAAAGAAAAAAGCCCCGACCTATAGAATTAACCCCATCAATCATGTATATGCACGTCCCCATAATATATTATGTTGGGAACAGTGCTTTATATCTCACCCTTTTGTCTCGTCATTTACAAGAACTCTTTGATCCAAAACTTGAGGTTTCCTTGCCGTTTCTTCCCCTAGTAAACATCAACACAAGACAAAGTCATCAACAATTTAAGATTCAAAATCCAGCCAAGCAAAAGAAACCATGAAAGGAATAGGTTCTTTGAAGTCAAGTTTACAAATAAATCAAGTATACAAGGCCGGCAGACTGCAATTTCCATATATAAATAGGTGAAACAGGCCATTAATGGATGTCAAGGTCCATCAATGGTGTCTGTTAACAGGGCTATTCTCTCCTGTTCCATCTTTCATGCATGTCTTCTCTTCACTCTATTCATCCAATCTGCTGTTGCGGATAGGCAAACGTATGTTGTCCACATGGACAAGTCTGTCATGCCCAAGGCTTACGCGAGCCATCACCATTGGTACTTGGCTACCATTGATTCACTGAAGGCTGCCGCAGGTTCTGGTACACCGGAGACAGTCCAATCTACGCCTAGACATGTCTACACCTACGATCATGTCGTTCAAGGTTTTAGTACAGTTCTATCTTGGGATGAACTGTACTCTTTACAGAAGTCTCCCGGTTTTGTCTCAGCTTACAAGGACAAGACTGTCACCTTAGACACCACCCACACCCTTGAATTCCTCTCGCTCAATCCTGTCACCGGTCTTTGGCCGGCTTCGAATTACGGTAAAGATATCATAGTTGGTGTGATAGACACCGGAGTTTGGCCAGAGAGCGAGAGCTTTAAAGACGATGGGTTGACTGAGATCCCTGCCAGATGGAAGGGAATCTGTGAACCGGGTGTGGAGTTTGATTCATCAATGTGCAACCGGAAGCTTATCGGAGCTCGATACTTCAATAAGGGTCTGATAGCTGCCAATCCCGATGTCAACATCAGCATGAACTCGGCGAGGGACACGCTCGGGCACGGCACACACACTTCATCGACCGCGGCGGGAAACTATGTTGATGGTGTTTCATTCTTTGGCTATGCCAAGGGCACTGCAAGAGGGGTTGCACCTGGTGCTAGGGTGGCCATGTACAAGGTTATCTTTGATGAGGGGCGCTATTCATCGGATGTCCTCGCCGGAATGGATCAAGCCATTGCTGATGGTGTTGATGTGATTTCAATTTCTATGGGGTTCGATGAGGTTCCTTTGTATGAGGATCCCATTGCAATAGCATCCTTTGCAGCCATGGAGAGGGGTGTGTTTGTGTCTTCTTCAGCAGGAAACGCCGGGCCATCGTTGGAGACGTTACACAACGGAATTCCCTGGGTTTTGACTGTCGCAGCGGGTACTATTGATCGGCAATTCGCCGGAACTTTGATCTTGGGCAATGGCCTCACCATTGTTGGCTGGACCTTGTTCCCCGCAAATGCTTTAATGGTTGACTTGCCACTGGTTTACAATGAAACACTCATGGCATGCAATTCTTCTGTGTTGCTGTCTGAAGCTGCAGATTCCATCGTTGTCTGTGAGGACAACGGAGATATCTTCAGCCAAAGCAGTTCGATTGTTCGGTCAAATGTTTCCGGAGCCATATTTGTCTCTAACAGTACTACCTTCTTTGAGTTGGGCGATCTTTCTTGTCCAGGAGTTGTGATTAGCCCAAGGGATGCCCAAGCAGTGATCAAATATGCTAAAACCGGCGCTAAGCCAAAGGCAACGATGAAGTTCCAACAGACTTTTGTGGGGACAAAGCCCGCGCCTGCCGCTGCGGGCTACACTTCCAGAGGTCCTTCTCCGAGCCTCCCTGGCGTCCTGAAACCAGATGTAATGGCCCCAGGATCGAAAGTACTGGCAGCTTGGATTCCAAATCAATCCACAGCTTTTATCGGATCCAGCTTATCATTGACAAGTGATTTCAACTTGATTTCAGGAACATCCATGGCTTGCCCCCATGCATCCGGGGTCGCCGCACTCTTAAAGGGTGCACACCCAGAATGGAGTCCGGCAGCTATTCGGTCAGCCATGATGACCACAGCAAACCCATTAGACAACACTCTCAACCCAATCCGAGATAATGGCTTGAACTCAGAACCAGCAAGTCCTCTGGCCATGGGAGCTGGTCAAGTTGACCCAAACAAGGCACTAGATCCTGGGCTTATCTATGATTTGACTCCCCAGGACTATGTGAATCTCCTCTGTTCCATGAACTACACCAGAGAACAGATCTTAACCATCACCAGATCCTCCAGCTACAACTGCTCAAATCCATCTTCTGATCTCAATTACCCATCCTTCATTGCCTTATTCAACACGACGATGCCGTCGACCCTTAAGAAATTTCAAAGGACGGTGACTTACATAGGAGATGGTCCGGCGACATACAAGGGTAAGTTGACATCCCCGAAGGGAATCATCGTCAACGTCTCACCGAACACACTGGTCTTTAAAGAGAAGTATGAGAAACGAAGTTATACTGTAATTATAGTGGACAATAGCCTGAGGAAAGGGAAGATCGCATATGGCTCGCTTGCTTGGGTTGATGATGGAGGAAAGCACACAGTGAGGAGCCCTATAGTTATAGTGTAGGTGAAGAATGGAGGTAGGAGCTAGATTGCCATTGTTGGTCTGTGATTTATTTTTCAGTAGCTATACTATGTTCTTCGGATTGAAGTTTATAACCATGTCATCATCAAAATAAGTCATTGTATCCGAAATAAGATTATGAGAAACGGAAACAATGAGAAACGCTGCGGATGGTTTGCTGTGTTTGGAATCTTGGATTTTAGAAGAAAAGAATAGAATAAAAATGATAATAATTTATTTTTATGTGTTTTCTTAAGATGAGAAACGAAGAAAAGAAAATTAGATTCGATTTGTGACGATTTTTCGGTGAGTTCTTTTGTTTTGTGAGTAGGTGGCAATCAGTCGGGTTTGGGTTGGCTCGGCTCGGTTCGGTTGGATCAATATATGGTCAACCTGAACCCACCCATTTAATAAGTGGATTGCTCAAATTCGAGTGGATTGACAGGTTTCCAAACCCATTCCTTGTTCCTGTAGGCTTGGCTCGGGTCTTGGCTCGGGTCAATAATGGTCGATCCTAATCCGCCCATTTAATAAATGTAAACCCACTAACTCAATTTAACCTATTTATTGTTTGGCTAGGTTCAGATCGAATCATTATATGGGCGATCCAGACCAACCCATTTAATAAAGTAAACCCACTTACATTTCTTTTCGCTCAAAATCTTACATTTTCAAGAACAAAGGTTTAGATCTCTAGAAAGAGAATTTTTTAACTTATATTCTTTCAAAATCTCTCCCCAAACTCTTTCTCTCTTCAACCAAATAGAAGAAAATGGTTTCGTCGGCATTTTCTTTTCGCTATTGGCCTTTAACACCAATAGTGAAACCATTAGTTCTAGAGAGACTAGTAGTGCAGGGCCGGGATCTTCTGAGCAGAAGTCCTGTGAGCACCCTGTGGTGCAGAGACAACACCAGGGGGGACATGGGAAAATACCCTTTTGCCACTTGGGTGCAGTTTTGGTGGGCCCCGCCCCTTGGTGTTGTCTCTACACCACAGGGCGCTCACAGAAGATCCGCTCCCGTAGTGCAGAAGAAGCAAAGGCAACACATTCTTCTCTGGGCTTTGGTCTTATGCATGCACACATGAAGCTGACAATTGAACTTTGATCCAGACCGGTTCTGGTTGTGGGTCATTTGGATTTTTCTGGTCTAGACCACACAAGAACCGGTAGGCTAGATATTTGCTTCATCACAACAAGATTATGTGTCTGATGATGACCCAATGCATTCATTGCATATTTCGTTTCTTTGTGAGTAAACCTTAGTCGACTTAGAAAAGGCCAAGTGATAGACAATCACGAGATCAAACAGTAGAAGCATTTGTTGTGTAATTCAAGTTATAACAATCATTTTGATAATCAAGGAGACATCCTTCTGTTCCTTCATCATTATTTATCTATCTGTTGTCTTGTTTGACAATATAAAGCTCTTTTTATATTTTAACAGTATACTTAATGTGTGGAGCATAGTGTTTAAACTTGGTGTCTGGGGATACATGGCGATCCATATTGAATCGTACGATCTGATTCATTCAAAATCAAGTTAGATAGTCTGGATTAGACGATCATTCAAAATCAAGTTAGATAGTCTGAATTAGACGATCTGACACAATTTCGAACCAAATAAGAGAACTTTGGTAATTTTCGGGATAAATTTGGGATCGTGACTTGCCTGAGCCGATCCCGAATTGTATCGGCCGATTCAACTCAAAGTCGGCTGATACTTAACATTGGTGTGGAAGAGAAATCATATATATATATATAATTAAGGATAATTGGAGATTGAAATGATTAGCACCTAAACCAAATAAAAATAGATTAGTTATGTCAGAATCAATGAGTGGGCCATTGACTAAACGATTGGGATAAGGAGATGTTGGCACTACTTGCAAGCATAAACTCTAGTGCGGTGCAGGCAAGTAAAAAGGTTAAAAAAAAAAACAGTAGATAGATGGATGTTTGAATGAAGTGAACTGTGTTGCACGCCAACCATATGGGCACAAATCATAGAGGGGACCCTCCTATGTATCAAATGGACAAAAGGAATCCACAAGTTCTAGATAAAAGTAAGAACTTTGGCTTCCCATACTCTTTACTTCTATATAAGTATCCCCCCAATGTTACGTATAGTTTACACTTACAGTCCTTCATCCATGGCTATTCTGACTCCCTTGTATCATTGTCTCTTCTTTATCACTATCTCACTACTCCTGACCTCCATGTTGGTAAAATCAGATACTTATATTATCCACATGGACTTATCAGTCATGCCTAAAGCCTTGTCCGGCCACCATAACTGGTTCTCCGCCACCCTTTCTTCTATATCAGACACCACCACCTCTATCCCCACTACCAACCT
>JAUPMG010000014.1:7792252-7813500 GCA_031762675.1 Pachysandra terminalis | reverse complement strand
AAAAAGAACCACCATATCTAGGGGCTGGTAGACCACCCAAAAAGAAGAAAATGACCACCATATCTAGGGGCTGGTAGGTCACCCAAAAAGAAGAAAATGACCACCATATCTAGGGGCTGGTAGACCACCCAAAAAAAGAAAAAGGACCACCATATCTAGGGGCTGGTAGACCACCCAAAAAAGAAAAAAATGATCACCATATCTAGGGGATGGTAGACCACCCAAAAGAACCACCATATCTAGGGGCTGGTAGACCACCCAAAAGGAAAAATGAACCACCATATCTAGGGGCTGGTAGGCCACCCAAAAAGAAGAAAATGACCACCATATCTAGATGCTGGTAGACCACCCAAAAAAAAGAAAAAATAACCACCATATCTAGGGGCTAGTAGACCACCCAAAAAGAAAAATGAACTACCATATCTAGGGGCTGGTGGACCACCCAAAAAAGAAAAAGAACCACTATATCTAGGGGTTGGTAGACCGCCCAAAAAGAAAAATGAACCACCATATCTAGGGGCTGGTAGACCACCCAAAAAGAAAAATGAAGAACCATATCTAGGGGCTGGTAGACTACCCAAAAAGAAAAAGAACCACCATATCTAAGGGCTGGTAGACCACCCAAAAAGAACCACCATATCTAGGAGCTGGTAAACCACCCAAAAAGAAAAATGAACCACCATATCTAGGGGCTGGTAGACCACCCAAAAAAGAAAAAGAACCACCATATCTAGGGGATGGTAGACCACCCAAAAAGAACCACTATATCTAGGGGTTGGTAGACCACCCAAAAAGAAAAATGAACCACCATATCTAGGGGCAGGTAGACCACCCAAAAAAGAAAAAGAACCACCATATCTAGGGGCTGGTAGACCACCCAAAAAGAAAAATGAACCCCCATATCTAGGGGATGGTAGACCACCCAAAAAAGAAAAAGAACCACCATATCTAGGGGCTGGTAGACCACCAAGACACGTATATCAATTTATGGGCATACAAACTGGAGGTCGAGAGAATCTTGGTTTTCTTCGATTGGACCATAAAAATCATTTAAGAACTCAACGAGAGAACTCGATGAGAGCAGGAGATGCAGGGACTTTACTCAATTATTTTCAAAAGCGGCAATCTAGAGATCAATCATTCTTTTACGCAGTTCAACTTGATATTGATGATCAAATTACGAATATCTTCTGGGCTGATGCAAGGATGATGATTGATTACGCTTATTTTGGGGATGTAGTTTGCTTTGATACGACTCATAAGACAAATAATCTCGGTCGGCCATTTGTACCATTCTTAGGAGTAAATCATCATAAGCAGACTGTCATCTTCGATTTTTCCCTCTTATATGATCAAACTACTGAGTCTTTCAAATGGTTGTTCGAAATGTTTGTTCAAGCAATGTCTGAGAAATTGCCAAAAATCATTCTTACAGATCAAGATGCAGCTATAGGCCATGCTATAAAGGAAGTGCTATCAACCACACATCATCGTTTATGTGTATGGCACATACATAATAATGCAATTAAAAACCTTGGTTATGTATTTGCTTCTTCAAGAACTTTTGGCAAAGATTTCAGTAGTTGCATATATGATTTTGAAGAGGAGGAGGATTTCCTTCAAGCATGGGACAACATGCTAGAGAAGTACAAATTAAGGAGAAATGAGTGGCTGGATAAATTGTTTAGCCTCAGACATAAATGGGCATTGGTATATGGAAGGCAAATGTTTTGAGCTGGTATGAAAAGTACACAGAGATGTGAGAGTTTCAATAGTTACTTGAAAAAATACTTGGGACCGAAATTGAATATGATGCTCTTTTTTGAGCTACTGAAACTCGCATTGGTTGAGCGACGTCACAAAGAATTAGAATTAGAATCTAATTACAACATGAGCTAACGTGTGTTGAGATTGCCTCTTTCCACAGTCACATTGTTACACGGAAGAGAAGTTTATACACCAGTAGTATTTGAAATATTTGAGAATGAATATGGGAAGAGTCTAGATACTTTTATCAAAGGTTCAGAAGAAAATGAGGGCTTGTTTGAGTGCAAAGTTAGTATGTATGGGAGACTCGCGAGCACAAGGTTACATTCAACTTATCAAATAATATTGTCTTCTACAGTTGTATGAAGTTTGAGTTTGTAGGGATTCTATGTAGCCATGCATTGACAGTACTTGTAGCAAAGGTATAAAAGAGATTCCAACTTCATACATATTGAAACGGTGGACAAAACAAGCAAAGGATGGAACTATAAAAGACAGGCGAGGAGGTATAATACATGATCCAAAGATGGATTTAGTGAGCCGTTATAAATATTTGTGTCGTACAGCAATTCAATTTGCTGCAAGGGCTGCTGATTCTGAAATGAGATATAATTTTGCAACAAATCATCTAAATGAAGGAATGAAGATGTTGGAAGAAACTTTGAAGGTAACATCTCTAGAAACTGTTGATGGTTTTGGGTGGTCAAATAATAACACCAACAAGGTGATGGTTGTTAATGAGTTAGAACATCAAGAATCTGGTGACTTGTCTCTCACTAAGGTGACAAGATTGAAAAAGAAAGAGGGGGGTGGTCGTAGCAGAAAACGACCAATAGGTATTACTGAGAAAATTGCAAAAAGATTTAAGAAGAAAATCTCAGGAACGGGACGAGAGGACATAGCCCAATCTTCAGAACCCACTAATAATTTAGTGGTTTCTAATGACAAGAATTCACCATTTACTGTGATAAAAGGATCTAAAAAGAAGGATCTTGGAAGTACCAAGAAGCAAGTAGAAAATTCTTCTAAGAAAGTCTCCAAAAGTTTTAGCAAGAAAGTCCCACAGAAAGCAAAACAAAATGAAATATTGCAAGCTCCGAAAATAGATAATGCGTCCTTTAATCTACATCATTTGCCAACACACTATGTAGGTCAAAGCACTTCAGCGAATGTGGTTATACAGATAATATTTTTTTTGTCAATGAAAATATTAGTTCATAAGTTGATTTCTAAGTTTATTAATAGTGATACTTTTATATGACTTTAGCAGGATTCATGTGCTCACCAACAAAATCCCTATCAACCAAATATTCCTGACTTGTACCGGCAACTTGATCCTATCACGTACCAAACATCACATGTTCATATTAATCCACAAGAGCTTACATTCACTCAATTGCTTCAGGTAATTTATTGTTATCTCTTTACATCTTTTTGACATCGCACAATTATGTTGTGTATATAATCTGTTTTTCAATATACAGGACTCAATAGTTGGAAGCTCGCAAAAATCGATTTGTGGTAGTAATCAGTATCAGGTAATAGTTATAAATTAATTGAAATGTCTTATCAATGTGCATTGCATTATTTATTTTATACATTGCATTGATAATGTTATTTTGGAATTATAGGAAGCATAACAAGACAATTGACAGAGTCAAGCGTGAAGATGACTTTTGAATTTTTCAAGATGTTTTAGCTATTAGATTGTTTAAATGGTTTGGTCGTGAGATAAGTTGGTTCATATTTTTTGGTCTTAGAGCTCAATTGATTCATATTTTTAGTCTAATACAGTATATTATTTTTTTGTCACGCAGACTAGTGACCACGACTACTCCAGTTAAGATAGAAGCCGATTAGGGTTAATATGTTTTTTAGGGTTTTAGATTGTTAGGTTTACGATGTCGCACAACTTTATAATTGTTCAGGAAAATAGCCTTGAGGCTTTAATTTACATGATGCTTGCCCAGGTGTTCTCATAGTGTTGGTTCGTGTTGTGATGAAGGTAGTTTTATTAAAGTTGATGTATTGCAACTAAAGGTGGCAACTGACCTTTGAGCGAGTTTTATTAAATGATGCTCAACGAGTTGTGGCTGAATCCACCAACACGTTTACTTCTAATTTATTAATTAATTTAATTTTAAATTAAATTAAATTAAATGAGTTGACGTCTTGGGTTGATCCGAGGTCTTATCTTCAACCTGAACCAAGCCGAAGAGAGTTGCACCACTAGTTTTTGTTGAACTGTTTATAAACGAGTTGAAATAATCTAACCCTAAATCCAATTCAATTAATAAATAAATCAACAAATAATCTAAACCTAAACTCAATCCAATTAATAAATAGATCAACATTAACCCGTTTACTTGGATTGAGTTTAAGTGGATTGATGGGTTGTATCAAGATGAAAGTATAAAACGTTAAAAGCTTTTTGGGAGCTTTTATACAACTGCAAGGGAGGAAAGCAAAATACGTTTATAGTTTCGAGACTTCTCAGATAAAAAAAAAAAACGTTATAGCTTTTAGACATTTTTTTTGTTTGAATTTAATTGGTGATTTAAAGTCAAAAACGCATAACGGCCAGTTATGCCGCTCCTTTATGAAAAGTTTGCTATACGGAGAATCCCGTGATTTGAGGGCTACGAACCAATAGCATTCCCCCCGCACCCACCCGCACGAAAACATCACCCGCACAGGATCCGCTCTCGGTTTAGCCATAGTGCCTTAGTAAATGGACACTGGATGTCCTGAATCGAGAGGTTGCACAATGTGTTCTTTCGGTCTAAATTAAACCAAATCGACTTTTCGGTTTGGCTTTCAGTTTTTGGTTTGCACCGAACCAATTGACCACCCTAAATTTGATGGAGCCGGATTCTCTGTGCTGAAGACTGGTGTGTTGAGCCTGTGCTATACTTTTGGCGCCGACACTTGTCTAAGGTGGACCCCACTCCCAAACGGAAGCTTAGCTCCGTTTTCATGAGGTTAAGTCCTCCGTCACATTTGCTAAGCCATTTTCGCCGCCAGATCAAAACGAGAATCAACAATCCCTAACTCTCTTCTCTCCCTCCACTATTCTCTCCCTCTCTTCCATTCTTCTCTCTCTTTCGCATTGTAACTTCACCTCTCTCCCAGCTCTCTCCTCTCTGCTTGTCTTCTCTCTCTACTCTCTTTCTCTACTAATAAGAATCATAGAACCCGAATGGGGAAATGGGTTCTCTTTAAAAACTTCGTCATCATCTAAAGGATTAATCTTCCAAGATGTTGTTCATCACCAGTTCGATCCGCTCTTCCTTGTTGACGGATCGTCGTCTACGTGGAATCCGAAATTTGGGGTTTCATCAGTTCCATGCTTCGATCCAATTGAAACATTTGCATCTGGGTGTTCAGCAAATTTTTTTAATTGCGATTCCACACTTTTCCTGAAGTCGGTAGAAGTGAAGTCATGGAGAAATTTGAATTAGATTTATCACAAATTAATAGAACATTCATAGTACATGATACTAGAAATAATGAAATAACATAATAAAAAAATCACGACACATGTTGCGGTTGAATGCAGATCCCTTGGACTGTCTTGGAGCTCCAATGTTGAGCTCGGCTGGGATGATGGTAGAGATTAACTGGTGTAGTTCAGTTGTGCTATGGTTCTGTTTGTTGGTAGGGATGGATTCGGGTTGAAGAGATGATACAGGGGAAAGTGAGTGCTGTTATTGGATGGAGGTGGAGCTTGAAGAGAGGTGGGGACGATGGGAAGAGAATGCTCTGTTTTGAGTATTGGATAGAGCTGTGAGGTGGGTGTGTGGGGTTTGTGATAGAGGAATCTGCGTGTACAGGGAAAGAAAGATAGACTGAGAGAGGGGGTGCAATGGCTGCAACAGCAGCAAGGAGAAAGGAAGAGATGAAGGGGGTGAGCAGAGAAAGAACAGAGGAGGTGTGCCGTAGTGGAGTTTTAGGTGATGAAGAAGAAGATTGGAAGCTGAACAGGGGAAGATGGAGGAGGACTTGTGAGAACACACAAAGAGAGAGAGAGAGAGAGAGAGAGAGAGAGAGAGAGAGAGAGAGAGAGTTGAATGGAGTGGAGAGAGAGAGTAGCGAGAGAAGACAAGTAGAGAGAGGAGAGAGCTGGGAGAGAGGTGAAGTTGCAGTGCAGAAGAGAGAGAAGAATGGAGTGGAGGGAGAGAAGAGAGTTAGGGACCGCTGATTCTCGTTTTGATCCGATGGCGAGAATGGCTTACCGAATGTGACGAAAGATTAAACCTCTTGACAACGGAGCTAAGCTTCCGTTTGGGCGTGGGGTCCACCTTGGACAGGTGTCGCCACCAAAAGCTCAGCACAGGCTCAGCACACCAACCTTGAGCACAAAGGATCCGGCACCAAATCTGACTTGGCACTAAAACCAAATTTTTTTTTTTTTTTTTGACATGTCAAGTAATTCCCTACCAAGAAAAGGCATGTCAAGTAATTCATCAAAATAGCTAGAATGGGCCAATTATCAATATAGATAAAATATAAGGATGAATGCACGAATTCACTATGTTTTTAAGGGTGAAAGAAAAAGTCCCTCCTTGCTCCTTTGTTTTTTTTTCTTCGTTAACAATCCTACCTTGCTCTGCACCATTTGATACCTCTTACTGCTATCGTCCTCTCACCTCCGCCAATCACCATGGCCATGCCTCAACAACTCCACCAACAAGAACAACGGCAACAACAATCCAAACATTTCAGGTAAGAAATACAAAGAAAAAGAATCTATCAAGAAGCCCTAATAATTTTGGAAATCACATTTCTAATTTCGTTTTTTTTTCCCCAGTCTTCAATCACGTTTATCGATGCTCGTTTTCTTATCAATTTTCTGTTGTTTTCTTATATTAAATCTTCCAGAAATTTATTGACCGTCGACGGTCAGATGTCTGCACCGATCGCCTTCTTCAATCCTGCAAATGTCGTCGATCAATCTCATCCGCAATATATTCCTCCATGTAATCTCTCCTCCAATCTCTCGCTCTCTTGATTTTTTCTTTTCGTTTTCGTTCGTTTTTACATCTATTCTTTGCACGATTTGTTGATTTGTTTTATCTGTAATATCGTGGTAGTTCATGTCGTCGGATTCGCTCCTGGTCCTGTTGCTACGGCAGAAGGCGGTGGTGTTAGCGACCTGATATGGAATAATGGTGTGAAGACGAAGAGAAAAAAGTTAAAAGAACAAGATTTGTTGGAGAACAATAATTCGCAGATATCCTCGGTAGATTTCTTGCAATCGCGATCTGTTTCGACGGGCCTAGGGTTGTCGCTTGATGACAGGCGTCTGGCTTCTTCTGGAGATTCGCCTGTTTTCTCCCTTGCTAATGACGAGATTGATCGGGAGTTACAGAGACAGGATGCAGAAATAGATCGGTTCGTCAAAGTTCAGGTCAAACTTCTTATTATGGTTCTACCTCTCTAGATAATTTTTGTTTTAGTGGAAGAAATAGCATTGATTCAGCATTCTCAAGGCAAGAATTATATTTTAGGTAATTTTAATGGTTTGATTTCATTTGAAGGCATCAAAACATGATATTTTGAAGATTCCTGTGGCTGTTTAACAATTTAATCATGTCTATAGATTTCTGTGTTGATTTTTTCAATAACTGGTTTTTCTTCTTTTCTGGTTCACCAGTAATTTAATCAACACGCATTAACTTGAATTAGAAGAAGAGCTGTGCTTGTAGTTCGATTTTCTTACTTCAGCTATAATGACATCGTTCTTACTTGCGTTTGCACTGATAGGGTGAGCTGATGAGGCAAGCAATCTTAGAGAAAGTTCAGGCAGACCAACTCCAAACTCTTTCCCTCATGGAAGAAAAAATCCTTCAAAAACTATGGAAAAAAGAAGCAGAGGTTCAGAATATTAATAAGAAGAATACGGAGCTTGAGGAGCGAATGAAACAGTTGAGTGTAGAAGCAGGTGCTTGGCAGCACCGGGCTAAGTGCAATGAAAGCATGATCACCACCCTTAAGTTCAATCTCCAGCAAGTTGTTGCACAAAGCAAGGACAGCAAAGAAGGGTGTGGCGATAGTGAGGTAGATGATACAGCCTCTTGCTGCAATGGTGGGGGTATTGATTTCAGCATGGTTCGCAAGGAGAACAATGATTTGAAAGAGCTGATGACTTGTAAGGTTTGCAGAGTCAATGAGGTTTGCATCCTTTTGTTGCCCTGCAGACATCTCTGCATATGTAAAGATTGTGAGAGTAAGCTTAGTTTCTGTCCCCTTTGTCAATCCTCAAAGTATATTGGCATGGAGGTTTATATGTAATGGGATAATACAAAAGCTTTGATATGCTAAAGTCATGTGCATTGATCTCATCTATCTTGATGATTGCTTCATATCGTTTCTACCTTTTTTTGCTCTTCTGTACTTGCCTCATTTTATTTTGGATTTACCCTTGTATATCAGGAGTTGAGCATATCTAATGTTGAAATTTCTCCTACTAATGAGTGGACTTTCTATTGTTATGTTTCATGTTCTTTGTTTCGATTGATAGCTTGGAGTATTTCTTAGCTGCTTAGTCATCACCTTTTGCATTTAAACAAGCGCATGTTATATAGATAATATACTATAAAAGATTGACAAGCCTGTGGTTGTTAAAGTGTTTGTCACATATCTTTATCTTGTTCACTATTTTGGCAGTGAGGTTGATACTTTTGCATTTTTATGCGTATCGATTTTTGTAGTTCCATATTTCTGCAGTTCAATTTAATGTTGTCTATGGAGAAAGGACTCACTGTTTTATCTTCCCATCATGCTTTTAAATTTTCACCAAATTCAAATTAATTTCACCTCTGTAACTTTTAAGTACCAAACTGAAGTGTTTATGTAGTATAGAAATTAAAAGACTTTGGTCAAACTTCCATATAATTCAGTTCTTTAACTATGGAATTAAATTGACCAAATTGTAATATTTAATATAAAGGGTACAAAACTGTGGTGAAATTCATGGAACTACTTCCACTGAACTTTTGAACTCTATAAGGTTATTTAGATTTAGTTTTCCTTTTATTTCATCTCACTATTTCAATTCCATCTAGTTTTTGGTCTTAAATGATTACTCCAGTCGCATTTCTTGGGAGAGAATATCTCTGTTATTTTTGTAACCAACTAATCAAGCAAAGTTCTTCAGGATTTGGATAATTCAATCTATCTATTCTTATTGCTTTCTATTTGAAGATTTACACATTAAATCATGAGATGATTTGTAAATGAATTAATTTCTTTCTCTTGTTTTGTTATCTATTATTCTTCGATCGGTAAATGTGTAATGTATTAATATATGCAAGTAACAGGTATTACATCTTTAAATATAAGGAAACAGGTGTGAAACTACTACAATCCGAGGACACTGATCATGTACTCTACAACTGCGGGAGACTATGCGCTTCTAGTTATTATTAATCTCCAAAAAGGTGCCAACCCTGTACAGGATCTGAGAAAGGGACTTACCTGAATTCTTGGAGGTAGGCTGCCGACTGGAAGAGCAAACTCAATGCCTTAGACAAAAGATCATCAGTGTGGCATTCCTCTCATTGAAAGATGTGGCTATTCCTCTCCTTCCAAAGAAACCCACATATGACTGAAGGGCACGGATTCCATGAAAGAGCCTTTCTGCTTCTACCTCTAAGCCAATCCCAGCTATTCAGAACTTCAGCCAAGTTCTTTGACATGAACCAGCAGACCTTGAATTGTTTTTCAAGAAAAAGTCCCATATCTGTTTAGCTGTACCACAGTGGACTAGAAGGTGTGCCACTGATCCTCCATGCTCCTTACACGTGATGCGGAGATTATCACCTATTCTTATGAATCAGGTGATCAATAATAAGAATTCTGTCCAAGACGGCTGTCCACATGAAGAAAGCTGTTTCGGAGGGGATCTGGACTTTCCAAATCAGGTTCTTCGGCTTTCCCAATTCTCGTCTAGAGACAAGGCTAAGAAAAAGAGCTAACTGAAATCTTCCACTTTGCCCCTAGTTCCATCTCTTAGTGGCCTGGTCTGATCCAAAAATGGAATAACTGAGGTACAGCAAGAACGGAAGCCATTGTCTCTAATTCCCTAGCAAAGAGGCCCCTTCTAAAGCCAAAATTCCAAGATACATCCTCCCGATCCCTAACCAAGAGATCACTGACCCAAGCCTTCTACATAGAAGAAGCTGAGATCATATCAGAGAACTGGAGATAAAGTGGGGTTTTTCCTAGTCAGCCTACAATTCCATCCTGTCGTTCACCCCTGCTTGAAAATGGAAACTCAGCTGGAGTTTTGTCCCAAACATTTGAGATGGCCTTCCATAACCCACCCAATAAGAACCTGTGAAGGATTCGGTTTCCCAATCACCCGATCTGCTCTCATATTTATTATTTTTTTTTTTTTGGGCGTGAATTTCTTCTACTATTGTTTTGTTTAATTTTATTATTTACCTTTTTTTGGGTGGACTCTTGGGAATATATGTAGAACCTATATATTCAAAATTTTCACCCTACTTTTGCATGTTTTTTGTTTATAATCTATTTGTTTGCTGTAAAATTTATACAAATTTAGAAATATGGATTACGAGTTAATTACAATTTCTACATTCTCTAGGTAAAATAATTTTGCATTTCAGTAAATACTGATGATAAAATGTGTTTTAGATTCAAGAAAATTTGTAAAAAATATTCATATAATTAATGAACAAATAAACTGCATGGCATGTGTTTAATGTAACTCAATCACAATTTTTAAATTAGAATGCATTTTTACTTATTATTAATACACTTGAATGTGAAAATTATAAGAGAAACTCAAGCTAATAACTTAGATGTCCATAAAATTTACTTTTTTAGTTAAAATGCTAAAGAATTGTGTAGTTAGAACAACATAAGAATATCTTATCAAGTGCCAAATAAGTTAAATGATGGTGGACCGAGTTACATAATCCAGAAATACCCTACTATCTCACCATGGGCATCTGATTTGTAATTGGAGTCGTATTGATTAAATAAAAGGCTCCTCACATCTGAAAGTAACACAATGATGTAAAAAAAAAAAAAATTATGTTCTCTACTTAAGATTCTGAAATCATTAAGTCTTTATAAGCTCCCAAGAGGGCTTATGTAGGTGCTACCCTATGTCTTATTTCCATCCTAAACAACCCAAATAGAGACTTAATATTAACTTAGATTAGAATTCAATAGTAGAAACCCCAGTATTACAACCTCTAGAAAGTGGAAACTTCAGCTCTAATTAAACAGAAGCTAGTCCTGCCAATAAACCAGAAATAGGAACTCTACCATAGAATTGGATATTCCTGCTACCACTTTTAGAAAGTCATCTTTAAACTTGTAAAAACTTGCTGAATCCTCCAAATGCTATATAATCATTTGACCGCTATAAAAATAGAAACATCAACAAGCAATCTTTTCACTGATTTGTGCTCAGCTTGTATTTTAGGGCATAACTTCTAATCATGTACAAATTGCATCCACTCGGACTTGTTCCTTAACTGATTGGATAAGCATTCTAGCGGTACTAAAATGAAGGTATTTGGATATGTAGAAAATTATGGCTACCAGTGACTACATTATGAAATCAATTTGGTCTATGGATTCCTTATCCCTGGTGCCTCACATCCCCAAGCTCCTTAGTGATTTTATTCTCTCCAATTGGGAGAAGCTTGACATTGAATAAATGTTTGCAGCCCACTAGGAATTGTGGATGGTCTTTTTTCTTGATCACATTCCCAGTAGTTTTTTTCTTGGTGCAAAGGATGCAGCATGCTATAGTATGATCTTTTGGTTGTATTCCCACATATTTAGGAAGTGGCTGGTCAAGTTCACAGGTTTTTGGATTGATGATAATCATGTCCAAGTTATAAGACTTGGGCTGCATCTAATCCTTGTGTTCATATTGTTCTATATTGACTGGGTGCTTGACACATATTATAGGCTGTGGCCCTTGAACATTCCCAACATTCATTTCGGCAGCCTTTCGGTTGATTTCATGTTATATCCTCTTGCACTTGGTTCTGTGTTTGCTGTTGTTTAACATTGGGAGCAGGCATTGTAGGCATCTCTAAAATTTTTGTCCATCCTTTTAAAAATGTAAACAGATATTTCGGGACTGTGAATTGGCTTATTTGTCCACTTCAGATATTCTTTGAAGAATGCAGCACTACTTAAGTAGCATAATTTTACACCATGTATTGTTAAAAAATGTCCTCTTTAAGTGAATATTTTATGAATATAATCTTTTTTTTGGTAGTTTTTGCCTCATCTAATTTTAGTGATTTCTTTATTGCCTCCTTGGGAATTCACTTTAATTGAAAAAGTTGGCAGTATCAATGCGTTTTGTCATACAGATTCCTTTTCCTATACTGAACATTAAAGATCTTGAATTGTTCAATCTAAAAATTTAAATCGACCTCTGAATCTGCAGGGTCCTTTACAAAGGTTCAGAATTATTTTCTGATTCCAAAAACTGATCTAGAACAAAAATGTGAATGCTAAAATTGATGCATGACAGCAGTGGGTTACCTAAAGTTGAGGGACTGAAATACTATGAAATTGATAAAGGGTAAAATGGGTTGGATTAAAAGTAGCTTTGGGTTGGGTTACAAGTTTGTAGTACATCTAAAACTATAAGAATAACTGAATATCTATACTCCTACATTAAGAGAAGGCACCAACTTGGTGTCTACCTGACACATTTGGTCAAACTAGGGGCTTTCACTAGTAAAAGCAATGTACAATTATTACTTAAAAAATGAAAGGAAAAAAGAATTGTTCTATTCTACACGTAGGATTCTGATCTACAATGATATTTATTAGACTCTGGACAGTCGTATGGCAGCTGCATTGTGTTTAAATTTTTAATTAAAAATTATCTAGTATGATTTATATTTTTCAAACACTTCCTTAGATTAGGACTCAAAGTACAACTTCCACCACTAATATATGGAAGCTCTAGAAACTTGAGAGCTAGTAAGATAAAAACCTGACTGTACACATTTGGTAACCTCACTGGTTTTATCTTAGATTAACCAAAAATTGTAGGAATTAAACATTTAATTTCTATGTATGAATTTCTTGAGCTATATTTGCTCCAAAGATCAACATCCTCTTTTGTTCTAATCTTGGTGATTGGTTGGCTTAAAGTACTTGATTTTCCCCCCCTTCTTTCTATATCCTTATTTTATATGGCTGATATACAATATTGATAAAATATATTTAAAATAAAAAAATAAATAATTAATTAAATAAAGAAAGAAGAAAGAAAAATTACCATATCATTGTTGTTTATGGCAATCTACCCTTTCCTTCCCATGTGACATTTTAGGTGTCTGGCATGACTATGTAACAAAAGGTACTTATTTTTAAATAGTCGTATTGGTAGTATTTGGGTTCTGTTTTTGGCTTTTTTTATCTATATGGTACTTATACAATTGCATCTGCAAAAAAACTTATGTATTGTTAGATTTTTGTATTCCTTTCACGTGTTATGAATAGCAATCACTTTATATATCGTACTATACCAGATGACCATACTGATGTGTCAGTGTTGCAAGGATCAGTGCATCTGAGACCTTTTAACTTGTCTGAGTGTCCTACATTGATATATTTTCGTATAACTGTCCGTATTGTTACTCTGAAATAGGCTATTATCCAATTTCAAGTTCCAAACTATAGTGTAGCACATACATGGTTCTTGACTTCTCTGCCATTGTCTTTGGTAGCTATGTTTTGAGATATTAAACTTTAGGAATTTAATCATATTCTTGACCCATTCTAACGTTTGAATCAGACCCTAGGTTGTCACTGGGTTAGTTATCAGGTTGGAAGGCAACTATCCTCGAGTTCTAAGGATTTTATGCAATATTTTTGCTGGCAGAATTTGATTTTTAGTATGTCAAAGAAAAGTTGACCTAGTGAACCACTGTGCGGCAGTTGCTTACATTTCTGCAAGGCTTCTGTATGGTTCGATGAGTTCCTCTGGTGAATTGCATTATTTACCAGTGTAGCTTGGTAAGTTCAATGGTGTCGCAGTTTATATTTGGTCTGTGGTTTATGTTTGCGTGTCACCATCCTTAGTTGCTTTTTCCATTCTGATGTTGCACGAAGATGCTTTGTTCATTTACAGTTTTGGTGTGTTGTGGTGTTACTATCTTCAGGTTTTTGTAGGTCTATTTGAAGTTGTAAGAAGTTACTTGTTCATTTACTGTTTTGGTGTGTCTTGTGTTACTATCTTCAGGTTTTTGTAGGTCTATTTGAAGTTGTAAGAAGGTGCTTGATCATTTAGTGCTTGGTACAGACAAATTGGTGGAATGAACTCCATATCTGAATTCAGAAGGGCCTTGTGCATGGTAAATCTGCAAGTGGTAAAGAGTTGTGTGAACTCTTACCATATTTGTTAATTGCAGCCTTAGTGATGCTCTTGGGTTAACATCATAGTCTGAACTAGACTAATTTTTCTGCACGGTTGAGGTGGATTTGGTCGTTAACTGAACAGGAATATCTCCTAGGTTTAATGTGACATGTCTCGTGTTCCTCGAACCACCTTACCTTATTCTGTAGAAAGGCTCTTAACAAGGCATTTTGTTATTGATGTTACTACTGAGTGGCCTTTTGCCTACTTCCTCTGTATTGTCAAAGAGAAAGGTTCCTAGTTGATTCTTTGCTCTCAAGAGTGTTGCCCATGGAGTCGAAGCCTGATCTCCGCGTCCCTGACCTGCAAGAACCCGCTGCTGATTAGATCCTATTTCTTCCTAAATTCTCAATCGGTCCTCCTTCCTCCCCATCCTTGCCCTCTCCTCCTTGCAGCCTAACAAAAAAACTTTAGAAAGAAATGGGACTAAGCTCTGTGTTGGGGTGATTTTTGACACATCCATATCCTATAATACCCTAAAAACCATCATTAATTCTGCTAGAAGGATCTGAGGGTAAAATAATAATTTCACATGGTGGTTTTGTTAACCTTGAGCCTGATATATTTATCTTACTTTTCGTCATTGCTCATGTAACACTTTTTTCCGTGGATCGTAGACGCCGTTGTCAAACCTCGTAACAAGCACTATTACTAAGACAGCGTTACGAAGCCACACTCAAATAACGGTTAAATCTATGCAGATGGGAAAAAATTAGCTGGCTGAAAATCTACCATCCTTAACCTATCTAGAAGACTAGTATCAATTAACTGGATACGATCCTCTGTGATGATTATGCCTGTGATGGGTCTGTGATGAGAGGGCCCCGAGGGGTAAAATGGTATTTTTGTCTCACCTGTCATGCTTTATGAGGTAAAAATACCATTTTGCCTCTGGGGCTGTCTCTCATCACACACCCATCACAGGCATGTTCATCACAGAAGCTGTTCCGCACTCTAATTAACTCTACTTTGGCAAGCCAAGCTCTACATGTCATGGCCTACGTGAAAACCTCAAAGGTTACCACTACATGGATAGATAGGAAAGCTAGAGATTTTCTCTAGGCTAAAACCGGTAAAGACCGCACTATCCACACACTAAATAGGCCCCAAATCTGTAAGTCCAAGAGATGTTGTGGATTAAATGTCAAGTGTCTTGGTATATCCAATGATGCTATCTTGCTCAAAAGAGCTTGGGCCCTTCTCAAAGAGCCTTCCTTTGGGCTGAACTCCTATCAAAAATATATTCGGGGAAAAAAATTTCTTTGAGGTCGAGGCTAAAGCATATGATTCTCACTTATGGAAACAGTTGTGCTTATTGAATGAAAAACTCATGCAAGGACTTGGCTAGATCATAAAAAATGGGAAAAACATACCTACCATACAAAGGAAAAACCTCTTGAGTGGCCAAAAACAAATGACTACAGATTAGGAGGTTATGCAAGGATGTATGGATAAATTAATAAACCAACAAAACCTCAGTTGGAACAAGCAAGAGATTCGAAGAGTTTGGCCAACGTAAAAGCCTACCTCAAAAGTTCTAGTATACTTATCAGTTGTACAAAAAGAGTATTTTATTTGAAAATGTACACGAAATGCTTTATATGTACAAATGACCTTCTCCATCATAGAATATGTTGGGAATCTTCGTGCAAAAATCAAACGCACATACTATCGAATGCCCTAGCTCAAAATCAAACTTGGATCCTGGTTCCTCGGACACCACACATGAACGTGGTTGGTTGTCGTTGGGTTTATAAAACCAAGCTTCGATCTGATAGTTCTTTAGAAAGGATGAAGGCCAGACTTGTCGCCAAAGAGTTCAATCAACAAGGAGTAGATTTCTCTGAGACATTCATCCCGGTGATTAAACCAGGAACAATTAGGACATTTTTGACTGTTGCAATGGTCAAAGGGTGCTCCATTCTGCAAATTGACGTCAAGAATGCCTTTATGCATGGGCATCTACAAGATCCGGTTTATATGAAGCAACCACCAGGCTTCACCGATTTGCACCAGCCCACTCATGTTTGCAAACTTCAACGAGCATTGTGTGGGCTCAAAGAAGTGCCTAGAGCCTAGTTTGATCGGTTCAGCTCATTCTTCCTTGGACATGGCTTCGTCTGCAGTGTGACTGATTCATCACTCTTTGTTTGCATACATGGCAATCACACCATCATTCTTCTCTGATATGTTGACGATATTATCCTAACCGGTGATGATTCTTCCCTTCTCGCTTCTTTGATTGCAACTTTGCGTGATACTTTTTCTATGAAAGAGTTAGGTCAATTACATTACTTTCTCGGAGTAGAAGTTCATCATACTCCAACTGGTCTATTTTTATTTGAGTCTAGATATGCCTATGATCTTCTCACTCAAGCTCACATGCAGTCCTATAAGCGACTTACCACTCCCATGGCAACAAAATCAGAGGCGACTCAAGGCAACACCGAACCATACTCTGATATAACACAATATCGAAGTCTTGTTGGGGCCTCTACAGCTAGTCCTACCTAGAGGGTCTTTCCCTAAAAAAAAAAAAAAAAAAAAAAGTCTTGTTGGGGCATTACAATACTTGACCATGATTCGTCCATATCTTTCATATGCTGTAAACTCTGTTTGTCAATTCATGCATAACCTTACTATTGGTCATTTTCAAATGGTAAAGTGTATTTTGAGATACGTGAGTGGAACTCTCCATCTTGGCCTTCGGAATCTGCTCCAAAGCACTCTTGATCTCTTTGCTTTTTCATATGCCGACTGTCCAATGACTCGTCGTTCTACAACTAGATATTGTAATTTTTTAGGCTCAAACTGTATGTCATGGAGCGCCAAGAAACAGCCTACTATTGCCCGTTCTAGCGCTGAAGCTGAATATCGTGCAATGACGTCCACAACAACTGAACTACCTTGGCTTTCCTTCATTCTTCGTGATATTGGCATCACTCACCTCAAGCCCTACATGCTATTTTGTGATAATTTGGCAGCATTGTACATGATCGTGAATCCGGTGTTCCATGCTCGCACCAAGCATATCAAAATTGATTATCATTTCGTTCCTGAGAAGATGGCTCTTGGCTCTCTTAGTACTCAGTTTGTCTCCTCCAAACAACAACTTGCTGATATCTTGACCAAACCTTTGCCACGTGATGTCTTTCATGGGCTATGATTCAAACTTGGCCCGTGGAACACACCCCAGTTCAATTTACGGGGGAGTATAGAAATAGATAGGGCTGTCAACGGGCCGAGCTAGCTCGGCTCGGGCTCAGCTCGCATGAGCCGAGCTTGAGCTCAATATTTAGGCTCGCGAGTCGAGCCTGAGCCCAAAAAAAAGCTCATTATTTTAACGAGCCTGAGCCGAGCTTAGGTGCTCGGTCTTATATATCATATATAAATTTGTATTTCATAGGTGTCATATATATATATATATTAATTATTAAATACAAAATTAATTAGTGGCGTGCTTAAGTCAAAGTAATTAAAGATCCTAATTAATTTAATTGAATTAGTGCTGAATTCACTAAAAAAAAAATTATTGCTGATTTTTTTCTCCATGCTTTTAATGAGCCGAGCTTTTACTAGCCGAGCTTTTCACAAGCCGAGCTTTCACGAGCCGAGCCGAGCTTTTGCGAGCCGAGCCTGAGCCTTGAAAAAATAGGGAGCTTGAGCTGAGCCTGAGCTCGAAATTTTTAGCTAGATTGAGCCGAGCCCGAGCGGAGTTGGGCAAAGCTTGGCAAGGCTTGGCTCGTTTACACCCCTAGAAACAGATGATCATATTACAGAATCAGATGATTCAGATTCATCTAAAGATATCATAATCTCTCCTACATGCAAGGCTAAAATTAAGAACTGATTAAGTCTAAAACAGAACCTATGCACTAGAATTGGTTGTGAATATCATCCACCCATAATCTCTGCCATCATTTTTATTTTCTCCTTTATTCTTTCTATTTGATTTGCAATTTTGTGAAGATCTTTTGAAGAGTTTCCTAAACTGAGGATTCTCTGCCGTGTGTAACACAGCTGTACCTCTATCAATATATACATGAATACAATCATCCTCTGATTCAAGAAGGAATTCAAATCATACTGAAATTCTTTATGGGTCTCATCGTACAACTGGCTAGATCAGATGTTAAAGAACCCCCCTTAAACTTGATTGCGGTTATTTCAACCATTAGAGGGAACCCCCCCTTAAACTTGATTGTGGTTATTTCAACCATTAGAGAAGAGTTGAAAGGTTTTGTAGAACAATAGAAGTCCACTACTGTTAGATTTATCGAGAAGCTAATCAAGCGGTGGATGCTCTAACTAATCATGCTCTGGAATTTTTCTCGTGTACTGATGACCCCTCAATTTGAAAATTCAAATTGATCCAATGAGATAAAGCCATCTGGCATTTCTCGAGAAGAGCTTATCCCTTTTCCCGCCTTCTAAATATTCGAATATGAAGAGGCATATGAAATCCGAGAATAGACTTTATGATCTAAATCTCGAGATTGACTAAAGACAATTTGATCTTTTTCTAAATCCAAGAATAGACTTTATGATCTAAATCTCGAGGTTGAATAGAGACAATTTAATCCTATTCTAAATCCGAGAATAGACTTTATGATCTAAATCTCGAGATTGACTAAAGACAATTTGATCTTATTCTAAATCAAGAATAGACTTTATGATCTAAATCTTGAGGTTGAATAGAAACAATTTGACCTTATTATAAACCGAGAATGGACTTTATGATCTAATCTCGAGAGACAATTTGACTTCATCCCAAATCCGAGAATAGACTTCATAATCTACCCTCGAAGGCCGGTAAGGGTAATTCAATCCTATGCTAAAGCTCGAGAATCACTCTATGGTCTAACCTCAAAAGCAGTAAGGAACTATTCGATCCTACTGAAACAGGAGCTATGATCCTTACCCTACTTCAAAGGTTCATATCAAGTATACTAAGCCCTCACATACTGAAGGGTTATCCAAGAGGCAATGACATTGCTCTTATCATCAAGCAACATAGACTTCTTATTAAAACCCGAATACTAAGGAAGAGAACTGTTTCGGGATATCCATACATCAAAGGCACCCGAAATTTAGTGTCGAGTTGTATTTCAAACTTCAAATATAACCTAACTGATATTGCGAAACATCACATTCGTAATCAAGTTAAAATCATTCGATTCAAAGAATTATGCTTAAGATATCTAAACACGAGGACAACGTCCCGAGCTTCGTAAGTCATTAATACAATAAGACAAAAATGGGGCGATCGAGATACCTAAAGGAATGGTGGCCCAGAGAAACGCCCCATCAGACCCATGACGGTTGTTGGCAGTTAAGCCAGGCCCACATGGGCGATGTCACATCAAAGGGACTGAGCACAAGGCAGATATTGCTTGCACACTTGTATAAAGTGACAAGTGACTGTCGAGGTATGGGCCAGGACACGCATAATCATCGTATCATGTTTGGCCTCCGATGACTGACACTTGTCACTTACGCTTTGTTTGAGGACTTTGGCTATAAAAGCCCTCATTTTCATTCAAACAAGGATCGACACTTGGTGTAAAAGAAGAACTTACTGACAAATTTGAAATCTCTGACTTAGAGACTTCTCTGCCTTTGTGCCATCTCTGAACCCATTCCTTGGGATTTTCAAACTTTCCTCTCAAGTCTATTTGTGATTTAATTTTACAAGACAAGGAAACCTCGTATTGGAACGGCTGTCAAGTTTAGGCCAATACGAGACAGGCTTTTGAAAGGATATCCTCATTTGGTTAACCATTCACAAGGTGACACTTGTCATCTTGTTAATCTCATTTTGTTAGCCAATTTCGGGGATCAACAGTACTTGGATCAATCGTCCTCCTACATTCTTAAATTATCATACTACCTATAAAAGTTGAAACAATTTTTTAAGGTTTTGAGTTATTGAATTTTTTTTTTGTTTTACTTTTACAGTTTTGTCCTTTGAAATTGTATTTTTTTTAACATTGCTGAGCAACTATTTGAGTAATATAATGGTTTTATTGTCTTTTTACTTAAACAATTTAGTTAAAAAAACTTCTGATTTTTCAAATACCATTTTCTTTACGAAAATACCCCTTTATATACATGTTATTAACACTAAAATACAAGTAGATCTTTTCAAAGATAGAAGGTTATTTTAGGTATGAAAATTCTATGTGGGACCTACTAATTAATATTCATTATCTTGAAAACTTAAATGATCCACTAAATAATTAATAATATTCTTTATATGTTCTTAATGAGACCCTTGCACTTCTTCTTCTCAAAGAACAAAGAAGCTAGTTAGCAACGATTAAAAGCAAGAAAAAAAAACTTTTTATTTATTAAATTCACTTTTTTTACGAAAATACCCCTTCGTATACATGTTATTAACAGTGAAATAAGTAGATCTTTTCAAGGATAGAAGGTTAATTTAGGTATGAAAATTCTATGTGGGACTTACTAATTAATATTTATTATCTTGAAAGCTTAACTGATCCACTAAATATTTAATAATATTCTTTATATTTTTTAATGAGACCCTTGCACTTCTTCTTCTCAAAGAAGTTAGCAACGATTAAAAGCACTTCTTCTTCGAGGTTTGGGTTGTCGAAGCGCAGCAACAGAAGGCATCTTGACGTTGTTAGCGAATAGTGTGTGCATCACTTTGTTTGTCTAGTGGTTGTTGTAAGGTATCCCGATGAGTCGTTGTTTGCCTACATGCCAATGGATTTCAATTTTATGCTTGCCCTTTGGAACCAAAAGTTACTACTTATGTTCTCTTATGAATTTATTCCCTTATTGTTTTCATTTGGTGGTTGCAATACATCTCAGGTTCGCCATCTTCAAATGTCTAGCTGTTTAGAGCTTTTACTATTAAGAAACTCTATTAAGAGAGTTGCGACCTTATATTTATTTTTAATTTGCAGAACACCTTGGTGGAAGATTCTATTTGGAACTATAAATTATATTTCTAAATTTTGACTTGAACTGACTTCATTTGCTCAGGTCTCTTATAAGTGGCTTAGTCGCAACTTTTCAGTGT
>JAUPMG010000014.1:7762282-7772590 GCA_031762675.1 Pachysandra terminalis | reverse complement strand
AATTTATGTCCGGCTGCAATTATGTGGACAGTTTGGTGCGAAAGAAATCAGAGGATTTTTAAGAATCGGGAAAAGGACATTCATAAACTGATTGAAGACACTTTACAATTGTTATTCTTTTGGGTTTCTAAGCGGGGGGGGGGGGGGGATGTGGTGGGACATTTTGACATTATTTTTTTTCTGTTCTTTTGGTGTTTTGTACATACACATACATACTTTCTGTAGAGTTTTTTAGCCTTTTGGCTTTTCTCTTAATAGAAACTTTTATTACCGATAGAAAAAAACAAATTTATCTATAAAAGTTGAGAGAGCTTGCTATGTATAAGACATCGATTGGTGATATGCTTGATTCTCAACCGATGTGGGACTAAAGTTTAGTCTCACATTGGTTAAGAATCAGGCATGATCCCCAACCGATTGAAAGATGTGATTTGATGGTTTGAATACCGGTTCACCTTTACTTGGCCAGTTTAGTTTTTTTAGAACAAAATAAAAAAAAAGTTCAAATTTTGAATCGAATTTGAACAGAAATTCAGGTAGACGAATTCGAATCAAATTCAGACACATTTCAGAGCAAATTTGAATTTGAAAAAAAAAGTTATGACCCGACCGGATTTCGGTCGAGTACATATCTTTCGATTAAAATATGAAATCGAATTTAGGTTAAGGTGGATCCTAGTCGTATTCGACCCATTGACAGCCTAGCTAGAAGTAAGGAGATGTTCCTGGGCATACCATTAGAGAAGATGTTACTGGGAGATTAGTTGTTTGGAGGCATTCGATGTCATTGATGGTCCTGTTGTTATTGTCCTTTGTGTTACTGTTTTGGCTTTAGTTTCATTATTTGTATTTTGGTTTATTGTAACATATTGAACTTGATTCAGTTTGTGAGAAAGAAAAGATATAATTCAGAGAAGAATCATTAAAAATGATAAACAAGGATCACATTTTATCGAACATTACACCCTTAAATTAAATAGAAGTGAAAGTTCAAAAGAACAATCTTATTCTGATAGAATTGGTCTGCTCTGGGACGGAAGGATTCGAACCTCCGAATAGTGGGACCAATACCCGTTGCCTTACCACTTGGCCACGCCCCATTTAGGTTTCTATTCGACACTAATAAACACTAATATTGGTATTGGTTGAAATTCTTTTGTTATATGATATGTCCAACCAAAGATCTACGAAGATTGAATGGGTTTGCTAAATCCTAACATAAATTATGTATACAATAAGAATCATGGGAGCCATTCCCTTGACTCGTACTGATGAGAATTTAACTCCGCGAGAAATTGAAAAAAAAAGCGGCTGAATTGGCCTATTTCTTGCGCGTACCAATTGAAGTATTTTGAAATGAACTGAAAAAAAAAAGATGCTTTCTCAACATGAGGGAAATAACTCAAGACTCCTCTTTATTTTTTATTTCCATAACTATAACAAAACTTAACTGAATGTTCCTCAGAACGCTCATTCGAGCCAAAGCAGACGTATATGGAACAACCATAAAACAAAGCAGTTTTTGTCCCCCAAAATAATTTTTTATGCGTATGGAAATCGACTCAACTCAATTCAGTAACAAAACAAGTAACAAGTCTAATAAGTATGGATTCATCACATTTCAGAATCCAGAATGCATCTTTTTAGGTCCAATATTTTTTAATTGATACCTTAGATACAAATGGATCATATCTTAAAAATTCTTTCTCTTTTCTTTTGTCAATCGACCTTTCTTTTTATCCTTTCTTTTGCTTTTTGATGACCAAATGATTGGATCTCTTATAACTATCCAATTTTTCTTTTGTTTTGCCACCCATTTTTGATTTCATCACCATCAATATTCTTCAGAAATTTCCCTCAATTATTCCTGGGCTATGGGGGTAGTCAGTGAAACTTTTTGAAATATTTTTATTTCATTTAAAGGGAGTTCCTTCGTCTCGAAATCCTCCTGGTTGTCTCTGCACCCCTACCTCCTTTATCACTGAGTGGTCATTTAGAGGCCTTAGCTGGTGATCCGGGCTGTTTCCCTCTTGACGATGAAGCTTATCCCCCACCGTCTCACTGGCCGATCTTGACCCCTGATCCAAATCCAGTTATCCAGTCGATGAAGTGGAATCAACACTTATTGACGCTAAGGGCAAAGGTACAACCACCTTAGTTTCGTAGATCCTGCTACAACAGATACCAATCTGGTTTTCCCCTTTACAACATAGGGCACCCCGCCCAGCGTTTCCCTTCATAAACTGACTTGATTGATGCAATTTGGATATGAGACCACAAAATGGAATGTTTTGCTTTCTATTTCATCACTGACAACTGGAACAAAAGAATAAGAGCTGGTTTAGTTTCTTTTGGTGAGTATTTGAGGAGCCAAGGTCTTTCTATCTACCCTCACTTTTTAACACAATATTTGTTATTCATCAAAAAAATTAAAAAAAATTTAATGGCTGAAATCTGCAGGTACACAAGTAAGTCCCAATTTTTTTGCATGTCATTTAGAAAACCTATAAGGCGTGATGAAATCCATATCTTGTTCAAGAGGTTAAATTTAGTTTATATTATTTATATTTTCTTTATGTTTATTACCTCGGTTATAATGTTAATATATTTTGTATTTTTTCAGCCTCAGGTGGGAGTTAAAAGTTTTCCTGCTGAGCAGATTAACGCTCTTGTTTCTAACAGTGATGGCACATATATAATGGGAGGAGGTTTATCTGGGGATATCTACCTTTGGGAGGTGACTTTCCTACCCGTTTTCTGGTGATCATTGCTATCATAAAATTATTGACTTCATAATGATTTTGTAATGATTTAATTGAAATCTTTACCTCAAATGTTTGTGATGTAGGTCGTAAGTGGCCGGCTACTTAAAAGGTGGCATGCTCATTATAGGGCTGTTACTTGCTTAGTGTTGTCTGACGACGAGTCACTACTGATTTCTGGTTCAGAGGATGGATGTGTCAGAGTCTGGTCCCTTTTCATGTACTTTATTCCTCTTTTCTTGTTTGTATCTTTTTATGATGTTAGTGGTTAGTATGTTTTATATTTTGTTTTTGATTTCTTTTCTTTTCTTTTTTTTTTTGTCGGCCTTTATTTATCTATTTATTTTTTATGTAACAGGATATTTGATGACATAGGAAAGGAAGTAGCAAAGCATCCTTATGAACATAGTTTCTCTGGACACACTTTGCGGGTGACCGATGTCGTTTCAGGTTATGGAGGATGCAATGCAATTATCGTGTCTTCTTCTGAGGATCGAACGTGTAAGGTTCGGTAGGTTCTGAATTAATTTGTATTGATTAGCATACTTAATAGTAGAAATTGATCTATCAACAATGCCATTTCCCAGCTAGTTGAGGTCGGCATCATTAATCTTGTTGGTTTTGCCATTTCAGCCCCTCAAAAACCATTTCGTTGGTTAATTATTTGTTTTGAATCCTATTTATGCTCTTAAATAAGGGAGAAAGGAAAGAAGTTGCTTAATTTGAGTGGATATGACCAAAACAACAAAATGACTTATTCCCACTAGTTCGTTTCAGTAATACGAATCCTGTTTCGCCACCCTAATCCGTTAAAAACCATATATTCGGGCAAATTATGTGTATTCAAATCATTTTTGACAAACTCCCCGGTCTTTTTTGGTATTCCTCTTACCCTTTTAAATCCTTTAATATCAACCTCTTGTTCTTTTTCATTGGCACTTTCCTAGGTCTTATTTTTATGTGCCCAGACATTTTAACACATACTTATTATCTTATCTCATATTGAGGCTGCACTTAAACACATTCTGATATGTTCATTCCTTGCTTTATCTGTCCTAGTCTTTTCACACATCCATCTCAACATCCTCTCAGCAACAGTCATCTTATGTATATATCTATGGGTTTTTTTTTTCTTTATCCCAACACTTTGCTCCATATATGATAGCACTCCTGGTTGCTACCCTATAAAATTTATCTTTTAGCTTTATTGGAATACATTAATCACATAATTCTCTAGAAAGTATGAGGGAAACATTGAATGACATATGAACCTTATGGCGGGACCCCAGGGTCCCGCATAAATTTTGCAATAATAAGGTTTTAATTAATTATTTTTTAGGTGTACAAGTCTATGCGTCCAAATCTATACATCCTTCCTTTTTGTTTGGTAAAGAACCCTATGTCAACCCTGTATTATAGGGCTTATAAGTGTCTACAAAGTGAGTTTTATTTTATAATCAGTCAGAGAATGAAAGTTTTAGTGGTTCTACCAAAAAAAGAAATGAGTGTTTTAGTGGATTTTTTAGTCTTTTTTTATTATTATTTTTGCTACAGCATTTATGGGAGAACCGGAGTCTTATGGGACCCCGGGGTCCCGCTGTAAGATTCATATACAGTGTAAAATTATCTTCTAGTCTGTCTCATTAACAGATGAAATTTCGTTCTTTGCCTTAACCTTTCAGTAAAGATTGCAGATTCAACCGGAGGTTGGTGGACTCTAATGGCCATTAAGAGCATTTTTTGTTCTTTATGTGCTATTGCCTTCATTCTTTTATTAATAAATTTGTTATTGGCAATAGAAAGGAGAGTGAGTATAGAAATGTTTTGAAGTATATGTATTATTAATCATCATCATCATTGTTATCATCAAATGCCATATTCCAACTAGTTGGGTTCGGTAACAAGAATCTTGCTTTTCCATCCCAATTTGTCAAAATCCATATCTTCCGTCAAAACGAGCATCCAAATCCTTTTTGATTGACTCTATCTCTCTCTCTCAGATCATTCAACGATTTCTCTCTCCCACCTTCTCACAGCTGCTTCCTTGAGTCTTTCCTTTACATGCCCAACCCATCTTAACATACTTTCCTTTATCTTATCTCCTATTTGAGCCACACCTAAACACCCTCGGATATGTTCATTCCTCACCTTATCTTTCCTAGTCTTCCCACGCATCCATCTTGACATCCTCATCTCAGCAACGTTCATCCTTTGCATGTGTTGCTTCGTTGTTGCCTAGTATTCTGATCCATTCATCATAGTAGGCCTAATGGCTTCCCTATAGAATTTTCCTTTTTGTTTGACAGGTACACGTCGAGTGCATAGCACTCTGGAAGCACTTTATCACTTAATACATCCAGCTCTAATTCTATGAGTAACATCCTCATCAATATTCCCTTCTTTATGTATAATTGATCCTAGATAACGTAATTGATTGCTTTTATGGATCTCTTGATTCCCAATTCTTAATGTTGCTTCACCTGTACTATTGTTTGTGCTAAAGTTACATTCCATGTACTCTGTCTTAATTCAACTTATTCTAAGGCCTTTTGATTCCAAGGTGTTTCTCCATAACTCTGATTTTTCATTTACTCCCTCTCTAGTTTGGTCTACCAAAACCACATCATTTGCAAAAAGTATACACCAAGGTTTCTCCTCCTTAATACGAGTAGTCAATTTTGCATATTTAAAGTAAAAGAGATAGGGATCATAGTTGCCATATTGTAATGATTGAGATCATGTTTGTTTCCCATCTATTTTAATCTGTTTATTCATCAAAAATCTATTTCAATCTGTTTGTGTTATAGGGTATGTAATGTAGGACATTGGTCATACGTGTTAATAGTTGTCTGAAAGTGTAAATCAAGGATTCTCCTGTTTCCTTCAGTAAAATGTGCTACAATCCCTTTACAATGAGTTCAAGAGTTTCCACTTATTCCAGCTATATCAAATCTTTATCTAATCAAAGTGCAGCTGCGATGTAGTCACATACTTTTACCTCTGTAATTTCATCTGTTTATGCATTTAAACAAGGGGGGTTTCATTGAATCTCTTAGAGATGATAGCTGTGCTTCTTGACGTAAAAGGTACTAACCAAACATATGCTAGATCAGTCTAGAATATCACTGTTAAACTTTTGAGACAATTAGGTTTAGGTTAGGTGCTTGACAGATTTATTACGGTCCTTGTACATCGACCATAAGCTTGTATTAGAAAAATTATCACTTTATTCAATCTATGAATGGGTGTGCTTCATTGGCATACTGATATTTTTTGAATAGTGATTGATTGCTTCCGGTTGGATTTGATAAATAGATTGGAAGTATATAGTGCCACAGAGTTAGTGTGGTTTTTGATGGCTTCTTTTTTATTGAGAACAAAAATGTTTATGCTCTTGTTTCTCAAATAGGATTGGAGTGCTCAAAATTATCTAGAATCTATAAAATCTTTTGGAATGATTTTTTTTTCCTGGAAGGTATGTTGCAGCACTTTAAATGATTCTTTTTGTTATGCTGCAGCATTTTGATTAAGGCATCCATAATGACCATGATGATAGAACGATGATCTTGGGAAGTCAAACTTAGTTTTAGATTCATTCTAACATTGATGCATGGAAATCAGATCTCAGTTGCAATGTGGTACTTGACAAAGGGCCAATATTTTATGACAGGAAAATATACTAATTAGTACCCTACCAAATTTTAGAAGTTACATTAATTATTTAGGAAAGAATAACAATAATAATTTAAAAAGAAAAAGAAAAATGAAGTATTATATATACTGCTATTACCATTCTTATTTATCATATATGTTGTTGCTCTAGCTACATAGACTTGGGCTTGAATTCTAGCAGCCACATTTAGTGGTATTTTATTAAGCAAGCATCTTGTAGTACATTGTACCTATTGTACATTTCAACAAGTCAATTTCTTCAAAGCTCTGAATCATTGAACTACTGCACATAATTGTTCACTTCGCAATCCGTGGCTTTGTAAGATTTTCCACTTCTATTTGTTTTATCTTATAATTTATTTCTTCATGATTTCATCAATTATTATTCTTTTATAGTTTGATATTATTTGACTTAGATAATTATTTTTGATGTACTTGATGTAAATTTTCTCAGGTTTGGAGCTTATCCAAGGGGAAATTATTGAGAAATATTGATTTCCCTTCTATAATTGATGCGATTGCACTGGACCCTGGTGAGCATGTATTTTATGGTGGATGTAGAGATGGAAAGATATACATTGCTGCACTTAATGCTGAAAGCATGTCTAGCAGCAATTATGGAGTGCATATCATTGGTGCATTATCTGATCACAGGTTTGTCAATTTTCTTATATTTTTTTATACTCCTGATACATGAACCTTTCTGATTATCATTTTAAGTATCTATGCAATATATGACATCAACCATAAAGGAGCATTTCTTGTCTAAGTATTGCTCTTGATTTGGTGACTCATGGGTGTGTATGATGTCTTGCTATATCAGAAAATCGTTGAGAAGCTTTAATGATGATAATTACAATCCTATTGGAGCATTGGTTACAATTACAAACACAAACACACACACCATACACCACATCTAGCGTTGGTCAAATTTTGTGTCATTCACTTATTCAAGAGTTTTCCAGATCTTGGGTTCAATGAATGTGAAAAGGAACAAACTAAGTTGGAACACAAGAATGAACAAACCATAAACAAGATCAAGGTTCGCAATATCGATTTCACTAGATATATCGCCATCCAAAGATGAGGGAAATATTTGATATTGCTAAAAAGCTAGAGAAATGGGGGAAACGTTGGGGAAAAGGATGAAAATTTGAATGGTGCTGTATGGAATGCTTATTTAGACATATTTACACCTAAATAACTAAAAACATTATCAACACTGATGAGACTAAACAAGCAAGGCATGTACAAGTAAGACGTGCACTATCGTGTGCATAATCAATCATCAAAACAATCCAAGAAACATAAATAGAATGTTTTTGAATCGGGAACTAATACATTATTTAAACCAAACTAAAAATATGTGAAAACAACAGTCTAAGATGGGGTTTATAATCCTAGTTAAGATTAGAATTTTTCCTTCTCTATGGTCCTAACTTCGATTGGGCATGAATCACTACTACTCATGTTAAGAAAATCTTTAGCTAAATGTTGCTATAGATGAAGTATCCATCTCCTAGAATATTTCTCATAAAAATTGCATGTCGTTCCTTTACTATAGGTAGAATTCAACTAATAATATTGCAAATCAATACCAGGCTGCCACCCTCCTATCTTGGGTTGCCTCCTTCCATCTCAATCTGCCTCCCTCCTTTTTGTCTCGGGCTACCTTCCTCTTTCCATCTTGGACTCGGTATAGCTAGAAAAATAAAGCACTCAACAAGCAATGAATATAGAATGTAGAAAATATAATTAGGGATTTTTCCTTGTTTTTGAGGTTATATTTTCTATTCTTAAAAAAACTATATTTGTTTAATTATTTTTAAATAATTAAAGTAATTTTAAAACTAATTCTTTTGGCTAACATGTAAATCGGCCTACTTAAACGAGTGCAGAATCATCATCATCATATGAGTGCACTCTTAAACAAGTGCAGAATAAATAACAATATGTTTGAGATTTTTATTTTTATTATTTTTCTTAAAATTTATTAAATAGAATATTCATTTTTATACTACAAGTATATAGTTTGAACTTATTTTTTTTAGTATTAGCAAATATAACCAGTTATCCATTACAAATTTATATTTTTGAGAATTTTCATTTTAAGTATATTTTTATTTTCTTTTAATTTTGAAGAATAAATTCCTTTTTTAATATATATAATATGCCAATACTTGTTTGGTAAAGGATTTGTGCAAATCGGTAACAATTTGATGTTATAATTGGTATATGTAGCAAACATATGAATTATGAAGTCATGCATTTTTTTTTTAAAACTACTTATATTTGTTAATTATTGTTTATAAAATAAATAAATAAATTTTAAATCCAATAATTATTTTTTTTCTAGCCAACACTTAGATCGGCCTTTCAATATACACATAATTATTAGATGATCAAACATTATATATTTAAATAGAAAACCAAAAAAAACAGAAGAAATTTGGTTTTCCAAGCTTTTTGGGGGTTCAATTTCTCAAATCCACAAATCAGTGATGAAATGTATACCAATGCATAATGCATCACATATATAAATTGGCAAGCATTTCCTTACAATTTAATGCAAAATGAATAAAAAAAATCAGACCTTCACTCTGTTTGTGAATTTTGGATAAGTAATACTCTAAATCTTGTCAGATCTTCACCAAGATGACCTTTGATTGAATAGGAATTACAATTTAATGCAAAATGAATTAAAGAAAAAAAAGACAGACTGAAAGTGCAAGTCGGAATGTCCTGTGAATAGGACAAATTCAATATTTGATTATTTTTAAGCAATTTTTCTTGTAACTTCTGAGCTACTGTTATTTAGGATTTACTTATTAAACATTCAAACAAAAGCACACAAGGTTTGCATGTCAATATGAATAAGATATAACTATCTTATCACATGTATTTCTAATGTGCAAATAAATAAATCTGAAGCATAGAGATAATTGACACACAAGATTTATAGTGGTTCGGTCAACTGACCGACATCCACTCCTAAGAGCACCAAATCTTTGGTCTCCAGATTTCACCAAGGGGGTTTGAAGGGCTCACCCTCCAATAACCACACTTTCGGTTTTATACTCTGGTTCACCGAAAAACCATTCAGTTTTGTACATAGGATAACTGAAAAACCTTTACATTTTTTGGTTTTATACTTTGGCTGACCGAGCAACCATTTCACTTTTTATCCTTAGGAAAACTGAGAAATCATTCTTTTGTTTATGTTGGCTCGGTTCCTCCAAACCTACATCTGCTTTACAAGATTTGAAAATAAAAACAAAAAGTGAAAGCTTGCCTTTGATGATATGACTATAAAACTTTCTTTGAGGCTTGAATCCTTGCTTCAAGCTTTTTCCTTTGCACTTGCAATCTTCTTGGGCTTGATATGTAAGTGTGTATGCTCAATCAAGATTGGGGAGGATTCCTATCTCTAGAACTAAGGTAAGATTTACCTATGAGTCGAGGATTAGTTCTAGAGAGAGTGGTTCCACACTTCTCTTCAGTAAAGAGCTTTCAATGCTCTTATGATTTGCCTGTGAAGGTCATGGAGGGTGTGGAATAATGTCTTAAGAAGCCTAGACAAGGTCTACCTATTTGGTCTAAAAGGCTCTTAAAATCACCAACCCTTTGGGCCAAGGAATGAGCTCTATCAAGGTTTGCAATGTCGATGTCGCAAACTGGTAAGACCTGCAACATTTCGTGACATCTGGGGAAAATGGGAAATGGAGGGAAATCTTAGTTTTTTGATGGAATTTTGATCCCAACTCCTAGATGAGCATAATAGAGGCCTAAATACACCTTAATACATCAATAACATGCAAAAAAAACACTCCCTTAATCAAGACCATTATTTGGGGGGGGGGGGGGGGGGGTTGTT
>JAUPMG010000014.1:7700802-7715629 GCA_031762675.1 Pachysandra terminalis | reverse complement strand
AGGACTTCCGCTTATGATTTAATTGTGTTGCCACTCTCGTAGAAATACGAAGTGAAGGTGACGCTTGGACTGGAAAATCCATGAAATTGAAAAAATCTGGTCCGGGTCGTTACGGGTTTGGATTAAGTCAACGTCCCCGTCATCGCCATCAAAGTGTGCAATTCAGATTAAGTCAACGGCCCTGTCATTGCCATCAAAGTGTGTGGTTCGGATTAAGCTAACGGCTCCGTCATCGCCATCAAAGTGTAAAGTTTAAATCAAGCCAGACGGCCCATTACCATTCAATCAACAGAGAATCAGAGGACCGTATTCTTCGTGTAGTTACAAAAGGACCAAAAAGAGTTGTACACATTTAAATTCACAAATTAATAAAATTTGAATTTATTGGCTTTTTCGTGTCCAGTTATTTTTATCGCACGAAATTTTTGTCTACACTTGCCTTTGGCAATTATTTTTTTGAACTGTTAATCTTCTCTAAGGATGAGAGCACCTTAGAGGTTGCCTTGGTTCCTTGCATTGTAGGAACCGTGCATGGAGCTTCTTTCTCCATAATGCATATTGACTTTGCATAGAGTATGAGTGTTACCTTCACCCTATCCAGGAATGCCATACCAAGAACCACTTGGTAGTCGTCCAAAGGAACTACCGATAGATCTACAATCCCGTTCCAGTCTCCGATCCGTAGCTTTACCCCTCAAGCCACGCCCACTATAGGTCTTGCCTCTGAGTTGACAGTCTTGAGCCACCTTGTCTCCTTGGCTATCTTAAGACCCAATCTCTTTGCATCCTCATTTGAGACAAAGTTGTGTGTGGCACCCGTGTCCAACAATGCACAAGTTGCCTTCCCATTGATTTGTGCCTCCACGTACATGAGACCTTTATTCTCTGTTTTTGGGGTCTTTGATTGCTTCTTGATTGAGTTGAGGTGTTGTAGTGATCCTATCTGTATTTCCTCATCCGCTTCTCTTCTTCCAACTTAGATGCAAGGGCAGTGAGTGCGTTCCTCTTTGGGCAGTTCCTTACCAAGTGCATCCCATCACAAAGAAATCATTTTAACTCCCGTGTCATGCATCGATCTGACTTGCCACCCTTCTAAGTAGGTGACCTGCTTCTTCTCTCGTTATTATGCCATTTGTTTCCCCCACCTTTAGTCTGACTATCTTCAGAGGTGCTTGTCTTGGAAGAATCATCCTTCTTAAACTCCATCAAAGACTTTGCTATTGCCATTGCGGTAGCAAGATCTCGTACGTTACGCCTTTGTAGCTCTTGTTCTGCCTAATTCTGTAACCCATCCATGAAGTTAAAGAATAGGTTTTTCTCGGACTGTCAGGTATTTCTAACATAAGGGTCGAGAAGTCCTTCACGTAGTCACGGATGGACCCCGTATGCTTCAATCTCTTCAATTTCTTCCTTGCATGTCTACATCAACTGGGTAGAATTGCTTCTTGAACTCCCTCTTGCAATCCTCCCAGCTACTAATGGTGCATGTGTCGCACGCTATATCAACCTGGCGTCATCTCCACCATAGTGTGGCAGTGTCGGTGAGGTATAGGGTTGTGGTCTGCACTTTGGTTCTTTCATCTCTTAACGAGATTGCCTTAAAATATTGCTCCAAATGCCACAAGAAATTATCAAGTTCTCTAGCATCCCTAGACCAACTAAAGGTCTTAGGCTCTAGGGCTTTCACCCTAGGTGACTCATGCATTGTGACTATCCCGCCAGCCACAGTTCTTTTACATAAGGCCAGATCAGATCAACCTTCATTTCATCTAATTGAGTTTGAAGAGAGTTAAGGACATCCCATACCTTGGCTTGTAAGGCGTCACGTTCCTGTTGTTGTGTGTCAACCACAAAGTTCAAGTTGCCCAACATTTCTCCCCTGAGTTCCTTAAGTCCGCTTTCGAGGCCCTCAATGCGTTGGCTTCCTTCTTCGAACCGAGCTTTCCCATCGATCACGGTCGCTTCCACCCGAGCGAGCCGTGCCTCCTTGGTTGTCACAATGTCACGAGATTGTGGCATTTCCTTCCTTTACTTGTTGGGGTTGCCCTCATTTCTTCGACCTTCATTTCCCTCGATCACCTCAGAAGACATGGTGTCATCTCCCTTTCACAACCTTGCTCTTATACCACTTGTCACGGCCTTGGTGTTTTCTAACCCAACCGTGCGGCACTTGTGCACACGTGCTCCTTCTGTCACAAGTCAACCTAACTCTCTGTCACGCCCCGAAACTCGTAACCCAAATCCCTATGTGGGCGGGCACAGGTCTTAAGGTAAGACCTTTGGATTCCAACCATGGAACACGGATCACAGTATCATTCACAAACTAATAAAAGCAATAAAGATCACTTTTATTAAAACCTTAGAGTACAGAAGAAAAATGAAACGTATCACATAACCCATGCGACTTCAAAAGAGTCACATGTCCCAACATAAATATGCGAAATAAGAAAAGGACATAATCCCATTACATCCAAAATTATCCATGGTTCACATAAGCATAGAGTACTGAAATTGAAATGAAGTAAGAACAGCATCTAGTCTTTTTCTGTCCACATCACATCTTATCTTGCAACATGAAAAGTCGCGTGAGCTTAGAATGCCCAATAAGTAACATATCTGTCACCAATCCTTATAAAACACTATTAGCGAAAACTCGAATGCAGCAAGTAGAAAGGTACAGTAATGAGAGAATTATGTCATATTATGATACATGGATGAGATGGAATATGATATGAGAATTTATCATTCAAATGCTCTACATTGTATGCTCAATCAATGGAATACAACTGAGTATGCAATGTTATGAACCAAGCTAATGTCTCATGTTAAGTGACCATCATCCTACTTCACTATCACGAATCAATTCGGGACATAAGTCACCAGGAGTAACCGGAATACCCCTCTCTTCATTTGAGGTGCGCTAACCCATGGTACGAAAGTCACCACTTGCTGATTTAATGGGTGTTGAACCCTAAGGTCTAGCCAACCTTATAGGAACCTCGCAAGGAACGTACACGCATTTAAATGAGAAATTAACCCATAGGTATAGTCAACCTCAAAGGAACCTCGCAAGGAATCCTTATTTAAATGGGGATTTCAACCCATAGGTATAGTCAACCTCGAAGGAACCTCGCAAGGAATCCTTATAGTTTCACCTCCCAGGCTCACTTAACAATTCACATCAACCTAGCATGCATGTAATCATTACTTTAGGATTCCAATGATAAACCCATTCAGAAACTATCCAACCATTCATGCACACGGAAAATCTGTCGAAAACCATCATAATTATCCTAATCACAAGTCCATAGAATTTTCAATTAAAATTACCAACTAATGGATAACACTAGTGCACTAAAGCTCACCAAACCAACTCCAAATTTGACATAACTTCACCAGGGGTCTATGGTACCAATTACCAAATAAATGAGGTCAAAACCCCAACATGCAACTTTGGTCGGCAGGTTGGCCGACAGGGCTGGGGTGTGCCGTGGAAACCAAATTAGGTCCCCCACAGGTGGATCCAAGCCCACTAACCTTCTATTGATCTCATAAGACTAAATCCACCCTTATTTGGCGCATAATACCCCTCCCCACAACTTAAATTTTCTAAAATATACCCCTGTCGACAGCCTGGTCGGTGTACTAGTGCCTGTCAACTTAGTAAGTTGGTGTGTTTTTCAATTAAAAAGGGTCCATGTCGACAGCCTGGTCGGTGGATCGGTGCCTGTCAACAGGACACGGGACAGAATCCATGAACATGTTCCAAAAGTCATGAAATTGAAGATCAGTCAATCCGAAATCACATAGAACAAGTATAAACATTTTTAAATCATGAACAAATCAATCGGAACACATGGAATCATTAATTAACATAGATCAAATGGATAAATCATGCATTTTAACATAAATCACAATCGGGAAAACAACTAAAGTGTTTCATATTGATCATACAGAAAATGAGACTTACCTCTCTTTGTGCTTAAATTCTAATTTGAAGTTTTTCCTCTTCCTTTGTCTTCTTCCTTTCTTCCTTTTTTCCTCTTATTCTTCTTCACTGAAATGGACGGCTAGGGTTAGGCTTTAACTCTTCTTCCCTTCTTCTTATACACTCACAAGAACTCTCCTAAACAGATTCTGATGAGATGGAAGGTGAGGGAGAGGAACAAGGAAACCTTCCATCTTTCTCTCACCATTCCAATCCCACGACACCCACATTAGCCCACGCATCCCTCTTGCATTAATTTTTGAATTCAAATTTTATAAATTACTAGAATTACCCCCCTCATGCATTCTATTTACACATTGACCCCAAAAATTGATATTTTATTTACGAATCAACCCAATGCTTTATATTAGCTTATAATCTAACACAATTAAATTTAGAAAAATACCAATTAATTTTTATAAATTTTTTTTATCATTTTTATTATTTAGAAATATTCTTTTATTGGATTTAGATCATTACACTCTTGTGCTCCTAGGAAGCTTTAAAGTAGAAGAGAATATAAGAGGTCAAGAGAAATGCTTTGTATTGGTGATGCACAAACCGGTAAATGACTCAAAATGTCAATTAACCAATTGGTTTGCACAATCAGTGGATTCGAATACTTGCTTTCACTGGCCTAAATCAGAAAAGACCGTTCCAATGAAAGGTTTCCAAGGATACAAAGAGAGAAAATTGGTAAGATCAGTCAAGAATGGTTCAGAAAGACAACACAGAACTTGTAAGTTTCAGAAAAAGGATTCTAAGACAAAACGCTCTGCAAGTTCTTAGAGGATGTCCAAATGCTCAGAATTTATCCTCCTTCTTTCTAATGCCTTATCCTCCTTTTATAGCCTCAGACTCATTATTTTAACCGTTTGCAACATTTCATGAACGGATTGAAGACGTTTGACTGAACAGGCGTTTTGAATTAAATATTCAATATCAAAATGTCTAATTCAATATGTAACGTTTCAATGAATGCTTTCGCAACGTTTGGTTAATTTAATGAATGTAATGTTATAAAAGTAATGATACGCTATAGTTCTGTATTGATTCAAGTCTTTTAATGCTTCAAGATCTTTGAGGATCTTGACAAGGCTTATCTCTCTGGCCCTCTATTCCTGAAAGTCTATGATTTATTTCCCCCTATGTATAAGTGAGTGGCTTTCGAGTCATTAAAATGATTATCCCGAAAGGTGTTTCAGAATATCAATGATAATTGGTTATTTCGAGATTTCTTCTCAAAATATGAAATACTGGTTATTTCGAGGTATAACCTTGAAATACTGATTGTGGTTAACATAAATATGCCTTCATGTTCCACTTCAAGTATGTGATTTGAGTCCCATTTTGAGTAGGGCTTCGAAATACGTTGTTAATTTTGAGATGATTCTCCCTGAGTGGACTTTCCTCGAAGTATACTTTCAGACCATATCCGAAATTTTAATTTATACATTCTTTGAATGTAATTACACATTTGACCTTGCCACGTGTCAAAATATGATTGGATTAAATCAATTTCTAAATTGGCTCATCATCAGTATTACACTAGAACTTGGTTGCTTACAATGTCTGAAGTGCTTTACAAAAGAGGAACTCTCCCCTTTATATAGGCCTTTGAGTTACAATAGATGGCCTAGATTAAAACAAGTGTAAGAAATGTAATGGTTAAGGATTGTTCTAGATCTTTCTCTAGAACCTTACACAGGATTCTCTTTTCTACACCCTTAAAAGTCCTTTCTACAAAGTCCTTCCACCTCCTTAGAAGACTTTTCTAGAATCCTCCTTAAAGAATATCTATATCCAATGAGCCTTAATATTAATCTATCCACTCTTAGGCATAATAAATAAGGAATTTTACGGTGAATCACACTAGGGCGTGACATTGGGATGTTTGAATAGAAACACTTTTTAGGAAGGCCATTTTGGTGAAGCCAGTATTGGACTATTTTTAAAAAAGGAAAATTATGTTTTGATCTTTTGAGGTTTCTAACAATTACAATTAGACCTCCTAATATTTTTAAAACCACAATGACACCATTTGTTAGAAACCTAAGGGAGTCGGTCAACTAACAGCACTGAGTCATTGGCTGATATATCCCTTATAAAGAGTTGACAACTTTTAGATAAAGTGGATAAACCTTAGGTAGTCTCTAGACTAAAAAGTCATCATGCTCTAACGTCACACTTGAATCATTCATCAAAGAGGAAAAAAAGAATAACACAGCAAACGATTGATGAAGAACGGTTTATAATGGGTATATCGGCTAATGACTCATTGTCGTTAGCTAACAACCCCCTTGAGGTTTCCAATGAAGGGTGTCATTGTAATTTAAAAAAACTCAAGAGTCTAACTGTAATCATCAAAAACCTCAAAGGGTCAAAGTGTAATTTTCCTTTCTAAAAACTGCCTTTGCAGAAGCAGTTAGTCATATTCTAAGCGTGTTTGGCATTGCTTCTTCTGGCCCTATAAGCGATTCTTGAGCCCAAAAGCGCTTCAAATAAATAAATAAGTGTTTGTTAAACTCAAGTGAAAAACGATTCCATAAGAATTGTTTCATCCAAACGTTGCCTTTTTTGAAGCTACTATTTCTTGCTTCTAAAATCATGTTTGCAGGAATCAGTTTGAGGTTTTAATGAAATTTGTCTTATGGTCTTAGATGCTCCTTTAAAACTTTTAAAATACCTATTTTACCCATTGCCATCTTCATGAATGAAATATATATTATGGTCTTCTATGCTCCTTTAAAACTTTTAAAATACCTATTTTACCCATGTTATCTTCACGAACATAACTCGTACTGCATATAGATTTCCTACTCTACACAAACTTCTCACAAATCTAACTTTGGAAATGATTTTTCAATAAGTATTTACTCTACACTAGGGTTGTAAATGAGCCGAGCTCACAAATCTCTAGCAAAGCTCGGGCTCGTTAAAAAATTTTAGGCTCTGAGCCCGAGCCGAGCTTTTCCTAGCTCGGCTCAGGCTTGTAAAAGCTCGACTCGCAAAAAGTTTGGTTCATAAGAAGCTCGACTAGTAAAAAAGCTTATATTAGAACAAATGCATTAATATTATAGATGATAATTATTATTATATGTAATATAATATATTAACATGTGTGTTTAATAGTAATACATAATATAAGATATACGAATATAAACGTATAATCTCTTGTACAAACTGAGCCGAGCCTACCCAAGCTCGGCTGATCAAACTTGTTAAGATAATGAGTTTTTTTTCGGGCTCAAGCTCGGTTCACGAGCCTGAGCTTGAGCCTATGTGATGAGCTCGAGCTTGAGTTGAGCTAGCTCTGCTCATTGACAGCCTTACTCTACACAAACTTCTCACAAATCTAACTTTGAAACGCTTTTTCAATAAGTATTTACTAAACATCTTTTATTCCACTAAAGCAATTCTTATGAAGCATTCATAAGAATCAATTTTAAGGCTGTGTTTGGCCCGGTTTGTGCTTTTGGATAAACACTCATTAAATAAGTGGCTCAATGGGAGCACTTATTCACATCAACAATACACTGTTTATTTGAAGAAAATAGTGTTTGATAAATACATTTATTTAAGTACTTATGAAAGTTTAGGGGTAGAATAGACATTATGAAAATATTATTACAATCTAGAAATAACATTTATTTAAGTGCTTATGAAAGTTTAGGGGTAAAATAAGCATTATAAAATATTACTAAAGTTTAAAAATAGTTTCCTGAATAAGTGATAAAAGAAGCTGTTCTCAACAGCTTTTCCTTATGAGTGTCTTCCTCCGCTGCTTATGGGTAAGCACTTACCCATTAGATCTTATCAAACACACTTTTAATTTTAAAAGCGCTTTAATAAGCTATAAGCTAAAAGCAACACTTGTATAAGCCAGGGCAAACGCAGCTTAAAGGAATCACTTCTTCCGAAAAGCAGCGCAAACACGCCCAAAGCACTCTCAACGAACAATATCTTTGATTCTCGGCCACTTCCAAAAATAGATAAAGAGTCGAGGGACACTTGTTTTCCATTTTCCGGCGTAAAAAAAGCAGTTAGATTTTGGTCGGACGGTGCATGCACAATGTGTGAAGAAATCGTACTCCGTACTCTGTAGAAGAGGTCAAAGGTACGACACGTTTTTTTCCTTCCATTTGGTGACCAGTGACGATGGAGTCTCTACTGTCCTTCGCTTCACCGTCTCCGGTCAAGTTCCGTTCCCGGCAACAGGACCGAATGGCTACTTCGACGGCCATACGCTCCTTATCCTGCGCACCCGTAGCGGCGCAACAGAGGAAGCTCTCGGCCTCAAAGCGAACTTCCACTCTCCCTCCGAAGAAGAAGGTCTTTCCTCACTCTCTTTCATCTAACCCTAAGTCCCTAGCTCCGCCATAAGTAAAGAAAATTTAAGAAAAAAAAAATTTAGGGTTTGGAAAACATATTGTTATGCGTTTTTTTTGCAGATTCTGATTCCAATTGGTTTCGGTACTGAGGAAATGGAAGCTGTAATCATGGTTGATGTTCTGCGTCGAGCTGGTGCCGACGTTCTGGTTGCGTCGGTGGAGCCGCAACTCGAGATCGAAGCGTCCGCCGGGACCAAACTGGTTGCTGATACCTGCATCTCAACCTGCTCCGATGAAATTTTCGATCTTGTCGTTCTACCGGTTTGTATTTTGATCCTACATTTCTGTGTTCGTTCCAAATTCGATCCAGTTTAATCTTTGTTGTACTTGTTGACACTCGTTAGGGTTTTAGGGTTTTATGATTTAGGGTTTAGGTAGCTGAGTTCTTGTAACAGAATAGCGAATCTAAAATGCACTATTTTCAGGGGGGAATGCCGGGTTCTGCTCGGCTAAGAGACTGTAAAATTCTCAGAGAGATTACGTGTAAACAAGCTGAAGAGAAAAGGTTATATGGCGCTATATGTGCTGCTCCTGCAGTCACACTTCATCCATGGGGTCTACTCAGGAGAAAACGGGTATTTTCAAAGGCTTTTCTTTTTATTCACTATCTGTAGTCCGAGGGGTGATGAATTTGTGTAAATTAATCTGTTTTGCTGGGCTTATTTATAATTTTTTTTCCTGAAAGACGACTTGTCACCCCGCGTTCATGGACAAGCTTCCTACATTCTGGGCAGTGAAATCAAATATCCAAGTCTCAGGAGAGCTTACAACTAGCCGTGGTCCGGGCACGTCCTTTCAATTTGCTCTTTCATTAGTAGAACAGTTGTTTGGGGAAAATGTTGCTAAAGAGGTTGCGGAAATGCTGGTATGTCTTGGTAACGCTTTATCTTGTATCCTTTTATTCTAAAAATTCACGCCATCGTTAATGTTCTGTATATAAATACATTGCCATTTCTGATAAATAAGAAAAGAGAATTCAAAGAGAAAGGAAGCTTGCAAAAGTGCCAAAAATCCCCTTGTTTTCTTGGAAGATGATGGCCAAATTTGGAGTTCTAAAGAAACATAACATGCAAATGCCTTTAAGTTTCCCCAATTTCTTAATGGTAAACTTTTACCATGTACCGTAAGTATGATCAAAGCAGAAATTTTTACAAACGACATGTGCCTTTCTTTGAACCGTTGATCTAAAAAACTTCCAATCTCTTCCAGGTTTTCATATTAATTGGTAGTGTAGATGTTCCTTGAGCACCCCTGGCGTTTCATTGATTCCTCTGTCTATTAAGCGGTAGCTATATCTTTAATGAATTGTTTACAAAGTAAAATAATAGTATATTCAATGAAGGGATGTAGAAACCATACTACCTATTAGAAATAAAACAAACAAAATGGCTTTTTCCAATTGGTTGGGATTGGGAACACAAATCCTGTTCGCTCCTAATATGTCAAGAACCATATCTTTTAGGATGGCGATGGAGCGGGTTAAAGGGGTAACCTACCCCACTCCAGCCCTAATGGTTCAAGTTTGGTAAATTATACTGTGCTTTGGTCTTTTGAATTTGGTTCATCACGCTCTGCTGCCATTCATCTATATGTTTACTATATCTATTTTATATAAAAATATAAATTTATAAGCAAATATGCCAAAAATTATGAATGTTACTTGTAATACATACTGCAATGGGGACTGCCCTGATCCGACTCCTTTGTTCAGGTTATGTCTACTTCAATCATTCCTGACTGACTCCATCCACATTCTTCTTGGTCCTCCTCTGATCCTCTTAGATCCTTCAATATGCTCTCCCTCGCACCTTCTCGCAATCACTGCCCTTCCTAGACATTCTTGCGTAATGTTTATTCCTTGTCTTTCTTTTCTTTTTTTTTTTTTTTTTTTGATAAATAAAGATGGGTATATTTATTTATAATTTGTAAGAAGGAATATGTAATGAGCCTATCAAGCTAGTAGATTATGAAACAAAAAAAAAAATTAAATATGTACAGTAGAACATAAAAACACATATCTCGAGTATTCTCCTCTCCTCTTCATGCATCCCCCCAACCATCTTCTCCAAAGGTAACCCTATAAATGAAGTCTCCCTCCTACCCCCCCTCTCCGAGCCAAATCATCTGCTTGTGCATTGGCAACGTCACCACATGCCTAAAAGAGGCGTGTAGGCCATGTACTAGAAACCTTGTCATTTGCACCAAATGGTTCAGTTTCCATGGAACCTCTCCACTACTCGTCATCCAAGACATCACCACGTAGGAATCCCCCTCTACCTCCATCTCTGAAATCCGTAGATTCTTTGCTTTTCACAATCCTGTAATCAAGGCACATATCTCTGCACTGACTGTGTTCCCCTTGCCTATGGTCCTAAGAAGGTATGTAGATACATCCATCATGATCATGAAATAAACTCCCAATACCTGAGGGGACTGAGTTCCTTAAAGAACATCCGTCAAAATTGAGCTTGACACACCCCTGCCTGGGATGTGTCCAGCTCACCACTCTCCTGTCCCTGATCGTATGAACATATGCTAGCAATATTACTTACCTCATTTTTCTTAGTCTTCTCACATTTCTATCTCAATATCCTCGTCTTAGTAATTCTAATTCTATTAATATATTACCCAACATGTTCCACACATCATAGCAGGCCTAATAGTTGCTTGTAAAATTTGCCTTGTAGCTTGAACGGGCATTTCGATTACATAACACTTTAGAAGCGCTCTGTAATTGAGCCATCCATGATCCAGCTCTAACTCTATGGGCAACATCCTCATCACAACATCTGCAGTGTTTGCATTGTATTTTTATATCTTTTGTGCATTGCCAATGCCAAGCCTGGGCAAAGGAGAATTGCGTCAGGTTTGCAGCTGGCATAGATCTTTTGCTATGTTCTTTATAACTTGAATCCTACCTATGAGAAATTATAACTAATGAAATTATAATGCATAGAATTGGTTAATGATTATGGTTCATTAAAAGTAAATTCACTTGTTATTATCTCGCATTTATTGCTCGTGTTGTTAACCATAGGCTAATTTCCCTTTGTTACTTCAATCATAGATGATGCATGCCAATGATGCTCACCCTAGAAAGGAGGAATTCAATAAAGTTGAGTGGTCTGTTGATCGTACACCTCATGTAAGTAGTTCATGTTTCTGGTTCATATAACAGGTTATGCTTCAAATATACAAATATGTGGTCTTGTTGTTTGTTTCGTGTACTTTGTGATTTATAAGATTAGAAGCATCTTTCCATGATCATTTTCCTTTTAATGTGCAGATGTGATTCAGTGGAATTTGAGAATATCTTGCAAGATATATTTTTTTGGTTGTGGACCCTTGGCCCTCCCAAAATATCACTACTCGGCAGATGATAATATATATTTGATAGGTAACAAAATGTGTTGTATTAAAGAGTAGAAGGTACAAAACCCATGTACACTAACTGCATACACAGGATAATTTTAATCTCCAACAAAAGACTCAAAACTAGTCCCATAAAAACTCTGGAGTAACAACAGCCCATTAAAAAGTAAACAGAGAGTGGGCCGCACCAAACTATTAACCAATAACTTTCTGCTTCTGGAGATGTGGGAATTAGGGTACGTTGTTCTTGAGCCCCAAGTGTTTCATTTTTTCAAAATTTTGTTTTATTCCCTCTTTTGTCTTATGTGTGAATGAAGGTATGATGCACACCCAAGTCATTATATATTATGATTAACATTGTTTGTGGCACCTTTTTGTTTATAAATTTTCTTCCATTTCTGTTTTCTGCCCATGTGTGCCCAGAATTTGAATAATTCTTTTTAGTTAAGTATGCTGGGCATCTTTGTCCTACTCAACTTTCCAGGGTCATTTTATGTTGGCTTGCATCTCTTGGACCTTTGGTTCTAGCTTTGTTTTTCTCTCATCATACGTGAAATATGCAGGTCCTTATTCCAGTTGCAAATGGGTCTGAAGAGATTGAAGTGGTGACAGTTGTAGATATTCTAAGGCGAGCAAAGGTGAATGTTGTGGTTGCTTCAGTTGAAAAATCTATGCAGATCGTGGCAACTCAAGGAACAAAAATTATTGCTGAAAAGTCTATCAACAATGCTGCTGAGTCTATATATGACCTGATCATTCTTCCGGTGAGATAACCGGAAAACAATGTAACTTTACAGTATTACTTTCTAACCCAAATACCAACTCTCTTTTATTGAATACTCTGCTGTATTACAGACATTTCCTTTAAAAATATGCAGGCAAAAACTCTGATACGGTTTATCTGATTTTTCTTGGTCAATCCGTATCTTAACCATAGAAGTTGATGGCTGTGCTGCTACTAAGTATTGTGGTGCATCTTTAAAAACTGCCTAATATGAAGATAGCAAAATTATTTTGTCGATCGAACCAATTTTGAGCACTCCTGATGTCAGCTTGTTTTTCTGTCAAATTACACTTTTATTATACTTTTTTTTTCCCCTGAAAAAGTGAGCATCCCAATTTTCAGGGAGGAGTTACTGGAGCTGAGCGGCTGAACAAATCTAAGGTCCTGAAGAAGCTGCTCAAGGAACAAAAATTAGCTGGAAGAATATATGGAGCAATTTGTTCCTCCCCAGCAGTTCTGCAGAAGCAAGGGTTGCTCGAGGTAATTCGCAACTAGTCGGTACCATCCAAATTCTGAAGAGTTTGGATCGGGTCAATTGTACACTGGATGATTTTCCTTCCAGGGATGAACCTGATTGGACCATGTACCTCCTGTTAGGATGCTTTATTTTTGTTAAAGGATGTGAGTGGTATATTAGTAATTCAGAATGCCATTTTACAGCGTTGTGAAATGGTAAGTAACACCCTTAACCGAATTATGTTCCCCAATTTGGTTCACTCCATCCAGGGTATCCATTCAGTGTACACTGGACCTGATCCAAACTCAATTCTAAATACTTGAAACTGATGAAACTTGTGTGTTTCTTACAAGCAGGATAAAAGAGCCACAGCTCACCCCTCTATTGTGAGCAAGCTCACCAGACAAGTTGACAATGGAGCCACTGTTGTAATTGATGGTAACCTGATAACAAGCAGGGGACTGTCGACAGTAGCAGATTTTGCATTGGCTATTGTGAGCAAGCTGTTTGGTCATTCAAGGGCAAGAAGTGTAGCAGAAGGCCTTGTTTTCGAGTACCCAAGAAACTAGAAGAATGATTCGTCCCAACCCTGTGATGACCTGATGGCCCGGAATATCAAGTTCTTCACCCTCTATCTCAAATCTTATTCAATCATTGAGGTAAATACTTGCCGGAGCTTGCCAACATCTCAGATCGGAGCTGTATATCTACTATGTTGCAGCTTTGGTTTGATCTGATTCGATATCATGATACATTTATTTATACAGCGAAACAAGTGATTTTTTTTAGAACCTGTCTTGCCAACATCAATATAGTAGCTGGTAAGCATTCGACTGGTCAGTGATAGGTGTAACTCTTTAAGAGGCTTGATATGTTGACAAATTTGCTTGAATTTCCGGTATAGGTTTGCAGGTTGATTCATGGCCACTTTCAGAAATGGCTATTTCGAGGTCCAACGTGTTACCGTGCATGCTAGTCAATTGGATAATGATGAATGTGATGGCGATGGCAATGGCAATAGCAATGGCAATGGTGAGTTGCACAATCTGTGCTTATCCTTTTTGGTCCATGTAAATTGGGTGAACCAGGGTTCAAACTATTAATATGCACTCACCATGTTTTATTGATGTAATAGACCATAGATCAAAAAGAACAAGATTAAGTGGGAAGCTGTAGAGCGGCGGTTCAAAAGTCAAAAGAAATATAAGAAAATTAAAGATTATGTAAATTAATCGAGTTAAAAACAATTTCTTTTTCTTGTGGGGTTGAAGGCGTTTTTGGGTGGGCCGGTCCAACCAGTTTAGACCATGTTTTGAGCAGGCTAGATTAAATTTTTGGATCGGGTTGAGTTGTACTGTTGATCGGTAAAAATGCAGATAATTGCGATGCAAGCGTGATTAGTCCAATTGAGCTTCTAATCGCTTGTTTTCATTGATTTTGAGGTGGATAATACCTTTTAGGTCCAGAAGCATTCCAACCATCCGCTTAAATCGGGAAGTTGACTGTACGGACGGCGTTATGTCGAATCCAACGAACATGAAGTAAACATAAAAGAAAATAAACATTGTTTACGTGGTTCGGCAAAAGTGTTTATATCCACGAATTGTCCTTTGGGCGCCATTATTCTCATTCAAATATTGAGATTTTACAATGTTTTACATAATAAAATAATATACAATGAGAATGGAAGAAGGAAGGAGAAGGTAAAAAAAAATCTAAAAATGGCTCTTTGTAGCCTTTGTCTTTGTGCCCTCCTAATTGAAGAAGGTCTCTCCTTTGAATCCCCCTCTCCTCGTGTCTAAAGGGAAGTCCATCTCTCTCTCTCTCTCTCCTCT
>JAUPMG010000014.1:7662063-7675548 GCA_031762675.1 Pachysandra terminalis | reverse complement strand
TAAAATTATTTTTGAATCGAAATCTAACAATTTTCTTTGACAGAATAAACCTGTGAACTTATTAGTAGGTTTAAGCCATAACAATTTTTTTTTTTTGGGTCTTAACCACGTGGTGTCCCCACACCCACTTGGGTGTGAGACTAATCCACGTTCAGGGCGAGAACAATTATGATAAACCCCTGGTCACGAATGCTTCTAGTGGGATTCAAACTCCAAACTTATCTCCGAACACGCCCAGCTTGCTACAGCTGAGCCACACATCGGTGGTTTTGAGCCATAACAATTTGTGTGTTGATGATTTCTTATCACCCATTATTTTGTGGTAGTAATCTATGTTTTGGAATTTCAAATGCTGACAGGTAAGACTCCATTATGCAGGAAGATTGATTGAACACGTCACACACAAGACGGAGTGAGTGGTGGTTGGAAACTGAAAGTGATTTAGTGGAGAAAGAAAATGGGTGAGTTTTCTTTTGCTCACCACATGCCACGTGTATGCATAAATCTTTCCTTCCCAGCACATGGTAATGCCCACCATGTGCAGTAAGTAAACCCTTTGGTTTTGACTTAAACAAATAAACACAATTATAAACTAATCTCCACTAATCAAGCATATGCGGAATTCATGACTCATGTGCGATCAGTGGCTATGGTGGTGGGTACAGGCAGTCTCATCTTAGGTTAGAATAACATTAATTATAGTAGGTCTTAGGTTGTTAAAAGGGAAAATTACACTTTGACCCTTTTGAAGTTTTTAACAATTACATTTAGACCTATGAGGTTTTTGAAACTATAATGACATCTTTAATTGATATTGAATCATTTATTGTTATATCCTTTATAAAGAATCGGATGATTTTTAGATAAAGTATATAAACCTTGGGTCTAAAATACTCTTTTTAATCTCTCAACTAAAGAGGAGTCTTATTTTACTATTTTTATCATTTTTATTACTATAATTTATAAAACCCAATTCATTGGAAACGATTCTTCATTTTGATCATCTTTGCGAATTCGTCTGAACGTGACGGTGATGTTGTTGGTTCGTCTCCTCCCTCTCTTGCAAGCATAGTTAAAGGATTTCAGTTATAAATATATTTGAGATCCAAGATCACTGTCATGCTCCAACGTTACACTTGAATCATTTATCAAAGAAAAAAACACACCAAATGATTGACGAAGAATGACAAAATATTTACTAACAAGATCACTGTCATATTTAAATTGATTCATGAAGATGAAAATGGAGAATTGCTTTCGACAATAGATTAGGTTTTACAGATTACAATAGTAAAAATAATAAAATAAGACTTCTGTTTAGTCAAGAATATTTTAGATATAAAGTTTATTCACTTTATCTAAAAATTATTATAATTTTTATAAAGGATATATCAATCAATAATTCAGTATTGTTAATTTGACCGACTCCTTTAAGGTTTTTGACAAAAGGTATCATTGTAGTTTCAAAAACTTCGTTGGGGTCAAAGTGTAATTTTTCTTAATAGAAAATAGTCGACCGGCTTCCAATGTGATTCAGTGTAACGTCCCACCCGGTTCAGGTCCTAGATTCCAAAAAGTCCACACGAATGGATAATAAGCAAACAACCACTCTTTCATCCACCTTCACAAACTTTTAGATTTTTTAACCAAACGAACGTCGACGTCTGTCTCAGATCTTTCTCTATTAAGCACTACGTGAGACTGCCACGTGGCTATGGAATCTATATGAATGGCGGAGCACAAGGTGAAGCTCAGAAAATTCATTTGCATTGGCTGAAAATCTGTTTCCATTTCATCCTTCACCTCACAATCTTCTTTCTTCTTTTTTTTTTTTTTCTTTTTTCTTTTTTCCTGAACATTTATTTCTTTCATCTCTTCATCTTCAGCTAATCCATTGGAAGAGGTTGAGCTTCCTGATTCTTCAATGGCTTTAACAGTCTTTTACAGTTCGCTTAATCCTTCAGTGACAATGTTTTCAAGAACCCATCTTCCAATTCCAATCTCCAAAGAAACTTCTGAAGAATTCTTGTCTTCTATTCAACCCAACGGCTTCCTTAAAAGTAAAATAATTGAGCAGGGGAAGAGGGTGCCACCAGTGAGGGCCGCCGTCGTGGAAGCTCCGGCGGTGCCCACATCAGCACAGAGTGGTTCCGGGGGAGGTGGGGATCGGCCATCGCCAAAGAAGCTCCGGGTACTTGTTGCCGGAGGTGGGATTGGTGGGTTGGTTTTTGCTTTGGCTGCTAAGAAGCAGGGGTTTGATGTGATGGTCTTTGAGAAGGACTTGAGCGCCATTAGAGGGGAAGGTCAGTACAGGGGTCCAATTCAAATACAGAGTAATGCGTTGGCCGCGTTGGAGGCTATTGATATGGATGTTGCTGAGGAGGTATTGAAGACTGGATGCATTACTGGTGACCGGATTAACGGGCTGGTTGATGGGGTCTCTGGAAATTGGCAAGTTTTTTGGACTCTTGTTTGTGATTGATTGCTGTCTTTGGATTTGAATTTGCAGTATTATTTTTTTTCTCTTTTCATTTAGTTGATGAATCTATATCTAACATCAGAGAAATTATCTTATCCATTTTAGAGACTATTTTGTTAGTGGGTTATGTCACTAGCGTTTCCATATTACATACTTCTGATTCCAAATGTTGTCTTTGGAAAAGATTTTGATAGTTTATGAACTTTTGCAAATTGTTACATCATCATTATATGGGGTCAACAACTGGAATCCTGTTCTTCGATCCCAATCTGTCAAAAACCATATCTCCAGGTGTATGCAAATCCTTTTTGATTGATTCCATCTAAGTTCTTTTGGGTCTTCCTGCCCCCGTCTTAGAATCTTCAATGATTTCTCCCTCACACCTTCTCACAACTGCTTCCTTGGGTCTTCTCTTTACAATTCCATGCACAAACCATCCTTAACCCACTTTCCTTTATCTTATCTCCTAATTTTTCCACACCCAAAAAACCTCGAATATGTTCATTCCTTTCCTTATCTTTCCAAATCTTCCCACACATTCTTCTTAACGTTCTCATCTCAGCAACGTTCATTCTATGCATATGTTGCCCAACATTCAAATAAGTTAAAAAGATTGGGTGAGATATGAATTGAAATTTCGGACTACCTCCTCTTGAGCTTTTTAACATCTTGGTGAGAAAAATCTCTGCCATTAGTAACTTTTTCAAAGATTAATGTCTTGTAGAATGCATTCATGAATATGTAGTGCGTGGAATGGGAGTTCTGGACAACATTTCTGGTATCTTTCATATGATGAGATAGGTAAGCTGTTCAAGGATTTGAGTTTGGTTGAATGCTATGATTCATGCAGAAAAGTATTCAAGAAAGGTTTGGATCGCATAAATGTATTGAAATAAACCACTTACAATGTTGTTTACATAAATTAGTTGTGCTAGACCCTTGTTTTAGTATGTGAAGGATCTAGCATCTATGGTCATGAGCATTTTATCAAACAAGTTTTTCCTTGATTTCATTCAACTGAATCGGTCCATCTTTTAAATGTTAATGAAATATTTGGGCGTTGTATTGAGCTCGCATTTGTGCTCATGATTAATAAATGATTGCATTTGGTTGTCTTTTGTCTAATATTTCCAGGTCGTAAAATCTTTAATATGTTAAGGTAGAGGAATGTAAACCAAAAAAAAAAAAACACATAGATCATTTTACATAGAAGGGAGGAGCCATATGAGATGAAAATCTCACGTTTGATTCTGAAACAGGGATTCCTTGACTAGAGCGCACTTACTACTTATTGGTATTTTTTGGTCAGTCTTTATTTTCTCCAAAGTAATTGTCAACAGCCCCCAAAAGTAAGATTTATAGTCCATTAGACCATAATAAGTGTGACAGCTATGCTTATTATCCGATCTATACTTAAACACATGTATCATATAGAGGTTTCAGCCATCTTTTTTCATAGTCAGCTTATGTGCAATGTATAATATTTTTCTCTTTGTACCGTATATTCAAAAAATCATATGGAAAACAAACATGCCCCTAAAAAGGTCGATATTCCAGCCTGGATGGGCTGTTCAACCCAGGGAAGTATTTATCAATCTGGAGGCAAGTTAAGAGGATTGCATTAATTAAAATTTCCAACAAGGCTTAAGGAGTACGTAACAACCAAAAAGGGAAGAGTGCCTTTCAGTTCCATGAGGTAACAACCTAGTGATCCTGATGGAGTGGTCAAGGTACTGATTTTCCACATTTTGAAGCTCCTATGATTTGAATGGCTACTAAAAGTGTGCTAGAGATAGTACAAAAATGGAGGCATCAATTTGTGAGATATATAGGTTGGCAGAAAAAGTGAAAAATGAAGAAGGGAAAAAAAAATAACTGAACTGCCAAAGCCATCAAGCAACCCTTTGACTAAAGGAGGAAATTACACAAAAGTTTAAACTACTGAATTTTTTGAATAACAGAAAGCACATTCTCCTTTTAACTGAATCCAGAGTGCATTAGTGAATAAACATGTCTACTTTGGAGCTATTTGCCCCTTAGATTTATGGGAACACATGTTCATATCGCAAATTGGTTAATTGAGGCACCATAAGGACATCTGAAGCAGTTCATTGCGTATGTTATCTATGCTAAGTAATACCCTATTACTAGAATTGGTTTTCAAAATAGTGCATCTCTTGACCAAATGGGAAAACCTGACTTGGCGTTAGTTGGGAGACCTGACATGAATCCCGTTCCACCATCCCTATCTAACAATGACCAAGCCTCGATCAGATTATGTGTCTTCAAATAATTTCTGACGGACTCTAGGTTGTTTTGGCCTTCCTTTAGTCCTTTTAGATCCTTCAATATGCACCCTTTTGCACCTTCTTACTAGCGCCTCCCTAGGTCTCGGTTTTGCATTCCCAAACCATCGTAACCCCTTATATCCTATTGGGGATTGTCTTCTATCTCAGTTACATCAATCTTATGAATATGTTGCTTTTTGGTGCCCAGTGTTTTGAACCATGCATCATAGCAAGCTTAACAGCTGTCTTGTAAGTTAGAAGTCACACGTGAAGAAAAACAAAACTATGCATTATAATAATCATAAAGATGTGGGAGGTCGTGGCGGTGGGTTGCTGCGCAAGCCTCCTACTTGGGATTAGTCGGGCCTAAGTCCCAGACACCCAAGTTATCAAAAAAAAGAATAATAATAATAATCATAAAGATGTGGAGAAAAGAATATAGAGAAAATTGCTAACATATGCAAGATAACATAAAATTTTACTTTAAAATACAAGTGTTTGCAGCTTTAACTCTTAATTGTAATACTTAAAGATTACTTTTAGATGTAATCTGTGACACCGTTACATCATCGTTTTTGAATTCCAAAAGTGCTTTAGTTGAGAAGCAAAAGATAAATTTTAAAATGAGGCTTTGGAACTCATTAAGAGTCTTGAGCATCCGATTTGGACCGGTTTCTTGCTTTTAGGAATGATAAAGAACCATCATTTGATGGGTCTCACTGAAGTACTAGCTTCTTCTTCTTCTTTCTTGTGTGTGTGTGTGTGTGTGTGTGTTCTTTTAACACTACAATGAAATGCATTGAGAAACTTAATAAAGGTTTTGAATAAGATTTTGTCAAATCATATTGTTAAAGACATCTAATCTTACTATTTTTTTTTCACACGGAGAATCTCTTAAGTGAGACCCCTACAGTAGAGGATCTTGATCTTCCATTGACCTGCCATCCATATTATCATGAAAGATGGAAAGTTTTAAACAGCAAAGGATACGGATATCTTGGTGTTGAAGTTTACAACTAAAAGTAATTCTTCTTATTGTATATGAGAGCTATATTCTTATAAGGTTACATTCAAAGAAAAATTTCATCATATATATAACTTGGAAATTCTCCCAAGAAATATCCACACAATATGAAGTTGCCGATTCAAATTAAGAACGAAAGGACCAGTTCTATTCAATAAAGTTTAAGACAAGAATAATGCTTTCTTACCACAATTTCCTGAATTTACATCCATCCAAGATTAATGGCTAATATAGATTATGTGAAGCTTATCCAAGAATGTGATTATATATATTGTTCAAGACAAGTACCTTTTTGCTTTTTTTATTAGAACAATTCTGATTTACAAGCATTTGACATTGTAACATCATGTAATTTTAATTGTTCATCAGGTACGTCAAGTTTGATACATTCACCCCTGCAGCGGAACGGGGGCTTCCTGTCACAAGGGTTATTAGCCGGATGACTTTGCAACAAATATTGGCTCGGGCAGTTGGTGAAGATATCATTATGAATGGTAGTAATGTTGTCAGTTTTGATGATGATGGAAATAAGGTAATTTGAGCTTTCAAACTTTCCTTCTGTCCTTCTTCCCTTGTCCCCTCTTAGAAAGAACCTGTAGATGCCTTTTTCTCCTATGAACAAGCCAGCATGAGGAGATCTTTCCCACCTTTCCGTACTTGCCTCTTTGGAATGCAATTGTTTTTCTTTAATCCGATTTTTTTAATAGATAAATTTGTGTGTAATTCTTATTTCTTTATTTCACATATACAGGTCACTGTGGTGCTTGAGAATGGAGAGCGTCATGAAGGTGATCTTTTAATCGGAGCTGATGGTATATGGTCGAAGGTAGTGTTGTATATGTGCTTACCTAATGTAATGCCCTGAAGTGAAAAATTAGATACTTTTTGCAGATATTGTTGGGAGTTTTGCACAGCACTTAAGAGTATTGGAACCCACATCTCTTATGCCATTGGTAGACAGTTCTTAGATTCTACCTGATGTGCACAGTGGATTTCCCATCTTTTATAGAAATGGAAATGGAAATGGAAATGACTATTCTCTTAAATAGGTGAGGACAAACTTGTTTGGGCCCAAGGAAGCCTCGTATTCGGACTACACTTGTTACACGGGTATTGCAGATTTTGTGCCTCCTGATATTGAATCTGTTGGGTATGTTCTCTTCCATGTCTGCTGTAGTTAGTAGCTTCTGTTTCCCCATCTTCTTTACTCTTTACTCTGCATGCTTTTTACTTGAAAATCAGACCCTTCTGTATCGGTTATTATCTTGAACTGCAACATAGGCATAGTCTAATATCTAAATTTATCTTCTGAAGGTACCGAGTATTTTTGGGTCACAAACAATACTTTGTTTCTTCCGATGTGGGCTCTGGAAAGATGCAGTGGTATGCATTTCACAACGAACCAGCTGGTGGCGTAGATGTTCCCAATGGTATATATTCATCACATACTTGAGTTTTGTAGATTCCATGATGAATTGAACGTATATCCTCCTGAGGTCTCCATTAAGTGACACATTATTATCATGGCATGTCTGTTAACATTGCCAGGGACTTAATTATTGAAATCCAAAAAAGGAAGTCTTTCACTACCAGGGGAGAAACTGATGCTCACAAGTCTCAAAACTGATCAAAAGTTGACAATGAAAACAAGACTTGGATTAGTCAATAGGACTTAGCGGTCCTATTGACATCAAGGTCATCATAGGGGCAGATGATATAAAATTGACTACAGGAAAAGCTGGGAAAAATGATCCTCAATGCACTCCAGAAAAGCTAAAAAAAAAAATGTTCTGTTTCGTTTTGGGATATATACCATGAGGTTATCTCAATGGCAGACTATTTGGACATAAAACTGACTACTTTTTGTTAGGGAACTTTAAAAAAATATAATGTTTTTGACCCTTAACTCGAGAGGAAGGTAGGCAGATTGCAACAATCAGCTGCTGCACATCATACTGTTAAAACAATTTGTTTACTGATTAGAAGACATGGTCCTTTTCCCAGTTGTACACTTAAAAGAGATCCTACTCTCTCTCACGCCCTCATGCCCTCATGGCTTTAATTTCCTCTTTCGAGGGGAATTTCTGATCTTTGAAACAGAGGATCCTTCCCCTCCCACACACACACACACAACCAATATTTGATACAAAAAAATTGCAAAAAACTTAGGATAAGGCAAATATCAATTTAAAGGGAAATTTTCGTATGGGAATTTTCCATTATTTCAGGAAAAATTGAAACCATGCTCTCTCTCGTGTGTGCGTGTGTGTTTAGGTATTTCCTATTACAAATGATCTCTACGTGTTTTTCTTTGTGATGAAGAGAGGTGGGATTGGGACAAGTGGATGGGACTACCTTTTGATAATTAGAACTCGTGATTTTGTTGGTCGATATCTTGAACTGAAGCCTTAAATACCTGTTTTACTTCGTATTTGTTGTAATTTTCTATGTTGATATCTTGAGTTGACTCTTTTGATCATCTGTTCAGAATGAAATATGATTCGGTAAATCGTTGATTCTTGAGTCACATCACATATTCTCATATATGAAATTTAATCACTCCTGAAAAGATAGTTTTTACTTGGAAAATAAATTATTTTGTATAGAAAATCTCTGACTAGAGTTAGAGATCAATTGATCTTTCATTATTCTATTTATTATTATAAAACTTACACAGTTTTTTTTGTCAATTCAATCAGCTAGTAAATACTTGTTATGGTGATCATAAAAAAAAATACATCTATACCTGTTCTAATCTAAGTACGGTTTTGAATTGGAGCTATGAGAACAGACCATTTAAATAAAGCATAATTTTGTAACAGTACTATGAAAGAAGCATAACTCATGAAGAATGATATCTGCATAAATGTCTCTTAATTGAGGATATGGCTGTGTCATAGAATGGCTTGTTGTGCAGGATTCTTGTACCTGACCTCAAATAGTTGGGAGAAGGCTTTAGATGATGAAAATGATTCCGTATTAGTTTAAATGTTTTTGATGTTTTCTTTGGTAGGTAAAAAGGAAAGATTGCTTAAAATATTTGGGGGTTGGTGCGATAATGTGATTGACTTGATACTTGCAACGGAAGAGGATGCAATTCTTCGTCGTGATATATATGATCGTACACCCGTGTTTACTTGGGGAAAGGGTCGTATAACCTTGCTTGGAGATTCAGTTCATGCTATGCAGCCAAATATGGGTCAAGGAGGATGCATGGCTATTGAGGTATACTTAGTTTTTGAGTTAATTTATTGCTTTTCCTCTTGAAGCAATCTTTCACTATCTTAAAAATATTTTATGTTAAACTCTTGGGAACTTTATTATGCATGACCAGGATCAAGTAATGTCATAAGAAATTGTAGGCATATACGATCATGTGATTGTTTCTTGTATTATTCTCATAGAGTATGACCTCGCATATCTTTTACACATTTTTCTGCATTCAATACATGGTTCTCACTTGGAAATGTTCTAATTCATTTCTTTAGGATAGCTATCAACTTGCTTTTGAGCTTCAGAAAGCTTGGAAGCGAAGTGTTGAGTCTGGAACTCCTATTGATATTCCATCTTCTCTGAAGAGGTAACATTTCTATCTCAAACAACCTCGAAACAAATTTATGTGTCGATATTGTAAACTTTACAATAATTCCACAATTTTATTTTAACCACGGAGCATTTAGAAATAAGAGAAATCTAGGGAAACTTTTGCAGCAGACCATAAAGATGATCCATCAGTACATGCAATGCACATGCAAGTGAGTGAGATAAATAATGTAATCCATTCGGTCGTATCTCAGAGATTTCAAGCCACATATTGTTCTGATGGGTTATCCTAACTTCCCTTTTTTATTATTCTGACGGAAAATGCAGTAATTATTTCCTAAAGAGAAGAAACATTATGGAGGGTTTGGGATTTTTTTCCCCCTTTCAAAGAACATCTTGGAGGGACCATTGATTGGTGGGTTTTATTGTTATTGGGCATTGCATTGTACTACTATGTTTTAGTATGCCATCGATTGTGTGACCTTATTTTCAACTCAATAAAAATCCTCAAGGATTATTACCTTGTATAATATGACTTGGCCTTTGCTGTCTTTATGAGTTTTGCATTAGTTAACTAATCTTTTTCTAAGCTTATGGTCGACTTCGATATTCCTAGTTTTATAAGCAAAAAAATTCTTTCGATACTGACTACCTGTGACGCATCACTTTTTTTGTGGTTTATTCCAGTTATGAAAATGAGAGAAGACTGCGAGTTGCTATCATACATGGAATGGCAAGAATGGCTGCAATAATGGCTTCCACTTACAAGGCATATTTAGGTGTAGGACTTGGTCCGCTGTCGGTATGGAAGCATGAATTTTTACTATGAATATGAATGATATTATTCTGAAATTTGCATAAAACTTATTCTTGACGTCCTAACATTTTTATGCAGTTTCTGACGAAGTTCCGAATACCACATCCAGGAAGAGTTGGCGGGAGATTTTTTATTGATATTGCAATGCCCTTGATGCTTAGTTGGGTCTTAAGTGGTAACAGGTTAGACATTTCGGATCCTGTGTAATGTCATTTTATTCTTCTTCTTTCTGCTTTCTACTTCATGTTTTATTCCTCACCACAGTAATATTAGAGGAAAAGTAGGTGTAGCAATGCGTTGGGTCGGGTTGGATATATCATCTATATTAATGGATCTCACCCCGACCCAAACATGCTCATTTATTAAATGGATTGGAGATGGTCAACCCATAAAAACCCATTTAAAAGAACCTAAACCCTAACCTACCCATCTCACCCATTTAACTCTTTTTTTCATTTTAGAAAAGAAATTCAAAATTACAAACAATCACATTATTTTACATGTTGCATTAGGTATTAAACAATTATTGAGGTGATCTTTTTGCTTAGACAATTAGTGGAGAAGATAAGAGAAAGGAGGAGAGACCTCCACATGGTGGGTATTGATCTAGAGAAAGAATATGATAAGAGTCCTTAGAGAGTTAATTGGGTGGGCTTTTGGTAGAAGAAGAGTACCTATCAGATACATTGAGTTTCTTAAAGATATGTATGAGGGAGTGCTAACTAGGGCGGTGAATAGGAAGACAAATGAGTTTCCAGAAACTATAGGTTTACGCCAACGGTCATCTATATATAATTGGCATAATCGAGTTGAAGGGGTTGTACCTGAACCCAAGACGTTCATTGATAGGTTGAAAAACCTCAAGCCTAACCTGCACACATGGGCAGAGCTACATAGGAGTGAGGGGGCAACTGCCCCCCTCAATTTTTTTTTTTAAATCTTAAAGTTTGCAATTGCTTTTGTAACATGTTACAAATTGCCCCATATCGAATTTTGTTTTGCCCTCCCTAGAGTTTTTTGCTGCCCCCTCTCAATAATTTTTTTTTTCACTTTTGTATCCTCACTCACTATGGGTGTCAATTGGTTCGATCTAAACCGAAAATCAAACAAACCAAACTGAAAAAGTTGGTTTTTTTTTTTTCCTTCCAATTTTGGTTTGTTTATGATTTAGAAAACAAAAAACTGAATTAATTTGGTTTGTTTTAGGGTTAAGGCTTCTACTAAACCGAACCGAAAAAAATGAAGTAGATTATTTATATATATGTGTATGTATAATATAGAAACTAGCATTAATTTTGTGTTCTTTTTTTTCAAAAATAGCATTAATTTTGTCAAACCGAAAACTGAATTTTTGTCAAATCTCACCCCCCTACAATAGAATCCTGGCTTCTCCCCTACCTGCACAACGGGGTGAAAACATGAACTTTAACCTGCCCAAATATGGGGTGGGTTGATGATCGGTTTAGATTTTGCCGTCCCTATACTTTAGGGTAATTCATCTTGAAACAACCTATATATTTTTAAATTATTTTCTATATTCAGTTGTCTGTACCTCTAATATTATAACACGTGTTGTTTCCCATTTCATAAATTATCAAATAATTGGAATACTAATCATATAGCATGTCACACACTCTACATTAGTACATATTGCACATGCCATTCTATATGTTTAAGGAGCAAATAAATATAGACATGTCCTTATATGTCTTGTACAACTCACTGACAATCTGTAGAAGTGTCTTACATATCATAGCCAATTAGTGTGTGTAGTTATGACGTAGAACATGATATGTATTGTGTAATATGATATTATGACCCATGTTGCAATTGAGACCAAATTGCACTGGATCAATCCTCGGGTTGATCTAAAGTTCTGTGTATGCACTTTAAAACTCTATGCATCTTACAGGTCCTTGTGACCTAGTGGCATGGAATTGCTGCGTGCTCATGCAGACTTGTTGCTTCATTAATGCACATGGCTTGTTTTGGGACAAACCATGGTTTAAAGAGTTTTGGATCAGGTTTCAAAACCGACAGGTATCCGTATTGGTCGAGACAACGAAGAAACCGAGTGCATTAATGAAGCATTGGTGATAGAGACTTTGTGTGTGTATGTGTATGTGTAGGTGGCAGTAGAGACTATTAAGGTATTGGATCAGTCTGCCAAAATTGAAATGTATCGGTTGATGCATGCAGTTTTGTCCAAAACATGAAACCATGGGACAAATAGACCTGGTGTAGCATTACAGCAAGATGTGGCCTTGCTGCGTATGTGCATAGAATGAGAAAATGAATTGCAGAAATCCATTTTTCCAATGATGAACTGAAGAATCTTATTACCTTTTTGCAGCTCCAAACTTGAAGGGAGGTCATTAAGCTGCAGACTTTCAGACAAAGTATGTTGCTCAATAGCTTCATAATTTAAGTTTGGTACTGAAATCAGTTCTAACACAGCTTATTCTTGGGTATAATACAAGCTGTGAAAAATGTATGGAATCTCTTATTTTTGTCCAGAAGCTAATATTTGGCAATTAATTAATGAAGGCAAGTGATCAACTGCAAAGATGGTTTGAAGATGATGATGCACTGGAACGTGCTCTTAATGGAGAGTATGTATGATGTGCCATCATTGATTATATTGCTATTATCTTGTTCTTGTTATATAAACAGGGTTTGATCAATCTAAGTAATTTTCATACTGTTTGTTTTATAGGTGGTTTCTTTTCCCATCAGGAAATTGGACTTCTGTTGCTTTAGAACCTATTCATTTAAGTAGGGACGAGAACTGCGTAATTGGGTATGTCTTTGAGAATAATTTTCTTAAAATTCTATTCAGCGATTATGAATTACTATCTTTACAGTCCATAATGGACATTTTATGGCATTACTGGTAAATGTAAGAACACATGGACAAGTGTGGGAGTTGCCACTCAATGGAATTTTCGCATTCCAAGAATCCACCTGATTGGATGACCTCTCAAATCATAACCATTCAATTGAAATTGTTCTCTGAGGTTGGATACATTCACTTGAATATGCATTGTGTCTGCCAATATGCTGTTGGTGGTCTGTCCTTCACTCGCTGTGTACCTGAGATTCTTATATTTACTAAAGTAGCATTATTTTTGTATGATAATATTTGGTAATGTAGGAATACTTCACAGACCGACTTTCCAGGAATTTCCATAGCCGTACCTTCACCCCAGGTGAGTGGCATGAGATAATGAGTTGTTTCTTTCATGCCTTCTATTAACCAACACGGCTTTCCTACATTATAGTTGTTCAAGGTTGAAAACCCAGGAATTTCTTGTTTCAGGTATCTGAATTACAT
>JAUPMG010000014.1:7650084-7661963 GCA_031762675.1 Pachysandra terminalis | reverse complement strand
CTGACGAAGTTCCGAATACCACATCCAGGAAGAGTTGGCGGGAGATTTTTTATTGATATTGCAATGCCCTTGATGCTGAGTTGGGTCTTAGGTGGCAACAGGTTAGCCATTTGGGATCCTGTATAATGTCTACTTCATGTTTTATTCCTCACCACAGTAATAGTTTAGGAAAAGTTGGTGTAGCAATGTGTTAGGTCGGGTTTGGTATATCATCTATATTAATGGATCTCACCCCCGACCCAAAGACGCTCATTTATTAAATTGATTGGAGATGTTCAACCCGTAAAAACCCATTTAAAAGAACCTAAACCCTAATCTACCCATTTAACTCTTTTTCATTTTACAAAAGAAATTCAAAATTACAAACAATCACATTATTTTACATATTGCATTAGGCATTAAACAATTATTGAGGCGATCTTTTTGCTTAGATAATTAGTGGAGAAGATAAGAGAAAGGAGGAGAGACCTCCACATGGTTAATATTGATCTAGAGAAAGAATATGATAAGAGTCCTTAGAGAGTTAATTGGGTGGGCTTTGGTAGAAAAGAGTACCTATCAGATAGAGTGAGTTTCTTAAAGATATGTATGAGGGAGTGCTAACTAGGACGGTGAATAGGAAGACAAATGAGTTTCCAGAAACAATAAGTGTACGCCAACTTTCAGCTATATATAATTGGTATAATCGAGTTGAAGGGGTTGTACCTGAACCCAACTTGTTCATTGATAGGTTGAAAAACCTCAAACCTAACCTGCACACATGGGCAGAGCTACATAGGAGTGAGAGGGGGCAACTGCCCCCCTCAATTTTTTTAAAATCTTACAGTTGGCAATTGCTTTTGTAACATGTTACAAATTTCCCCTATCAAATTTTATTTTGCCCTCCCTAGAGTTTTTTGCTGCCCCCTCTCAATATATATGTATATTTTTTTTTCACTTTTGTATCCTCACTTACTATGGGTGTCAATTGGTCTGGTCCAAACCGAAAATCAAACAAACCAAACTGACAAAGTCGGTATGTTTTTTTTTCCTTCCAATTTTAGTTTGTTTATGATTTGGAAAACAAAAAAAATGAATTAATTTGGTTTGTTTTACGGTTAAGGCTTCGACTAAACCGAACAAAAAAACAACGAATTAGATTATATATTATTTATATATATGTGTATGTATAATATAGAAACTAGCATTAATTTTGTGTTCCTTTTGTCAAAAATAGCATTAATTTTGTCAAACTGAAAACCGAATTTTTGTCAAATCTCGCCCTCCTACAATAGAATCTTGGCTTCGCCCCTACCTGCACAACGAGGTGAAAATATCAACGACACCTGCCCAAATTCGGGGTGGGTTGATGGATCGGTTTAGATTTTGCCGCTCCTATACTTTAGGGTAATTCATCTTGAAACAACCTATATATTTTAAACTTATTTTCTATATTCAGTTGTATGTACCTCTAATATTATAACATGTGTTGTTTCCCATTTCATAAATTATCAAATAATATTGAAATACTAATCATATAGCATGTCACACTCTATATTAGTACATATTGAACATGTCATTCTATATGTTTAAGGAGCAAATAAATATAGACATGTCCTTATATGTCTTGTACAACTCATTGACAATCTGTAGAAGTGTCTTACATATCATAGCCAATTAGTGTGTATAGTTATGACGTAGAACATGATTTGCATTAGTGTAATATGATATTATGACCCATAATATTACCATGTTGCAATTGAGACCAAATTGCACTGGATCAATCCTTGGGTTGATCTAAAGTTCTGTGTACATGCACTTTAAAACTCTATGCATCTTGCAGGTCCTTGTGACCTAGTGGCATGGAATTGCTGTGTGCTCATGCAGGCTTGTTGTGGGGGGACAATCCATGGTTTAAAGTCTGAGGTTTGGATCAGGTTTCAAAACCTGCCGAAACCGACTGGTATCCGTATTGGTTGAGACAACGAAGAAACCGAATGCATTAATGAAGCATTGGCAATAGAGACCTTTTTTTGTGTGTGTGTGTGTGCAGGCGGCAATAGAGACTATTAAGGAATTGGATCAGACTGCCAAAATTGAAAGGTATCGGTTGATGCATGCAGTTTTGTCCTAAACATGAAACCATGGGACAAATAGGCCAAGTGTAGCATTACTGCAAGTTGTGGCCTGCTGCATATGTGCATAGAATGAGAAAAATGAATTGCAGAAATCCATGTTTCCAATGATGAATTGACGAATCTTATTACCTTTTTGCAGCTCCAAACTTGAAGGGAGGTCATTAAGCTGCAGACTTTCAGACAAAGTATGTTACTCAATAACTTTATAATTTAAGTTTGGTACTGAAATCAGTTCTAACACAGCTTATTCTTGGGTATAGTACAAGCTGTGAAAAATGTAAGGAATCTCTTATTTTTGTCCAGAAGCTAATATTTGGCAAATAATTAATGAAGGCAAGTGATCAACTGCAAAGATGGTTTGAAGATGACGATGCACTGGAACGTGCTCTTAATGGAGAGTATGTATGATGTGCCATCATTGGTTATATTGCTATTATCTTGTTTTTGTTATATAAACAGATCAATCTAAGTAATTTTCATACTGTTTGTTTTTATAGGTGGTTTCTTTTCCCATCAGGAAATTGGACTTCTGGTGCTTTAGAACCTATTCATTTAAGTAGGGACGAGAACAAACCCTGCGTAATTGGGTATGTCTTTGAGAATAATTTTCATAAAACTCTATTCAGAAATTATGAATTACTATCTTTACAGTCTATAATGGACATTTTATGGCGTTACTGGTAAATGTAAGAACACATGGACAAGTGTGGAACTTGCCACTCAATGGAATTTTCGCATTTCAAGAATCCACCTGATTGGATGATCTCTCAAGTCATAACCATTCAATTGAAATCGTTCTCTTAGGTTGGATACATTCACTTGAAGATGCATTGTGTCTGCCAATATGCTGTTGGTGGTCTGTCCTTCACTCAGTGTGTACCTGAGATTCTTATATTTACTAAAGTAGCATTATTTTTGTATGATAATATTTGGCAATGTAGGAATACTTCACAGACCGACTTAACAGGAATTTCCATAGCCGTACCTTCACCCCAGGTGAGTGGCATGAGATAATGAGTTGTTTCTTTCACACCTTCTATTAACCAACAAGGCTTTCCTACATTATGGTTGTTCAAGGTTGAAAACCTAGGAATTTCTTGTTTCAGGTATCTGAATTACATGCTCGTATCAGCTGCAAGGATGGTGCCTTTTTCGTGACTGATTTGCGAAGTGAATACGGTACCTGGATAACTGAGTAAGATATGCGAAATGGAAATCTCTCTCTCTCTCACACACACACACACACACACACACATATTCATTTAATGTATCATCTATGATATGGCTTGTTAACATGCAGCAACGAGGGAAGACGGTATCGGTTGCCTCCAAACTTTCCTGCTCGATTCCATCCATCTGATGTTATTGAATTTGGTTCTGATAAGAAGGTAATAACATGTTGTCTACATCTATTATTTCTACTGTAGGAATCTTATTTAACTCAAGTATCCCTCGGTTCAGGCAATGGCCTTAGGTGCAAGATGTCTGTCCCAATATCTTGGGTCAACCAAAATTTGCTAACATGTCCACCTGAGTGAGATTATAACATGCAATATACTACTTTGTAAATTCTAGACCTGCTAATATATGAATTATAGAATAAAAAACAATAGGGGACTAATATTTCATCCACCTAGGGAGTCAGCAATGTTCTTGCACCCATAGTGTTTGAACTCGGAAATCGGCTCGGGATTGGCCGAGACGGACCGCCTGAAAGTAATTAAAAAAACAAAAAAAAAAAATTCCAACTCGGGATCGGCGACCAAATTGGAGCATTTGTTGTATAACTCGGGATCGGACCGACTCGGGGATCGGACGATCCCCAACACTATGATTGCACCTGCCACACTGGAATTTGTGTAGATTTAGAAGTTACATTCATACCACACCCACGCGCTGACACACATATATATACAGATCAAGAAATCCGTAGGATAACTCCAAACCCAAAATTACACAGATCAAGAAAATCCTTATTATCCCTGGCTCTCCTGTGTAATATATGGACCACCCTTGGGATAGCTGCAAAACCAAAGCTACACAGATCAAGAAATCGTTACTATCTGATTGAGCATTTTTCCTCTATGTTGATGGCCCAGACCATAAATCATCTCTTTATATTTCAGTATAGGTCAGATGTGGATGATCAGCATCAAGTGGCAGTGCCAGCTTGTGGTCCATAAAAGGGTAGTCTAGTCTAGCATGTGAAAGTTTCAGGTTGATGTAAAGGTACGCTGTGGATCGGTGCAAGTAAATAAAAAAGATTTGAGATGTGATTCTGGAAAATATGACGGCGCCTAGTTAATGTGGGAACTAGAAAAATTTAGAAGTTGGGATATAACCTATTAAAATGAAATTACTCTGTCAGTCAATGTCTTTTTACCCTTTCAAATAAATGATTATTTCATGATTTTGAAGGAGGTCTGCTTAAAAATGTTACTATAGAAAATTACTTCACATGCAAAACAGATTTTGTATGTATCTGTGCATTAAGATTGGCTTCATGCCCAGGATGTCAAATAACATTTTTCATAGACCTTGTTACATCGTATAGCATTTTGTTTAGGTCTTTGTTAGAGATAGTGGGTGGTTCATATTCACTAGTCTCTAGATCTAAGGGGGAAGGACCTGAGTGGCCCATGAGGTTGGGGGTGCGAGGGCAAAGCCGTCCGTGGTATGATAAGGGTATATTGGGGATTTGCCTTATATATCGGGTAGGACTATAAATTGTAACCTTAATTCGTTTTTGACATAGTGGAAACTTCTTCTCTCTCGTGGATGTAGGCTTTGCCGAACCAAATATATTTGTATGCATTGTTTGATCTTCGTTTTTACTATGTTTATTATTATTACTTGATCCCAATCAACAGTCTTGAATATAAGTATTGTGCAGGTTACATTTCGGGTTAAGGTGATCAATGATTCACCAAAGACTTCTGACAAGAAGGAAGAGTCTCGAATCTTCCGCACGGCGTGACGGTTAGCAATTAGTTTTGAGTAATCCTGAAACTGTACAGCATTATTCACAGTGGTGATAGGAATGTAAAGCTTTTTTTTTCCCTTCCCTTTTTTGTTGTACAAGAGAGTAAAACTTCAAACCAGAATTGTACTACATCCTTGCTCTGATTCAGTTAGAGGTGGAAGGTGTAATGTATATTTTGAGCTTTTCTCTCTTTATGAATACTGAAAAATGTTCATGTAATAGATAAAGCAAAAAGTTCAATACTAGTTCTTTCTTGTCACTTTTACTTTCCTCAGTCTTGACACCACACCTTCCATATATGTACTTGCAATGTTTCACTGCTTAAGTGGAAAGAAGGGCTATAGAAGCTTTCCTCTGTAAGTTGTAAATGTGCACTAAAACTCTTGTACGTAAATGCAGGTAACAATGGTATATATATATATATACTATAAAGGGTGAGTGAAAGTGTGCCAAAAAATCAAATCTTTTCATAAATTATTTTTTGAATAATCTCTCACATGAGCATTGCAGGTATAGATGCACATGCGGGCCGCGTGTGCCGGCCAAGCACAAATTGTTTTGTGCTGACCGTGCTTGTGTCGTGCCTAATTTTTGGGCCCGGTATGACACGGGGTACCATTATTATCGTGTTGGGCGGATCAGGTTTGGTCCTAGTTCAGAAATAATGGCCGAGCTCAATTAGTTCAAAGAGCGCCTTCTATGTCGAGACAACGTGTATTAGAGCGATCACATTAAATCCAACCCAGGCGGTTATGTCTTCTTTTGGGTAGACAAGCAAGCAAAGAACCACTCTTTTGACCCACCAAGCCAACCTGGAGATGGTGATAGTACTCTCACCATTATCCAGTATTTCATCACCGATGTCTATTTCGTGGACGACCATTGACGACCGCTCATCGCGATCAAGGAGACAAAAGAGGACCCATCTTAATTTAATTAAGGGTTAATTTCACTTACACTCCTCACGTTTCTGATAAAATTAGAAACACCCCCTGTGGTTTTTGAAATGCCACTTACACCTCCTTGAGGCTTTGTACTGTATTGCAAAGACACTCTTTCTGTTAATTTTTTATTTTAACATTAACAGAAGTACTGATATCATTCATATTTTTGATTATATTACCCTTGTCTAAAGTCAAAAAAGACATTTATACCTTTTATTAAAGACATTTATATCCTCCACCACCACCACCCTACCACTACCCTCACCACCACCATCACCATCACCACCACCTAAGTGCAATGGATGCACATTGGGTGGTGGTGGTAGCAGTGGGGAAGGTAGCATGGTGGTCAGTGGTGGTGGTGGTGGTGAAGGTGGCGTGGTGTTGGTGGCGAAGGTGGCGTGGTGGTGGTGGTGGTGATGGTGGTAGTGGGGGGGGGGGAGTTTGGCAGTAAGAGTAGGGGTTAATAAAAACGAGGTTAAAAAGACAAATTTACATTTTTTTTTTAACACGGTCCATGTAACGTTACTGACGAGGAGCGTAAGTGGCTTTTCAGAAACCTCAGGAGGTGTTTCTACCTTTGTCATAAACCTGAAGGGATGTAAGTGGAGTTAACTCTTTAATTAAAGATCTTAAGACATTTAGACAGGTCAGGAACAAGGCTCCATACCCGTAATAAATCCAGAAGGGTCGAGGTCTATCGTGCAAGGGGTGACACTTGTGATGGCTCAGTTAAATATCTCCACATGGGGGTGTAGAGAAGAACCACCGTGAGTGGCGGTGGTGAACACGTGATAGAGTAACGGTCGGTTCGGATTGTGGTAGTGACCGTTGGAGGCTTTATTATTTGTACTTTGCCCATCTTATTTTGTCTCGGCTTAAAATAAAAATCAGACAGTCCCATGATGAAGTGATGGTTGAATTTATTGAATTGAATGAACCTGGACTAAATCGCGATTCCTGAACCTGGCGTACTAACCCAGAAAACTGGTTTAGAATCGTCAAAGTTTCTTTAAACACATCATTGTCCCGAGCATTTAGTTTGTTCACCCAAGAAGCCTATGTGTTAGAGATAGTGAGTGGTTCGTTTCTTTAAACACATCATTGTCACGAGCATTTAGTTTTTTCACCACAAGAAGCCTATGTGTTAGAGATAGTGAGTGGTTCATATTCACTAATCTCTAAATCCAAGGAGAGGGATCTCTAAGACAAAGGTATATTGGAGATTCGTTGCATATATTGAATAGGGGATAGGAGTATAAGTTGTATTCTCAATTCATTTGTGACATAGTGAAAATTTTCACTTGTGAACGCAGGTTTTGCCAAACCACGAATATCTACGAATGCATCATTACATAATTTTTATTAATAATTATATAATTTTTTTTACAACATCCAAACAACATAAAATAAAATTATTATTATTTTCTTTTACATTGATTTTATATATATAACTTTCTCACAACACTTTCTGACATTTTCTTAAATCCAAACGGACCCTCCCAAAAACAACGGAACAAAAAACCAGAATAAAAAAGCTGGAGTACCTCAGCTCCAATCCAAACTATCCTCTGTATGGACTGCCAGGGTCTTTCTTCTCGAATCCCACATCACGTGGCCCACGAATCGCCTTCACCACCCGTCTCCACCTTTTCTTTTCACATAATATTTTATCCTTTTACCCTGTGTTGTGAATGCAACGCAAAGTACAAACATTTCAACACGATGCAGCAAAACTTTCAGAGGAAATGCTCTCTTTCTTTTCATCCCAAATTCCAAAATACACAACTCCCACGCGCCCCTTGGAACATCTTTTTTACTACTCGCAACCCCTCGATTCTCTCAAAAGAAGGATTTACAATCCCAGACAATTTCTGTCGTTTTCAATTCCAGCATGCATCATCATATCTCTCAAGTAAATATCATCTGAATTTCTACTTTTCTCGAATAGACAGACAATCTGGTCCCATTTAGAAACATCGTATAATGAAAGCTTGATTTGGGAAATACCCATAACCACTCTTTTTCAAAACCTGTCAACACGTGCGTCTCCGATCGAAACCAGAGCCAAAGGAACAACGATCGATAATAATACTTAATAATTTTATTTATAATTTCTTTTATAAACTAATAATATGTTTTCCCAGAAACTCTTTTCTTAAGCGCATTTCGTTTCCCAATTTACATTTTACACAAAACAGCAGAGCTAAAAATAAGCAATAAAATAAAAAAGAGTACAGGACTCCCGTTATGACCGGGAGACGGACTCGGCCAGTTTTCCAAATCTTTGAACGAGCTCCGGTGATAATTTTTTTGCCGGTTTTCGATCCTTTTCCGGTCGGAAATTAAAACCCAGAGCTTCTGTTACTTCCTCTGAACTCCAACCGGCTTTCATGAGGGTATCGGAAAATCGGTCGGCCTTTAGGAGTAAAGCGTCTAGAACTGCTCGGCTGTCTAACAAGAACACCTCTTGTTCGAAAAAACCAGAGGCCGATACCTCTACTATTTCCGTAACGTCCGATTCGTCCCACCCACCTTCTCTCAAAACCGATCCGATACGTTCAATATACCCTTCAACCCATTGTGGCAATTGGGTTTGGTGTCGATTTATCGGCCGAGATATCTCAAAAAACCGCTCCGGCGATGATGATGAGGACGAGGACGAGGACGATGACGAGGAAGAGGAGTTCCGTCGTCTGCGATCGATGGCTGCGTCGCTCCAGAACTCGACCCATCTGGGTGTTCTCCCCCCGGAGCCACCACCGGAACCCAAGCTTCTCCGATAGAAATTAGACGACGATCTGGCGGTTTTCTCGCTGACCGATCGCTGCTTCTTGAGTAAACAAGGATCGTCGGTTTGGAAAAGCGATTCGCGTTCGAAGAAATCAGAAAGGTCCGAGCCACAACAGAAGATCCGATTCTCGTCGACGAGAAAAACAGGGTTTCCGGCTAAAGAGGGATTGCAAGGGATGTAACAATGGTTGAAGATCGGAATCAAAAGGGGTGCTCTCTTCAGTGCATTTCGGGCGATACGTAACGCTTTTTCCGGGTCGGAAGGTCGTGGACCCCAAGATTTCGGCCAGAGAGCGTTCCGAGCGATCTGGAACAAAATCGCAGCGATAGGAAGATCAAGCAAAGCACGTAGGTGAGGCCGTGCACCGGCGGTAGTTCGCCAATTGGGGAACCCCGGACCAACCGGAAGTCCAGCAGAGAGAACGGCGCGAAGGTCGGGAGGGAACGCGAAACCGAACTCTGCTTCAATACGAGCAAAATCGGCGTCCGATAGGCCGGATTGAACCGGTATACCGGAGTTTCGAAGATGAGTGATGACCTTATTGGCGAGAGAAGAGAATGAGAGGAGACCGTTTCTGAAAGGTACCGGCGTTGTGGCTGTAGAGGCTGCGGCAGCTCGGGCGGAGAGACGACGTAAGCCGGCGACATGGGCCGCGTTCAGGCCGGTAAGTCTGCGGTCGACGTCGACCATGGTGATCCGAATAGCGACAGCTTTGAAAAACTAATACGTGACGATGTTGCCGGAAATAGCCGGTAGATATCTATCTGTTCTCTTCCGTTTGTGTGTTGTTTGGAGGGGGAAAAGAGAGGTTTTTGATTTGTGAAGAAAAAGCAGGGGTTCGTACTTCTTATAGCTGTTAGGGTGGGACCCACTCTAGATTTTGGTTCCTAGTTGTTATTTGCCACTGATAACTGGCCAGTGAGAACCGGAAGAAGATTTAGTTTCCTATACTAGCCCTAACTTTTGAATTTATGACTTTCATGGCTGCATTTATATATTGTAGACCACCTATAATTCAAAATTTCCCATAAATTTTTTGATCTTAATCTTCAAATTCTCCAATTGTTTATTGACATAATTTGATTTCACTCCAGATAAAATCTTTTGAAGTTAAAAGTTTTCTCATTAAATCTTTTTGAGGGTGGCAAGTCACGTAATTTGTCATTTGAAGGGATACAAATCCTTATTCAAGTCCTGGGAAACTAAATTTTATATAAATTGACCATCTCATGATAATTAGTCTAACGAATTACCTATCTTAATCTTAATGTGATTGATTCCATTAGATAAAAAGTGATCATCCTATCATTTCAAAAACTTAATGAAAAATAAATTTTATAAGATAAAAACGTTAAAAATTTGATCCGACCGAAAGATCATTATTATATAACATAACCCAATAAAACGGTGAACCTCAATTGAAGTTCACAGTTATATTGCTTTTCAAATAATTCTAAATTACGCATCATATCTTATAAATGATCTATCCTTTGTCAAGATTATGACGTGTCCAAACTGATTCATTAATACTAATGAATTCCATATTGGAAGACTGATCAAATTTTCACTATTAGTCAAAAGATTGAAGACCAAATTTTTTATTTATTTTTATTATTTTCAATAAGTCTATTTAGTATTTATTAGAGAAAATTTTCTAATTTTGCAGGTGATATGTAAGAATCAAGAGACAGGTGATAGTGTATGATCAATACATGGTCGTTGGATTGGAGGTTCAAGATTTGGGATTGCAAGCAAAGATAAATGTCTAGTCTTATCTAGTAGTAATGATGATCTCATTTTTGTAAATTCAAATTCAGCCAATGCCTACGGACACTGGCTGAGGATGCGTACAAGGCAAGTCACTTCAGGTTTGCAAGTTTCTTTATGAGGTAGGGCTAGCCCCCTATCGGATCCAGATAAAATAGTAAATCTTGACCCGAATATAAAGTAGATCACTTTCAAAGGTCATGAGGTAGAGCTAACCCCCTACTAGATCTCTAGCCAAGGGTAAAACCTTGGGGCCGGATATAAGGTAGACCCCTTTTAAAGGTCATGAAGTAAGGCTAACCCCCCACCAAATCTCGAGACAAGGGTAAAACTCTGGGTCGGATATAAAGTAGACCCCTTTCAAAGATCATGAAGTAGGGTTAACCCTCTACCTGATCCCGACGCAAGGGTAAAACCCTGGGGCTGGATATAAGTTAGACTCCTTTTAAATGTCACGAGGTAGGGCTAACTCCCCTATCGGATCCCGAGACAAGGGTAAAGCCTTGGGCCGGATATAAGGTAGACCCTTTTAAAGGTCATGAGCTAGGGCTAACCCCCTACCGGATCCAGAGGCAAGGGTAAACCCCTGAGCCGGATATAAGGTAGACCCCTTTCAAAGGTAACAAGGTAGGGCTAACCCCCTACCAAATCCAGAGGCAAGGGTAATCCCCTGGGTCGGATATAAGGTAGACCCCTTTCAAAGGTCATAAGGTAGGGCTACCCTCCTACCGGATCCCGAGACAAGGGTAAAACCTTGGGCCGGATATAAGGTATACCCCTTTCAAAGGTTACAAGGTAAGGGCTAACCCTCTACTGGATCCAGAGACACGGGTAAACCCCTAGGTCGGATATAAGGTAGACCCCTTTCAAAGGTCATGAGGTAGGGCTCCCAGTCACGACCCAAACCTAAAGGAAATTCACATGAGAATCCCTTAGATTCAAACCGCAACTCTCACCCCATATCCCTACGGGAGTGGAAAGTCATAAGAGCCAAACCATAGAATTAATGAAACTTCAAAGGAATATATTTTACTAAAATTAATCAAAATCTAATTAAATTATTACATTCAAAACTTCTAATGAAATCACAGCGGAAAAGAAAATAATTACATCTATTTCCAAGTTTAAATCAAATCCCTAACCTTATACATCATATCTAATCTAAAAAATAAACCGATAAAACTGATAGAAAACTCCAAGTAGAAATCACTCCACGTTCCAGCAATGTTCACAATAAGGGTATGACTCATCTTGTTCACCTGAAATTGCGCAAA
>JAUPMG010000014.1:7636635-7649984 GCA_031762675.1 Pachysandra terminalis | reverse complement strand
ATCCAAGGGTATTTTTATCCATAAAATATACTTTCAAACTATAGGGGAGGTGTTTGTGATGGCCAAAGTTTAAGGGGACTTGTTGCTAGTATGCCAAACTCAAGAGGGTGTGAAAGTAATTTATCCTTTTTTTAACCTTTAAATAGTGTTTTGAATTATTTGAGCTGATTCGAAATTTCGGTATCAATTTCAGCTGAATTTTTTTTGTCAAAGTGAATTTATTTTGGCAAAATTTTGGCAAAATAAAGCATTTTTCAGACGAAATATTTCATTTTGAAATAAGTGCATTTCGCATTTCGGTGGGGTAAACCGACACCGAAATTAAAAACTATGATGGTTATTCCTGTGACCAACCCTATGGTGTGGCTTGTGATTGGTTTAAAAACCAAGCATAATACAGTTGAGTTATTTCCTAAACCAATCGATGCCATACCACAGGAATGATCATAGACGATTTGTTTCTCTCATCACGCGCCCTTCAAAAGTGTTTCTTCTCATATGTGACTTGTAAACGAAACACAGAAAAAGAGAGATATTAAGAGGGAAGATGAGGTCTCAAGTATGCTAATAAGAATGTACATTACAGAGCGAGAGTCTCAGTATATTCTTCGAGGGGTACAAGTCTTTTTATATCTCAAGGAGTCAAATGATAAGTTATCATTTTGAGTCTTTCACGTATCTGTAAGTTATCACATACTACAAGAGTTAGATCTTTCGATATATCCGATGTCAAAAATGGCATGTGTTGGATTCGAATGCAAGCTCTGGTATTTATAGAGAAAACATTCCAAAACACATTCTCTTGACTAGGACACGTATTAGCCAAAACCATGTCCAGAGGGATATTTGAAGATATTTCCCTGCTAGGAGCACATTCATTGTTTACGTGTAGTTAACATGCAGAAAGAATTTTGTATTGACTCACTTGATTTAAATGAACTTGCTCTGTAATGAGTTGCCTTGAGATTCAAGAATTATGACTTACTGTCATGTGTAACATGCATGACAATTATACCCAAAGTAACTTAGTCATTTTTATCCTGTCATTCCTAAGTAGGTATACCCCCTCCTTAGTAAAATATATAAATGTATAGAAGTTGTTTTAAAAATTTATTGCAATCATCTTTAAATAAAGCAGTCATTCGAATTTCGCAACAAATACACCTTAGTCCTTCGTTTTCTTTCGATGGAGTTTTCTTTCGAGGAATCATTTTTGGTATGTTAATTTATATTTCTTCAAGGCAACTAGAGCAATTGTATACATCTCACGAGGTCACCTATATAAATGAATTACCCACACATGTAGACCTTAAATCTAAGACCTTCAACAGGCAATCAATATTCACGGTCAATTGTCCTTACAAGGGAAAGTTATCATAAGACCTCTTAAGATTCTAAGTTAAATAACCAATTTGAGTAACATTGAATTGAACTCGTAAAAATCAAATATAATGTATTTTCTTCAAATTTACCCTTAAGTAAAGTGCAATAGTAGGTCCCATATAGTCTGTTAAAGGTGTTATCCAAGGATGTTTCCCTGAGCAATATACATTCTTTCGAAAGGCTTTCCTAATTAAGCTCCTTTGAAGTTAAAAGCCTTTTTTATCAAAATCTTTTAAGGGTGACAAGCCTATAATTTGTAATGGGAAGGAGTACAAACCTTTAATAGGGTCCTTTGAAGGTGACTAGTCCTTAAATGAATTGATCATTTTGTGGTGAATTATCTACAAATTGACCATTTTAGAGTAATTGGTCCCTCTAAGATGAAAAGTGGTTATCTTATCATTCCAAAAGGTTACTTGGATAAAAATGTTAGAGAGAAAGATTGTTAAAGACTAGATCATGTCAAAGGATATGATATGACGTGACCTAATAAAATGGTGGATGCTAGTATTGCTTTTCAAGTGATTCAGACATGTCCGAAGTGATTAATCAAACCGACGGATCATACTACTAATGAATTACATGTTAGAAGACCGATCAACTTTCACCGTTAGTCAAAAGATTGAAAATGAAGGCTTTTATTTATTTATTTATTTTCTTCTCTTTTTTCCATGCTTAACGAGCATGCAAACTAAGACTGATAAGGGATTGGTAGAGAAATTTTCCCAGTTTTGCAGGTGATCTGTCAGAATCAGAGTTTGGAAAATCAAGAGAAGGGTGATAGTGTATGATCTAGATTGGGTGGTTGGATTGGAGGTTCAAGATTTGGGATGCAGAGAAACAAAGATAAACGTCTAGTCCTATGTAATAGTAACAGTCCCTCTGAATAGAGAAGTCAAGAGGTAGAGAAGACGATCGGAGCGTTTAATGTGAAAGTAACGTTTCGAAGATGTAAAACAAGTTGGGGTTGAGTCATTTCCTTCCTTATCTGTGTGAGAACAAGACAGAGAGAGTGTGTACGATAAGGTGGGAGTAATTCTCGAGGGATTCGAGGGGCACAAAAGTCAAAAATATGTACAGATTTGAATGTGAAAGCAGGCAGGAGCCGGCATTTTAAACTAATCCTCTTTTAACTTGGTTCATACTCGTGGCCAGGGCAGAGTTGACTATTTCTCTTGGTTAAAACTAGAATTAGCCGTTGAGACTACTACGAATACTTGGTTACTGAAAAAAATAAATATGATATTTTAAAAAGGAATTTGGTTCACTGAATAGTTCCAAGGATTGCTTTACTCATTTTGAGTTGAAACTATGGCAAAGATTTATGTCCTATGAGAAAGTCGAGAGTATTTTGTCTGGTCCTAAAATGGTAGAAGATCAGTTAGAGCGTACATATATGAACGTTACATTCAGATGATGAAATATAAATAGTTGAATGCCTGACATGCTAGCGCGCACGCTCTAATTGATCTTCTACCATTTTGGTACCAAACAAAATGCTTTGAGGAAAGTTCACTATCTATACAGGTGGCTAATTCGTATGATTCGTATGAACATGTGGCTAGCAAAAAATTGGAAATTTGACATGTCATCACTTTGCCTAAGAGAAATAGAGGAAGTAGAGAGAAAATAAAAAATAAAAAACTTTGTGAGGATCAAACTAAAGGTGTACAGATTATGGGAGTACACACGACGGTGTACTTTGTCTAACGCTCCCGCTCTTGTCTTTGGGATTGAGGAATGCACAAGTCTTTGCTTGACTTGTCATGAAGTACATGCAGCAGCTAACATGGGGAGGATAAGGAATCCCTGAATTTCCTTCAAGAAATAAAATAGATATATAATAGATAGAATTACACTTTTAGCCCCTAAGATTTCTAAGAATTTGAGGTTTTTTGAAACTATAATGACACTCTTTGTCGGAAACTTAAGGGGTCGGTCAACTAATAATATGATTCGTTGAATGATATACCTTATAAAGAATTAAATAGTATTTAGATAAAGTGGGTAAACCTTAGGTCTAAAATATTATTCTTAGTCTATCGACTAAAGAGCCATCATGCTCAAACGTCACGCTTAAATCATTCATCAAAAAGGATAAAAAGAAAAACGCATCAAACGATTAATGAAGAACAATAAAACACAAGTCATTCAATAAAGAGGAAAAAAAGAAAAACACATCAAACGATTAATGAAGAACACTTGAATCATTCATTAAAGAGAAGAAAAAAAATGCATCAAACGATTGACGATGAACGGTTTATAAGAGGTGTATCAGTCAATGACTCTGTATCATTAGTTGACCGAGCCCATTGGGGTTTTCATCAAAAGGGTGTTCTTAAATCTTCATATTCCACAGGGAGGAATTATAATTATCAGAAATCTCAAAAGGTCAAAGTATAATTTTCCCTGTTTAATAAGTAGTTAACGACTTGATTGCCAAACTCTTATAATATTATTTTATAATGCCTAATATTACATAACTTGTAAACCAGTTTCCCACTAAATAAGCAAATTCCCCATTCAAAGACAGTCTCAGAAAGAAAGAGAGATCTGATCTGTGTATCAGATCAGAAAAGGCCACCACAATGGTTGCGTAAAGATGGAACCACTAAGAGTAGTTTGGATATCATTGTCTGAGCTCTTAGTAGGCAAAGTTGGGGTCCAAGATCACTGAAGAGATACTCTTCAATGGACATGATGGGCAACCATTGTTATCTTGTCTTGTTCAACCCTACAGACCTGTTCCTTGGTTCACCATTCGGCCAAGCATCCGTCGTTGTTGTTTAACGGTCTTAATGTACATCTGGTCGTGTGGCTAATAGAACCCATTAATGCCTTGACATCCGAACAGGATAGGATAACTCCAACATCTCTACGTTATGTAAGTTTTTCGTAATTATGACGATTTATAAAGATAACTAATGAGTCATAGTGTAAAGTATCGGCCGATCTCGAGTCGGATCGATCGATACAACTTAGGATCGGTTTGAGATGGGCGACGATCCTAAGCTGATTGATCCTTAAATTGGTTAAAAATTCTCTAACTCGGTCCGAAATCAAGTCAAGTCGTCCAACACCCTTCAAAAAATTTCTTATTTAAAAAACAAAATGAGACCATGTATTGGAATGGCCATTCAAACTTGATCCTTGATCCGATACCGAGTTTAAACACTATGCTAATGACATGTATAAAATCAATTATCTAGTGTGTTCCACAAACAACTAAGGAGATTCCTTGCCTGATCATATGATTATGAGTACTGATCACCGCTTGATTTTATGAAAGTTCTCTTTAAATAATAATGGAAGAGATTAGCTAATAATCCTACATGATAGAAAGAGTATATATCATATGGGTGATCCACCTGCAGGCATTTGTTGATGCTTCCACATGGGAAATCCTGAGTCCCATGATTTAACAAAGTCAAAATCATCATAACCATTCAAATTTGTGGACCCTAATCTCTGGTATCATTGCATTCATCTTATATCAGAGGGTACAGACAGATTCATGAAACAATTACATCAGCATGATGCAATGAGAACCAGATATATAGTAAAAAAGTTATATTGGCTAGTGGTTGTGGAATGGGAAAGTGTGCTTAAGAGGAATAAAGAGAGCAGAGATCTAAACCCCTAAGCTCTAATCTATTTTATACACTCCGTGGATATCATTAGCTTTACTTAATCGAAGAGGAATCCTCCATCCCATGTGCTTCTTCAATCTTATCAGATTTTATACTTTCCTAAGATAAAGAATTATCCATTCACTTGATGGGGAGGCTATTTGGTTTGTTCGGCTGGTTAATGTATGGAGATATTAGGGAATTACAGCCTATAAAAGTGGTTTAAGGAAGAAAAAGGTTGTATGCTTGCTAGGAATAATGTCTGGAGATAGGTTAAGTAGAGGCCTAATCAAAGCATATATATATATATAAAAGGTTGTCAAATTGTGAATCAAATCGAAAATCGTTAGAGGCCAATTCGAATTGAATTGTAATTTTGAATCATAAATCATAAAATTCATAGTAATTTTAGTAGAAGTGGAGTTTGGGATTTCTCTTCGGAAAAAACACTTTTTATTGTTTAAAATAAATAAACAATAAGTCTTTATGTATATTAAACCAAAAAAAAAAAGAAAAAAAGAAATATTGTTTAAAACAATAAGAGGTCATGTTTCTTTAGTGTTATAGAATTGAATTGTTTGACTATTACGATTAAATCGTAAATCGTAAGATTCATATAAATTATAAGATTCAAACCTAAACTGATTTCATCATTGATTTGAATCGATTTAGGATCAAATATAGATCAAATCGAATTGAATTGTTAGAGTTTAATTCATAAGTTATATATATATAGAGAGAGAGAAGAAAAAAAATTGAAAAAAAGCAAAAGAGAGAGAGAGAGAGAGAGAGAGAGAGAGAAGGAAAAAATTGAAAAAAAGCAAAAAAGTTGATGTGGTGATTTGATAGATAAAGGTTCCATCGACAACTGGGGCTTTCTCAAGAGGTATCTAGTTGAGCAATTCACAGGTTATGTACGCATACCATACTTTTTCAGTTAAGATGGTTATGCTTTTTAACATAGAAGATTAATAAAGTAATGATCCTAAAGCTGAAAGAGTAAAAGAGAGCGTCCCCTCGTGTGGTGGTCACAGCTTTTGATTGATGATTACAGGACATCTCTCACAGTATATATAATTAAAGTTGAGAGGTAAACACTTTAATGGTAGAGAAGATGGGCTGCTAGAAGAAGAATCTCCCCCTTTTTTTTCTTCCTTAGAAGAATTTCCAATACACACGGACACAGCATATGAGAAGAAGCGTGCATTATAATAATAGTGTGATAGAATAAAGCAGATTTCTATAAGAAGCTGCTTTTAGAACAAAATTAACAGAATCCCGAATCACTTGCCGTGTTGCCCATGGGATGAGAAAAAGGGAGAAACAAGTGACAACCCAATGCAAGTTGGATTTGGATAGTGGTGTTCTAGCATTATCCACAGCCTTTATCGTAAATAGTTTTACTGGGTTTAGTGGAAACCGAGTGGAGTTGTTGTCAGTCAGCCTTTTGCCTTGTGTTTTGAATGAGTCTAGGATTCTTGAAATGGTCGATGTGGTAGCTGAATGATCAGCTTGGTGCTAGTAACAAATGACATCTGATTTTTATTGTTAAATTATAAAATTTAAGTTTTTAATATATTTTAAGTGAAAGTAGTAAAATAGTATGGTTTGTGAGCTGTGACATGGTTAGACCATACCGGGTTGGGTAAATACGAGGTGCTGCTTCTCGCACACAGATGCATGCATCATAAGAATTGAATTGTTTCGTACAGCATTTACGGGTTGGTAAAACTATTTTACACCATAATCTAAATATGCACAGATACATACATAGGGTGCGTTTAATGATGCTTCTTGAAAAGAGATGCCATTCCTTTAAAATTGATTCTTAATGAAGCGCTTCATAATAACTGCTTCAGAAAAGGAAGGGATGCTTGGTAAACACTTGTACTAAAAGCGCTTCTAAGTCGATGATTAATGTTTTCTGTTTTCACTTTTCAATCAAAGTTCATCCTCTATTTGGGTATACCTTGTATTAAAAGCGCTTCCAAGTCTGATGATTATGTCTTCTGTTTCCAGTTTTTAATCAAAGTTTATCCTCTATTTGGGTGTGACTAAAGAGAAAGGGCACAGACCCACCAGAATCAACATTCCAACGAGGCAATTATTATAGAATTGCTTCTCAGGTGGGTTCACCAAATGTCCATTTTAATACCTGAAACGGTTTTGGGCCAAGGAATCGCTTCTAAGGCGCTTCTAAGGCCCGAGAAGAAGCAAAATCCCAAACATTCCCATAAAAACTACTAATATTCAACATATGTAAAATCGCAAATAAAATCAAGCTAAAGCAGACTGCATGTCATGCTAAGAGAGACGGATTCTACTCCAAAATAACACTTCTAACATTTCATAACGAAGACTTAATAACGCTAACTGCCGCGTTAAACATTAAAATAAAAAATATATATCTTAAAAACAAAATAGGTGGACCCTAGAGTTGAACACATATATCATTACATACCCCAACTTTGTATTTAACGCTGAAAATCCCTTTCCATCAATATCTGGAACGGCTTCTTACCCTGTGATCCAAAATCAGGCTTTAGAAAAATACACGTCGGTAGCATAACACACCTTCAATACTAATTTTTAACAATAACTCAGATCTCAGCACAAAGCAATCATTCATAAAAATAAAGCTTAAAAACAATTGTTTACCGCGGTGAGCGTGAACGAGAGCGGGAACAATATCTCCGAGGGCTCCTACTTCTACTTCGACTTCTGCTACGACGGTATCTTCTGCATTATTCACAAATCATTATGCCAACAAGATGCAATATCCAAACATGAAGGTAAAAAGATAAGAAAAACATTGGGACAAATTTCAATGTTGCTAAAAAGATGTTTAAGAAACTAAAAACAAAACTGGGAAAAAGGTAGAAATTTGAATCTGAGTCCTTAGGAATGCAACCAAAAAAGAAATACAGCTGACGCTCTAATAACTACTAATTTATAACAAAATAACCTCTAAAACTTAACAATTTTTTGAGGAAGCAACTCGCCTCGATAGTGGATAACTATCTCTAATACCAAGTAATACTTTTATAAAAAAAAATTATATTACAATATTAGTTATTAGAACAGATATGTTCATGTCTCTGTGTGCATTATTTTAGCATATATTATTCAATATATTCTATATCAACTTCCAATATATTAACATATTTAAATTAATATAAAATAATAGCACACTGCATAACGTTTTATTACATTCTCCAACATAAACTTGTAAATTTCCTAATACATCATTAGTTAATAGAATACATATTTTGATGTGTTTGTTGTTGTAGTATATATTATTCGTATTATATCAACTCACAATATAATAATATTAAATAATAGTACACCACAAAAATTTTATTACATTCGATAACATAATTTTTACATCTTAAGAGCCATACTTATATTTCTGTGAAAGATTAGGTACATATGCTTCAAAAATATGTTTATGAAGAGTTCTCATTGTGCAAACAATGATAATGAGAAGTCTCTTCTTGTGAAATGATTTAATATTCTCTTTTTATGAAATGTAGTATGTATGTATATAGGTCTACATATATAGGTATGTAAAGGGCTGCAAATTTGGATGAGCCAGCCAAGACCCAACTGGCCCATAACAAGTTATTGGCAGGTTGGGCTTGATTTTCTTCAGGTTGAGCCCCGGGCTCAATTATAGATCTGCAAAAAAATTTCAGGCCAGGCTTAGGTCTAAACTGGCCCCACTAAAGGCATCCGGCCAAAGCCTTGTTAAACCATCTATCTATTGAAAAAGAAAGGGTGAGTTGATGGGCTTGCCAAATTTCATATGACATCAAGATGACACACCAAAAGAAAAGTATGAACTACCTTGGAGGAGAGCGACTGTGGCTTCTACTACGGCTGAGATGCCTGTGGCGACTTAACCGGCTTGTTTCAGCAAGTTTTTCCAGCCTTTGTCGTTCTTGTTCTCGTTTCTTAGCCATTTCAACAGCAGTATCTTTTTTAACTGCAGAAGTCATCAGTAGTACACAACAATCAAATAAAGGTAAGAAAGAAAATGTAACCCAAAAGATATAGAAGGCCTTACAAGAATCAGTTCATGCTCCATCTAATAGCATCTTAAGTATATAAGCAGATCAACAGCAGCAGTACTAAAAGATACATGGTGCAGGTCATACTTTGTTTATTCAGTTGTTTGCTCATGATTCTTTTAAGTCGCTCTTGAGGTGTTTCCTTCTTCTCACCCTGTTGTTTTGAGGTACCTCCAGTAGCAGATGCCTTACTAAGCTTTGCTAATGCAGATGATGTGCTACAGTTGAAGCAAAATATTTATAAAGTTGAATAGAAATACAAAACTAGAAGTGGAAAACAAATGTGACAGATGTAAAAACCATGCAATTGGGTGAAGCACTAAGAAACCTCTACTCAGATTGTTAAGCAGCCCTGTCACTACTGCACAGCATATATTTCAAGCTACCTATACAAGAAATATAAACACAAAACAGAAATTTAAATCCATACATAAAAAAAAATGTCTTTTTAATGAATTACCTTACTAATGGTTTCACCACTTTAGCATTTTTTTCCTTGTCAAGGGATACAGCAGATGCAGGATCAATATGCAATGCCTCGAGGATGTGACCAGATGATGACCTGCAGAGAAGCAGATCAGAGATATTTACTGTAACAGTCAATACCTCCAAGCTCAGCACTTTGGCACTGGTGATACAAGCTAGTTAAAGAAAATAAAAGGAGTAACGAAAAAAAAAATATGGTCTTCTAAAAGGAAGCACCCTCTTTTTCTCCTTATCATTAGCCATGCATATAATCCTAGGTATGATCTATAACCTAAAACCACAACTTTCCGCCTCACATAACCAGAATGGGAGAATAAGCTGCAGCAGAGAAAACATTGTCCAATCTATCGTTGCAACAATTAAAGGTCGAGTGCTCCGACCGGTTCGGTAAATCAGCTTGAGATGGAGGAGGTGGTGGTGGAGAGAATCCCGCAAGCTTTGGCTCATCCACATCAGCAGAACCCCCAAATTCAGTAATATACTCGATTTTAGGAGCTCTTGACTTGCTTCTATGACCATTATCAGAATGCACACCCCGAGCATAGCGCCTTGAGTAAGATGGGGAGTATGACCGTGATCTTGACCTTAATCTGCCCAAATAATCATTAGTCAAAATGACAGCATCTACCAGTATTTTGTTCAGTAAAACAAACCAACAAATACACATCAGTCTTAAAGACCTTAAATAGCATATAGCATACCTTCTAGAACGAGAATAAGCATCATAGGTGGGACTGCGTCGAGACTCCCTGATATGAAGCATTATATCATAAGCATAATAGAGAAAAGTATGTTAAGGGTTATATGTAATAAATTATTGGTATGAAATGTGAAACCAAATGTTCTAATCTAATACCGGTAGGGATCATGATGAAGTGCTCGAGCTCCAGTTGTATGTGCAGTTTCCCTTTCTCTCTCCCTTTCCATCTGAGAAGCTTTCCTTCTTTCCTTGCGACTCAGCTTCCTCTAAAAGATACAGAATGTAAGATAAAGGAATACGCAACTGCGGCAAACTTATCAAATATAACAAAATGTGAATCTAGCCATTATTAACCCATCATTAACATTAACTTACAATTGCAGGATCCCCTTTGATCACTTCTTTTTGCCTTTTTTCTTCCTCTTTAGTCTTTTTATCCATGTAAACAAGCCAGCTATACCTCTTCACTCCAAATTCTTTTGCAATTTTATCCACTCCTTCGTCATTGCTATCATCACTGTTAAAATCCTCATCATATTCATCATCATTATCATTATCATTATCCTCTTCATCATCATCACTCTCCAAAAGATTTTCCTCTTTCCCATCCCCTTCATAGGAGAACCCAACCTGTGAATATGAGCCCTTGCTTGTTATAGTCTGTGCTGGATGTGACCTGATATTAACATAGAGAATAGAAGACAAGCGACCATAAATAATTGAGGAAGATCAGGGAATGCTAAAGAAGTTCTGAAAAATAAGACCACCTGCGCAAATAAGCAACCTTATAAAATGATAGTACCACCTTCTCTTTTAGTTTTAGTTCACAATTCGACTACTGAGAAACTGATATAGAGGTATAAATATATTCAGTATAAATAAACTAATAGCAATACAGTATTTCTGGGGAAAATGAAGTTGATTGATCATCTCTTACATATAATAACCCCTTGAAGGGTTTATCTATCAATAAAATTATGGAAATTAAAACACCTAGTCTGATCATGTTCCTAACCTAACCTATTATTAAAATGGAAACTAATCCCAATGGCATTGGTACTAAAAGTATAATGATAATGATAAGGAATGGAAGAAAGCACAATTCCATAAGATGATGATGATGATGATGACGTTTAATGGTGATTTGTGATTGGTTTTAAAAGGCATTTAACCACCGAACTACATTTACAAGTTTCAAGAATCTTTTTCATTGTTCTTTTATAACTCAATGTATTTGGTTGCAAACAGAGTTTAAGCAATAAACTATTTTCCCTTCATTCTCAATTTTTTGTTCCAAAAGCATCATTTTGATTAGTGAGAACCCATGGCACCACATTCACTTGAAACACAATAGAAATGAAAATTAAAAAAGGTAAAAGATTCCAGAAATTTTTTTTTTGAAAGAAATGCCACTATCACTTGATTAAAAGGAAGAAATGAAACAGTAATGCATTCCTACAAGGAGCTTGCAACAAGGAAAACAAAAGACAATTACAACCAAAGAGAAGTCCCACTTCTAAAGGAGTCAGTAACTGCTCATATTTTGGCTATCCATTGTATGATTCGTATCAATATTAGAAGATTTACGCACTCAGCGTTCACTTTAGTAGATATTTCAATAGTTTCCTTCGGCCAATGTAAATCTTCAAGGACCAGATAACTTATCCTCCCCGTTCTAATATTATTGGTAGAGACCCTTCCACAATGGATTCAGAACCACCAAGTCTCCTGTACTCCACAAGCACTTAAAAAGCAGAAATGACTTCAGCCTTACAATCCCCTTCCCTACAAAGCCCACTAAAAGCATAGATGACCTTACTATTATGATCTCTGATAAAGCCACCGAAACCTGAAGGTCCTAAGTTGCCCAATGAATAACCATCAGCCTTCAGTTTAACCACATTAACTGGAGAGGCGCACAAGCAAACCCGGTGGAATACATGCCTAAAAACTGACCTCAAGTCTAGATAGAAAATGTCTCCGACAGCTACAACTCTAAACTCTAAAGTCCTAGCAAGTAAAAACCCGAAGGGGCATTGTTATGGGCTGGACTTCTCTTCTTATCCTTGAAATGTTATTCTATTCTACTTTTTCAAAATAAGCCAGAGAGCAGCCATGACCAAGCATCCTCATAGTACTTTACCTTTGCCTCCAAAACCTAAGTAGCGAAGTAGGTAGAGATACATGGAAAACGCCCAACTAGTACCTGTGATGCTCAAAAAGTGCATCCAAATACCAGCAGAATATCTACAATGAACAAGAAATGATCAAATGTCCCTATCCATCTCAAGGCACATTACATAAATATTGAGAGATAAGAGCTTTATTCCTCTTCACTTTTGGAGCTTGTCACATGTTTTTACTCTGTTGAGAGATGCCAACCATGCAAAGGCTTTCACTTTAAGAGGGGCTTTAGAGATTCATATTTTGGAGAAAAGGCAAATTTGATTCAGGTACATGGGAACCAATAAAACTTGAAAATAATGATTTGTAAGGAAAGTAACCACTTACCATTTAAGTTAAGGGTCCATACTACCAAAACCAAATTTTATCCTACACAATATCTGATAAATGACGAATAAATTGCTTATGAATTTCCAAGGACATTGAAAAGAAGCCCAAGCACCATGTTTAATGCCCTACCCATTTGAATCAAACTGAACATCAAAGTAATTCCAAAAATCATATAAAAGGAAATAAGAAGTTTTGGTTGAATTTAACAAATTAATACAAATTGCCAATCCAACTTTTGAAGCTTTCCACATTTTCAACTAGTTTTGTAAGTATAATTAGAACTCGGATCAGGAGCTTATAAAGTGGAACAAATTAGTATGAAAGTCTAGGAATCAAGTCAATTATAAATCCGTTGAGTATAGCCATAAATGTCATCTGGTTTGAAGACCCCTCCTACTCCAAGGTATTGAAGTAAGATGGATGTTTGTTAGCAGATTGCAACCATACGCAATCTGCTAACAAATTTGCGTATGCTTATTGAAGTAAGATGAAAGCAAGACCATGAATGTCTTCCCATGATAATTTTTTTTTTTTTTTTTTTGGGGGGGGGGGGGCGTGGAACCCCCG
>JAUPMG010000014.1:7575399-7586100 GCA_031762675.1 Pachysandra terminalis | reverse complement strand
CGGTTAGGGTAGAGTTTGAATAAAAAATTTAGTTATTTCTTGCCGTTAACGTTAGTTTTTAGTTTTGGGGTTAAATCTACGTGGCAGCAATCCAACAGTGCTGTATGGATTGTTGTAACCCTTAAGCTGTAGAGGATGCGAGGCCCTCTCGTGACGACAACCTCAAAACTAATAACTCTCTTTATATTATTATTATTATAGATAATTAAATAGGTATCCGGGATTTTATTCAATCCTACTAACTGTACGGCTAGATTCCACGTAATCAAATATATGTAGATAGTGTGTGTCAAAAATGTAAATTATGTTTTTCGTAATTAACCTTACAATACGAGATATTATAAAATATTTACAGGAATAAATATGTCTTATCTTGTTTCTTAAAAATTAATTGAGTCGGAGTAGTTTATAGGAAACTTTTCTAACAGTTGGTAACTCCTAATTACTTAAACGCAGGAAATTGTCCTATGTTTTTTCTTTTAAAATACGATAATAAACGCATCACTCGAGGGGACCTCTATAAGTCCCCCCACAATAAAATTGTGACATGTGGCAGCAAATACAACTTATAACCATTTTATTAAAGAAAATAAAAAACTCTTTTAAATGAATAAAATCTTTATGCTAAACTAAAAACAATTAGAATCTAAAATACGTAAACGAGACATAGGTTCTATTTTTTAGGCTTTTTAGATTTAAGTTTCATCTCTTTCTTTTAAGGTTTAATATTCTTTTGGATTTTTATTTCTTACAATTTAATTTATAGGGTTTAGGGTTCAAATTTTCTTTTAGGATTTTAGATTTTAAAGTTCATCTCTTTCTTTTAAGGTTCAAGCTCTTTTAGGATTTTATTTTTTATTTTTTAAGGTTTAATATTTAGGATTTAGGGTTCATATTTTCTTTTAGAGTTTTTAGATTTTAAGGTTAATCTCTCTCTTTTTTAGGTTTTTTTCATAATTTCCTAAGGTTTAATATTTAGGGTTTAGGATTAATATTTCCTTTTAGGGTTTTACTATTATAAGTTAACATATTCAAGATTTAGGATTTTAAAATAAATATTTTATTATTAAAATTTAGGATTTATCTATTTTTTATATTTCATATATTATTTTTTTTAATTTTATTTCTAATGGTTTTTTGTTTTTGAGTCTGAGCAAAAGGCTTCACGGTTGTCCATTTTTTAAAACCATGTAAAGTAATATGGTCAAGCAAGGATCTATATAGATCCCACACTTGATCACGTTATGACAAGTGGATTAGTGAAATTGGCAACCTTTAAGAGTTTTACTCAAACCCTAAAAAAGATTAAACCTTAACGGTCCATTTGAAAATTTCAATTTTAGTTATCTTTTATGCTAAACCCTAAAAGAAAAAGATGAATCCTAAAACCTTAAAATATCAAAAATAAAAAATAAAAAATAAAAAATAAAGGAAAGATAAATCTTATTATTCTGAAAATTTCAATTTTAGTTATCTTTTATTTTATATTATTATATAAAAGGGTTTTTTTTTTAATCTCATTTTTAGCTTAGATAAGAGTTTTTATCTTTAGAAGTAACAATTATCAAAGAGAAAAAAACAGTCTGAACATATCATCAGTTGAGTCTATCACCACATTGCGATATTCTATTGTGAGGGACTTATATAAATCCCTTGTGAGTGTGGGTGGTGCTCTCATTTTCCTTTAATAAGATAAATTATAATTGTTGGTTGTAAATAAAGTTCTCCACTAAGTAAAAAAAAAAATTATTTCTTAATTTTTTATTTATTTATCAACATACATTAATTATATTTTTATAATAAATTTATTTTTCTTAATTTCTTTTAACTATTATCGTGTGATTCTGCACGTGACATCCGCTAGTATAGATTAAGTGAAAATATCCCAATCTATGTATCATTTTGCAGTAAAGAGGGATTAGATAAATTTTTTAAAACGTTTTTCGTAATTATTTTATATATAAACTTTTTGACAAATGTGATATAACAATTTAATCTTGCAAGTAGCTAGAGGGCTGGTAGATTATATAAGAAATGCCCGTGTATCATGTGCCACTATTTTGTTGGATTAAATTAAATGGAGGGAAACCTGCCAGCTATTTTGGTCTTTTCAAGGGGGTATAGTTGCCATTTTCTCATATAGAGTTCAGTCTTCGGACTCTTCATATCTAGTTACAGTAAAATCATTTTACGGAAACTCTTTCCATTATTTGAAAATTTCAACATTTTCATCCGTTAGAGGAATTTTTTAATAAAAAACTTTGAGAAAATTGCGGCAGAGTATGATAATGGATTCTTTTCTCACGACATGCATGCAATTCCATTCTCTAACCGTACGATCTCGGGAGGGATGGATGGATGGATGGATGGTTACACGGTCTAAGTAGTTTGGCTGAGCTTTTAGAACTCCTTTATCATATTTCAATTCCAGCTCAGCTAATTTCAACAACCCTAAAAAAGTCATCCAGAAGATGGACTTTTTTTCCTTGTTGAGATGTTCTTCTAGCGCACACTTCAGAGAGAGAGAGAGAGAGAGAGACAGAGAGAGAGAGAGGGGGGGGTTAAATATATAAACAAAGGTTACTAAGGAGATTTCTTATAAATCTGACGGTCAGAATCCTTTATTAAGTGGATCCCACATAGCACCAATGGCCAACTCATTGAAGAACATCCTAAATTAATTCAGTCCATAAATGAGATACGTCTTTCCTGTTTTTAAGTGATCAGTCCACAACAAAAACAGTCACATCATAGGCGCCGTACATGTGCTGTACGTCTACAATTTTCTCATAAAAAGCATTAATTAATAATAGAAAGACTAAACTGACCCTAACGAGTGAGGACTGAGAAGGGGTTTGGTGAGCTACCCACCTTGGACAGACTTTTTCCCGTGGAAAATTCTCGATAAAAAAAAATATATATATATATATATATATATATATATATTAATTTAAGAAGAGTACCAATCATATGGGCGTAAGTCCACGGTGGGATCCCTACATATCAAGTATCATTGGTGAAGATAATTAAAAATAGTTTATCTGACCAATGGAGGGTTATCATGGTGGAGAGTTACACGCTATCGCCTAAACATTACACTAGGATTCGTATGGAAACAGAAGCTTCCCAAGAAACAACCCTCACGGCTGGGCTGTTCCAGGAAATAAGAAGAATTTTAAAATCTCTCTTTTTTTCCTCAGGAAATAGCGCGTGATTTGTTAGGGTGATCAATAAGTTTTTATTTTTTTTCTCTTTCTCTCTCCTATCGGGCTCTTGTTAAAATCGGCTCCGCATCCTCTACTGCTTAAAACCGACCAAAGATCGCCTCTTTCTCGAAATTTCTGAAACCATTTTCGCTTTTCGGCGAGTTCTTTCCTCCTTCTTCTTCTGTTAAAAGAGTACATAGAACGGATCCTGTTTTTCTATTGTTTATCTGCTGGTGATGTTTAAGGGTCGTCTCCTCATCGATTCGTCTTCGAATCGAAGAGTTCGTCGTAAGGAGTAATGGCAGGAGAGAGAAGGCGCTCTAACGGCTTGCTCAACTCGAGATCTATGAAGTCTGGGCTTTTTCTTTCTGGCTTTTATTGTTGGGGTTGGGAATTCTTGACTGCTCTTTTGCTTTTCAGTTATTTCTTCTACTGATTTCTTATTTTTCGGCACAAGATCGATAAAACCCAAATCAAAGAAGATTGGGAAAAACATCTTAATCTTCTTTCCTTTTCTTTCATTCTCTCTTGTTTATTTTTATTTTTAGTTTTTTGTTATAATAATAATTGGGGGAGTCGGAGAGGGGGTATACTTGGGAAGAAACAGACCAGAGCCGGAGATGGCTCAGAGATGCTCGCCGGCGCCGTTCCTGACCAAGACTTACCAGTTGGTCGATGATCCGATCTCCGACGATGTGATCTCTTGGAACGAGAACGGAACTACTTTCGTGGTGTGGCAACCGGCGGATTTCGCAAAGGATTTGCTTCCCAATTACTTCAAGCACAACAACTTCTCCAGTTTCGTGCGACAACTTAACACCTATGTACGTTAGCAATTCCGTTCCTTTTCTTCGATTTTTTTTCCCAATTCTATTTATTTTGTCTAACGTGCGCATCGTCTTCAGCAACACTCTTTTTATTTTTTATTTATTTAATATATAATATTAATTTGTATTAGTGTGTGTGTGTTTTTTTTTTGCCAAAAATTATTAGTGGGCGAAATCTGGACGATTCCGATATGACCAAAGAGGCATGGAATTTACGTATTTAACCTTTGCATTGACTTGAGTTGAGGGTGAAGGTGAATTACTATAGACAACACGATAGAGTTTTAGGCAAAAATTATTACTGTTTCAAGAAAAAAAGCGCTTTTCTAAAGTGTTTAAAAATTATTGCTGTTTCAACCAAAGTACTTATTGGATTGTATTACTTATAAAAGCACTTTTTTAAAGTAGTGTGTTTTCAAACGATGAAAGGTAAGTTTTTACTCACAAGTACTCAAGTAGTAGAGGAAGATAACCTATAAGAGAAGTTGCTTACGAGGAAAGTGGTTTTTAAACATTAGTGACACTTTAAAAATGATTATTTTTAACTCGGAAGACGATACTAAATTTTTTAAAAGTAAATTTTTATCATTAAAATCCTAAGGTGACGTTTGGCATTGCTTCTATAAGCATTTATTGCAGCTTATTGCTTTTATAAATACTTGTTAAATTTAAAAATGTGTATGTCGGAGCTTATGGGTAAGTGTGTATCTATAAGCAATAGAGGAAGGCTACCCATAAGGAGAAGCTGTTGAGAGAGCAGCTTCTCCCAAGCTCTTATGCGTTAAGCTATTTTACAACTTTAGTAATATTTTTAAAATATTTATTTTATCCCTAAACTTTCATAAGCACTTAAATAAATGTTATTTTTAAACTTTAATAATATTTTTATAATACCTATTTTACACCTAAATTTTTATAAGCACTTAAATAAATGTTTTTATCAAACACAATTTACTTCAAATAAGCACTTATTGTTGCTGTGGATAAGTGCTCCAATGGTTCCAATAAATGTCGATCCATACGCACAAGTAGGGCCAAACGCCACCTAAAAAAGTTTATGAGTTTATCTTGTTAAGGTATTTAAGTTATCTGTATTACCAAACACATTTTTTTCAAACCAAACTGATGTGATGTGGTGTGGATAAATGCTTTCATTGAGTTAACGACGGCTTAGCCAAAAACATCGGGTCAAATACAGCCATTGTGTTATGTATCTCTTTAGCAATCTATTTTATATAAAATTTAAGAAAAAAAATCAAGAAAACTAAAAAAATAAAAAATAAAAAGAGTAAAAGAATAAATTCATTTTTATAATATTTAAGATTTAAAAAAAAATAAAAGAATAAAGGTTTGTGTGCATTGTAGTCATAGTAGGGGATGTTTAAAGATTAAAAGTAATTTTCTGTTTTTTGACTTTTTAAATGTATTAATTGAGAAAGGAGCCCATTAGCAAACGTGTCATTCTTCCTGATAAACACGTGTTATTATATGCAGGGGTTCCGGAAGATCGTGCCGGAGAGATGGGAATTCGCGAACGATTTTTTCAAGCGAGGAGAAAAGGATCTCCTCTGCGAGATTCACCGTAGGAAGGCGGTGACGGCGTCGACGACCGGAGGAAAATCCAATGGTGACGGTGCACCTGCTGGTGATGGTGGTGCTTCGTCACCGTCAAATTCGGGCAATGACCTGGGATCGACATCGACCTCGTCTCCCGAGTCGAAGAACCAGGGATCGGACGAGTCGCAGATTTCGGATCTATCGGAAGAGAACGAGAAGCTGAAGAAAGACAACGAGCTGCTTAGCTCGGAGCTGGCGCAGACGAAGAAGCAATGCGAGGAGCTGGTTGCGGTGCTGTCAAAGTACGTGGAGGTGGGACCGGACGAGATTGATCGCATCATGATGCAAGGTAGCCGTGGGCCCAGCCATGATGGATCGATCTCGATTGATGATATTGTTGATAATGACGAAAAGGTGGAAGCAGAAGAAGAGGAGGAGCAGGAGGAGGAGGGGAAAGAAGGAGATTGCTTGAAGCTGTTTGGGGTTTGGTTGAAAGGTAACAGCAAGAAGAATGATAAGAAGAAAAGGGAGCGTGAGGACGAGAATAGTGTAGGCTTGCCTGCTTCGAAGGAAGCAAAGATGATGATGGCGATGGATTTCGATGCGCCGTGGATGAGGATCTCTTCTTCGCTCGGCGAAACCAGCAAGGTGTGCAACTGATGGATAGATAGATCGAGGGAGGGAAGTGGTGGTGCGTAGGTTAAGCAGGTGAGCACCTGCACCTCCTAACTTTGCATTCTAGGCATTGGTTCCCGTATTGATTAGCGAATATACCGTACATAGTGTGGATAGTATTTATGTCATAATAAAAGTGTTTTTGTCTGGCTCTGGCAATTCTAAGGACCCCGCAGGCCCATGGTGTTTGTTTAGTTCTGGTCTGGACTGATCTGAACTGATCTGATGACAGTACTCGTTTTTTGCATTTTTGGTTTATTAGAAGACTTGATGATTTTATATGCCATTGTTGGTTGGTTCAGCTTGCAGGAGATGAAAAAGCAAGATAAATTACTAGTTTCAGAATGGTTGTTAAAATAAAAGAAAATCATTGAGATGATGTCATTAGTAATTGTTAGTAAGTATTGTTTATGATGGATGTTTTCTTAACAGAAAGAATATCATGTGTTTGTATTTTTGGTTAATCCATCTTTAATAGGATTTGGATTTTTTTACTGTGATGAGTTAATGCTGGTTGTTGCATGTATGACATGTGAATTTAGTTACTTGATAGAGGATAATTATGCATATTATATTACAGCTGACAATTTCCAACCCGAGCCGTCATCCCGCCCGATTTCCAACGGTTTTGGGTTTAAGTTTTTCAACTTGTGGGCCGGGTTTCGGTTGAGTGTTTTTCACCCGCAAATAAATGAGTTCGATTTTGGTTAACCGGTCTGACCTGTCGGGATATTATATTATATATATATATATAACCAAATATTTGTGAAAAATACTTGTTAGACCAACGAGACATATTGATTCTATACCTAATAAGACAAATCAACAATTTGTCTAAATGCTTGTTAGACCAACAATACGTATTAATTTTATATCTTTAATTTATAACAAATGATTGTTAAATAAATAATAAATAAGTAAAGATTTAAAAAAAAATAGTATTAATTATTTAGATGTTTTCTTAAAGCCATTAGGTGATGGTACTTTAGTAAAGATAAATGTCATATTCATATATGTTATTTCAAGTTACTTTTCTCCTTCATTTTATTTATTTATTTAGCATCATATTTGCAATTTCATAAGAAAGAATTCAAATAAACAAGGAACATCCAAGACAAACACATCAAAAACATCGGTAAATAGTTAACATAGATGAAATCACATGATACAGCAATAGTCCCATGATAAGTAAAAAAAATCAAACCGATAGTATTCATTCAAAATAGCTTTCAGCCAGACGAAATTAGATGCAATCAAATTAAGAATTTCCAACAGATTGGACAAAGCATTAGCAAAAGATGGATAACATTTACTGATCTTTAGTATTACACTACATTATAAAATGCCCTTTATTTGTGTAAGAAACAGTAGAAGAGAAGATAAATTTTTAGCAGATATCGGTTATTGGTTTCAGAAAGTAGTTGCTCAGGAATTTTTTTTTTTTAAAGGACTAAAAGTGCATGGTGATTTGAACACCTTATTTTCTTTTCTACCTGAAGATTTCTATTTTTCATTGAAGATGTATGGCATGGAGATTTGTAGAGAAAAATGTCATTAGCAAAGATGTTTTGGTTGACTCACTCCAAATGATTATACCTATGGTCATATCAATATAAAAATACTGGCACATTATTTTTCATTACATATTTTAACCCCTATGTGACCTAAAGTTCAAGTTTATTAATGATTTGGAAGTCCAAATTCCAATTAATGTCAAATTTTGTTTTATTTTCTAATACAAAGCATTAAAATAAGTGAAATAACCTGTTTGGTTGCTTGCATGAGATTTTGAAATAATTTTATACCAAATTTTATCAAAAAATAGCTTTAGTATTCTTAATTGTCAAATCTATATTTGGTAGAGCTGGCAATTTCCAATCCAACCCGCCAACCTACTCGAATTCGACAAAGTTTTTTGAGGTTTGGGTTTAAGTTTTCAACCCATGAATTGGGTTTCGATTGACGGAACATTAGAAAAGAAAAGTAGAATATTGTAAGCTATTTTGCATTATTACACCATCACATTGCTGATAGGCATTCTTATGAGAGAAGTAGGTTTACTTCGTTTTCTATAGGAAGATGATGTCTTTATTACACCATCACATTCGTGACAAGCATACCTACAGTTTTACCAAAAATAAAATTATAGGAAGATGATGTCTTTATCGTCTAACATATTCCAAGTTGAAGTAGGTAGGTTTACTTGGTTTTCTTTTCTTTGATTACAACAAAGGGAATCATCAATCTGATCCCTTATTGACTATTAATTTCTTGAGGCAAGTTGACGATATCTAATTTCGTGGAAGCTCTCTATATATGAACAAAAAAGTTCCACTTCTTTCTTATCAAATGCCCATATATTCAACCTACCTTTTTTGAACAAAATAAACATTTACTAGTTTCCTTCTCTGTGGACACGAGTCACTTTGCACCTTTGTGAATTTTGTTAAAATACTCCTTGTTTATGCTATCAAATCTGTGATTTGCCATAGTGGATTATCTTGCTAATTATTATTGATGATGAGTTAATTTAAAAATTGATTTAATCTAATAATAATATGTCGTCTAGCAAGGTCAGTTATGTAAATATGTCTTCTCTAAAGCTCATTATCGGTGGGAGAATATTTTCATAACAATATATTTTAAAAATCCCAATTCGGAAGAATCATTTCGAAATTAATAATATTTGAAGCTTTATTTGAGATAGACTTCAAACTATATTCTTGAAGGAAAATCTTCGAAATATCCAACAAATATAGCATATATAGGTTAGCCATTTCAAGAGGGCCAATTCGTCATCACAAGTAAAATCTCATATGATGTTGTATAATGCTATTTCAAAATAGTTTTTGTTAAACTTTCAAGATGTCTCAAAATGACTAATTTATTATTATCTTAAAGTTATATTCTGAATCATCTTTTGGGATAATCATATAAATAACTCGAAGTCAATTTTTGAGATAGTTACTCGAAATGATCATTATGAAGATAAAATGTTATGAATTAAAACGGAACGTTCCCTGATATCCATTATTCCTCGAAACTAGAAAGTTTGAGGTTATTCATTTAAAACATAAGGGGAAATAAAACATCAGACTTTCGGGAATGGAGGGTCAGAGAGATAAGTTTTATCAAGATTCTTGAATATCTTGTAGCATTTAAAGGATTTGAATCATTACAGAACAATAACGTATCATTAATTTTATAACGTCATAGTCATTACCAATCCAAACGTTTTGAATACATTCGTTGAAACGTTACGATCTTTGATGAAGCATTTTGAACATTCAAATCAAAATGCTTGAGTACATTGATGAAACGTTTTGAATGTATTGAATGAATCGTTGCAAATGGTTCAGTAAATAGTATGGGACTATAAAAGGCAAACGATACATCAGAAAGAAGGATTGGATTTCTCATCATTTTGACATTCTTTGAGAATTGCAGAATATTTGTTTAAGGAATGTTCTTTTCTGAAATCTGTACGAGTTCTGTAGTGCCTTTCTGAATATTCTTGATTGATCTTACATCTTTCCATCTTTGTTATCAATTTCCAAAAGGAAACCTTTTGCTGGGATGACATTTCTTTGATTTAGGCCAGTAAAAGCAAGTATTCGAATCTATTGTTGTGCAAACCACTTTAGTTAATTAACATTTTAGGTCATTTACCAATTTGTGCATCACCACTACTAAGCCATCGAACCATTGTTTCATTGACACCCTCCAACCATATGTTTGAATACCCCCAATTGGAGTCCGTCTCTTGCTGCCCGAATTTCTGCTGTAATGGCTGAGTTTGCTTGAAAGGATGTCCCAGTTGCAGCCACAAATCTCCCATTTAAATACCATCAAAGCTAATTTTCAGCCAAGAAATACAAGGAAAAGTCCAGCAAATATGTTTTGGTGTTTTTTGTATATGACAAATTTTTCCTAACGCACTTGCATCACACTCCTTCCACAGCTTGTTAATTCGAGACCAAATGACAATATGACTTGGGGCATCCAAATATGCCAGAAGCAAATAGCAAAAAGAGATGATTCTCTGACTTGGGATACCAGAATTATAGTTTGGTGCGAGTAAATGAGTAATCCATTCTGATAAAGAACTGATATTGCTATCCGACCTGATTGGGATAGGTAATCCAAACCAAAGGGATCAAGCTGCATCTCCCTTTTAATGTTTTGATCAAATTCCCAAATGTCATTTTGTAGCACAAGGAAGTGACCAAATAGAACATTAGGTGGGCTAGATCCTAAACTATTTCTGATCGGGCTGAGCCCAGCCCAGCATTCTCCTAGCTTAAGTCTGGCCTGTTTACAGCCGTTTCAATATACTTGACTTTTCACAATAACATAAAAGCTGTGTTTGACGCAAGGAATTGGAATTGGCCTATAGAATTCTAAAACTGAGAATTATAATTCACTAAATTAGAAAA
>JAUPMG010000014.1:7550000-7561810 GCA_031762675.1 Pachysandra terminalis | reverse complement strand
GGGGAATCGAACTTGAGACCGTGCGCCTACCCCACACAATCCCCTATTCGCCCTTACCAACTGAGCAACCCGGGGTGAACCTCTATAACAGACCAAACTGTGAACCAGGTAAGAATTGTTCAGAAGCACCTGGAGGAAAAATACTAAATGCAATCATCCACTGGTGCACAGCCCTGAGAAAGGACCTAGTATCAGAAGTAATCAAATGGCTATGATTCACACTACAACTTGTCATTTTGATCATACTATTAACTCGAGCATAGTACCATCTATACCCTCAAAAGTGCAGTAGCAAGAAATAATCAGAACATCACCAAATTCACTTGTCCTTACATATGATCCGTGAAATAGAATTTGACCAAAGAGAGGAAGAGTGTCAACTAAGTTTTGAATCACCTAAGAGTTGGGCATGAAGGAGATACACACAAGACTTTAAATAAGGTAGAATCTAATCTCTTAAACTTTATTAAGAAGAAGATTTCCTTCCATTATTCTTTCCTTTTCTCTAGATCAAGTTTCTAGGACTCAAAACGTTACAAATCCCAAAAATAAAAAATAAAGAAAAAATAAATAAATTTTGGGTCAAGCTAGGAGTTGGGTCAGCTCGAAGCTCAACTACTCAACCAAGTTTTGGGTCACCTCGGAGTTGGGCACCAGAGTCCAAGCCCATGTTGCATTCATCTGGCTTGTGTGTCAAAATCCGACCAAGGTGTGGATTTGAAACACCAAAAGAAAAAGGTTCATGGACTCGACAATATATTTTAACAAAACAAAAGCAAATAACCTCCATTATATATACAAGCATTATAGGGCATTATATAACTGTCTTTTCATACGATAGTGGCATATGCATTTAGATAAGGTCATAATTGAATGCATATGTTATATTTGCCACCTTCAAATTTTCTTTCGGATAAAGTAAAAGCCGTGTCTCTGATGCATATTACTTTATGTTGTGTAGGAACATAAATAGAAAAAGAAAAAACAGAAGTCTCAACGAAACCTATGGAATCTTGAAATCAAACGCATGTCCAGCACAAGGATTTCAACATTCAGAAAAGTCTATGCAACATGTCGCGAGAAACTACAAGGATACAGCATAAAATAGCAACCATGATAGAAATCTATGAATAGCAGAGTCAAATAAAAATCTTCAGGCTAAATTTTTTTACTTAAGAAATTTATAGTCTTCCAGTGGAAAAGCTACAAAAAGAAATTTATATCTCCTAAGCAAACAAAGTGGTAAACCTTTAAAAAATAAAGAACTTCCGCATGCAACTATTCGACAAGATGTCAAATTTAGGATTAAATATTTGGATGAACAATCCTGATTTTTCAATAACTAAGCAAAGTTCTGCTGGTAGCAGCCATGACTGATTTTTCTATTATGGATTCTTCTTCTGTTTTTCATTTGGAGAACTGATACCACTCTATAAGCACAACAAGGCACAGCCACTGGGTTTTCTCCCATCCTCAATGAGAAAATAATACATAGAAAGGAAATGCTGCATCCAACACTGACTTCTGCACTACTCCACAATGGACCAACATATTTCAACAATTTTCATATTTAACTTTTCCTAACCACTGTCTCTTCTCTTGCAAAACAGAAGAGGCGCTTTTATAGTCCTATCAAAATTGAAACCCCATTATAATGAGACCATGTAATCCATAGTGTTTAAACTCGGTATCAGATAGGGGATCGTCCAGGTCCGATGCTGAGTTGGATCGCCGATCCAACTCAAGATCGACCGATCCAAAACATGGCCCCAATTTTAATATTTTATTTTTTAAAAACTAGAAAAATTTTGAGGGGCGAGCCAAAGAAATTTTAATAATTTACGGATCGGCTTGGGATCATGGCTCATCCCGAGACGATCCCGAGTTGTATCAGCCGATCCAACTCGGGATCGGCCAATACTTTACAGTACTGATGCATCCATGCCGAGTAAAATTGATCATTAAAATTCGAACAATCCTTGCAATTAAGCAGCAACACCTTTTTCTGTCTGCTCCATTGACTCCACATGGAAATATCCAAAGCTAAATCACCACTAACAAAGTCTTACACAATGATTCTAGCTCCAGACTCACTTTGTGGCTCTATGACTCTCATATTCAATTCCCATGAACCTAATCTTTACTGAGAAATCGTAATGCTAGCAACTAAATCAATAACAATTGTAACAATCCAAAACCCTAATTTGGAAATTAACGATTTCTAAGGCCTCAAACAGTCTCAATACAAAGTGTGCTGTAATAATACTATGAGGAGAAGCCATTTTGGAAGCTCTGAAAGCATTAATGGCTGGTTTGATAGCCAAAGGAAAGATTGAGTTATAAGAAGCAATCTATTTAGGGTTTATAAGATTGAAATATCCAGAAACAGAGAGACATATATGCAAAGGAACGGGATTTACTTGGAATTTGTGACATCTGTGAAGAGTGCGAAAGAGATTGTGCTGTCATTGACTTCAAATTGCTTCATGGCTGTGACTTGATTTCTCTTTTTCTGCCCCAGAAAATTTACTTCTGTTTTTTTCTGGTGGGAGACCGGAGACGGAAGCTAGGGTTTCTCCCACCTAAGGTCACAAAGTCGTGTTCGAATACTGTTACCGAAAAGAGAAATAAGGTGGTGTTTGTGTTTTTGAAACACATGAAAATACGGCATTTTTTCTTCTTTTTGTTTCTGGTCGGAAATAAAAGAGTAAATTACATCCATTAGGCTTCGTTTGGATACCAAGAAAATGCCTTGGTATCCAAACGCATCCGGAATGCGAGAAACGTGAACTTTCTTTCATTCTCTCACATTTTCTCAATATTCAAAAACAACCTTAAATTTGACATAATGGCAACAAGTATCTCTCAAACCTTAGCCTCACAAACACCTCCCTTATAGTTTGAAAGTATGCTACAACAAACCCCTTCCATTAGTTATCTTTAATAAAATAATGGAATATTTGTTTTCTTATAGCAGCATAGTTTCAGGACACAAGTACCCTTATATGCCTTGTTTAACGATTTTAAGAACAAAATTGGTGCTTATATAGAAGAAGAAAAAAGCTTTGTAACATTGAAAATTGTAAAAACACCAACTCTCGTACAATTACTAGCGAGTGGAACGTGCAATACTGCATGTTGATACACCTTTAGAATGTTTTAACCGTTTTATTAGTCGCACTATGAAGCCGCGTATATAACAAGTAGTAGAACTTACAAGGAACTTTCTCCTCAATGAGAAACCAGAATTTCTTAATTGACTGGAAAAAAGTAATAATAAAACAAACTCACACATCATAAGGAGCAGCAGTTTCTCACAAGTAAAAATAAATGAAATTAGTGATACATGGAGTTCTTTCCAACCTATACAATACATAAGATAAACCTATATACCTATACAATACAGATGATTATCACCTGCTATCTCAAGCGGCTTGGGTGTCGCTCTTTTGACTGAAATTGCGCCAAAAAGGAGAAGCATAATCACATTGTCATATAGCTCGGCTGGATCAACACTGACTTAGTTATATGGACTTCGATGCCTGCGCTTTCTTTCTTGCCAAGAAGGTCACAATCCGCTTTACAACTTCGACTTCAAACTGATGAGGTTAAGCAGACTTCGATACCTGCAGCATTTTCTTTCTTGCCAAGAACATCACAACCCTCGGAAACAAAGATTTCTTTTCCTTCTTTACCATTTCCACTTCTGGGTAAGAATCAGGATCAATGTTGCTACTAGGTTCATAAATCTTTGGGATCAACACTGGCTGGGCTGGATAAGCAGCTTCTGGTGCCGCGTCAAAGCTCTTTGATTCTTTCCTCTCCTCAAAGTTTTTCTGGGGACTTTCAGGGTGGTTTACCCTCGCTTGATCGGTTTGCCTAGCTCTTCGTCGCTGATCGTGTTTAGACCTCCACTTCCTTAACTCTTGTTCAATGCCCAGCTTCCCTTCCTTGGCTTTCTCATCCCTCTCCGTTGCAATTTTCAGTGCTTCCTTTCTTGCCACCATCTTCTTGTTCACTTCTTCCAATTTCTCCCAAGTTTTCAACTCGGACTCTTTGGCCACTTCTATTTGGGAGATGGCAGCTGCCACCCTCATGCTGGCCTGCTCCTCGGCTTCATGGGCCCTTTTGCTGAGCTCACAGTAATCCTCTAAAGAGATAGCCACTCCAGCCGACGCATGCTCGTCGTTGGTGTTCTGAACTGATTCACTCTCCTGTAATGCCTTGATTGCAGCTAGCGCTAATTTCTCTGAAGCCTTGGCAGCCTCTATCTCTTTTTGAGTTGCAACTGATCTGCTCTCCATGATACTTGCACCGGCCTTTGCTTGGTCTGCTTCTTCCTTTGCCTTCCGCAGCTTTTCACGAACCAATAGAGCAACCGACTTGGCCTCGTCTGCTTCTTGAGCTGCTTGCTGCAGTTGATTGGGCAACTCGACCATCTTCTCTCTGGCTTCCTTCTCCCTCATCTGTAATACTGATATCTCCGACCTAGTCCTGTTCAGCTCAGCTTCAAGAGATGCAACTGCTACTGATGCCATCCCTTCTCTCTGTCTAATGTTGGAAAGCGCCGATTTTTCTCTTTCAAGCTCTAACTTAAGCGACACGGCTGCAACCTTCAAATAACCTACTTTCCCGATTGCCTTTTCAATATTGAACCTCACTTCTTCAAGCTCCTTCTTGGCTGAAGCAACTGCTGCTTGCATATCTCTATGAGTTTTCTCCCTTGGTTTTTGTAGATCACCTTCTAAGGTTCCTTCTCTCTCACCCGTTTCCTCCTTAAGTTTGGCTCCCATATAAGCTGCCAATTCAACTTTTAAATCAAGTAGCAAGGCCCTGGCAGTATCCAGTTTCAATTTGAGATCCTTTGCTGACAGAAGTTGCTGGTTTAGTCTCTGCAACTCCTCTTCTGCCTCCTTTAGTTCCGTCTCCCAACTGAGAGTATCTTGTTCTCTGGCCATAGCTGCTCCAATTCTTTTCTCCTTTACCTCCAAATGTGCAGCATGAGCTGACTCTAAAGATTCTTTTGCCGCCATCAACTCTAGGGTCAGTTCTTCGACTGTCTTTTCCACTTCCTTGGAAGCAGAAACAGCATCCTCGGCCCTTTGCACAGCTATGTCCTTCTCGGTTACTAAAAAAGCATACTCTTGGCACTGTGCTTCCAAGTCACATTTCACAGATTTCAGCACTGCAACCGCAGCCTCATGCCTGGCTTTGGCAAGCTCAAGCTGTGCCTTGGCTGCTACACTTGCCTCGTCCGCAATCCCTTGCTCCATCTCTTCCAACCTGAGTTTGGCGAGTTCAGAGTCTTGCTTTGCCTGGTGCTCTTCTGTTTGTGCTTTCTCCAGGCTCAGCTTTAGTTCTTCTACGAGTCTCTTTGTGCCATCCAACTCCTTTAGTACTTGGGTTTTCGCAGTTTCAGCAGACTCCGACTGTTTTTTATACTTGTGAACCTCTTCTTGTGCCTTCTTAAGTTCTAGTTCTACATGCTTGCTCCTCTGCTCAATTTCAAAGATAAAAATGATATTCTTTATGTGAGAAACGGAAATATAGCATAGGTTCATGGGGTTAGAATGAAAGTACCTTCACAACTTAATTTTATGCAACTTATGGGAGTTAAAGGCTGGTGCAAAATCAGATCCCTAGACCTCATTTTAATCAAGAAATGGAAGTCGTTTAGAAATTTATAGGTGCAAAATATAGCACGGGAATTGGACCCATAGTGTTTGAACTCGGGGATCGGATCGGGATTGTTCCTGGCTGATCCTAAGTTGGATCGGAAATCCGTATCAGAATCAGCCGAGTCAAACAATGGGTCAAAAGAACAAAAAGAAATTGATAAATTACTTGTGTTGCTGATTTGTTTTGACTCAGCCGAGTTGGATTGGACGATCCCAAGTTCCCGGCCGATCCCAAGTTGAGTCGGACGATCCGAACGAGTTTGACTGAGATTGACCGACATGTGTATCAGTCTCGGACCGAGCTGATCCCAAGTTGTATAGGACGATCCAACTGGGGATCGGACGATCCTTTACACCATGACCTTAAGTAAAACTTTATAGGGTTTGAATTCAAAAAAGAACCAACAGATTGAAATGTTCACAGTCTAGAAAAATGAAATATCTCACTTCACTTACTGTTCTAGAAACAAGGTAAATATAAAACATAAGTATGAGAATATCCAAATGGTTTGATCATTTTAGGAACACACGTAAAGTAATGAAGAAAATGTTTTAAAATGCCATGCATCCATCAGAGTTATTGGTAAAAGACGGTGATACGAAGAGATAGTAAAGACAATCCTCATGAAAAATGTATACCTCCACTATCTGGATTCTATGGGCCTTCCAATCAGTGATTCCTCCAAACTTAGAAACAGCTTCTTTAACAGATTCAAAAGGTGCTGCAGTATCAACAAGGCCTCTGTTCATAGCATCAACCTGTTTAGCACACAGAGAAGGATCAAAGAGTTCTGGAGTTCTATCGGCAATAGTTGCAATCTCCACTTGGGGATGACTCAGATCATCAAGCGCCACAACATGGTTGTCATCAACAGCAGCTCTAACATCAGCGGAGGCAGTGGAAGGTATTATTACATCATTAACCAGAACACCGGCGCTGCCAACAGAACCAGCTTGAGATTGCCCTGAAGTTTCCCTTGGTTGTACCATTGAAGTATCTGATGAATGAATTGATGCTATGATTTCTAAGGGCCCAGATAAAATTTCCTCGATTCCGGACTCCAAATCTGCAGGATCTGTTGACGGAAGTGCATTCTGACACAGTCTAAAACTATCAGATGAATCTAGTGCAGCTGCCACCACAGAATCTTTTATCTTTTCATTAATAATATAATCAGTTGGATCTGGATCCTCCGTTGGAAGAAAAGCATTCAGGCCTTGTGCCGGTGAATCAAGTTGTACTGCTTTTACATCAGAATCTTGCATCGCTGCATTCTGGTGGCTGCACTCTACTTTTTCACTGGTGATGGGAGGAACCTGAGCTTCAGATGTATCATGATGATTGTCTTGGGTAGAAAATGAAGCAGGTGGAGATGAATTAGAAGAATTTTTTTCGGGATTTCTCGTTTCCTCCATTCCCATGGGTGCTAAGAAATCCCAAATCTGTATCTGGGTATCTAAATAAAAATTAAGAGCATCATATAAGCATATAACGAGCAAAAACTCCACAATCTCATCACATAGACAAATAAAGGTCAGATATTCAGTTTTATCGCTAATTCGAACTGGAAACAGAAATTAATGGCATTTAGTAGAACAGTGATATTTCCAATCTCATTTTCATGTAAAAAGAAGCTGATCTTATGAAGTCCTATAAATGGAGATTCCAGTCCACAAAGTATCATTCCAACCAAACACAAACTAATTTTTCTGACTAAAGAAATTACACCTCTAGTAAAATAGGTACTGTATGCCCCGACTTCACCAAATCCTCATTTTCTGAACTTCAAACCTCTAAGAAGCATACTTTCCACACAAATCATCAACTCTTTGACATAAAAATAAAAAAAATAAAAAAAAAAAGCTGTGATTGCATTCAGATGAAAGCTAAGAAATTTGCACAGTCCGAAAAGAACAGTGCCTTAACCAGTTCTCCCAACTAGTTGCAGTTGAAAATATGAATCCTATTCAGCCACTCAATCTGTCAAAAACCAGAATAAGAAAGCTAAGCAATTGTTCTAATAATTTTAGACTCATTATGGGTTTATTTTCCCTGAAAATGGGACCAAATGAATACAATTTGTTAACAATTGATATTAAGGAAAAAAAAGGGAAAAGATCTCTACAGTGGCAGCAACCCTAGTAACCCAATCCCAATGGAAAATTTGATTCTTAATCTTGTACTCGACCAGAACTCGATACTAAGCAATTGTTCTAATAATTTTACTCTTAATGGATTTCTTTTTTCCTGAAAATGGGACCTAATGAATACAATTTGTTAAAAATTGATATCATGGAAAAAAAGGGAAAAGATTTCTAGAGTGGCAGAAACCCTAGTAACTCAATTCCAATGAGAAATTTGATTGTTAAGCTCGACAAGAACTCGATAATCTAATGAACAAATTACTATTGCACCAATCAATTTTAACATGAGCTTGGATTTATCTACAGCATTCACACCCTAGTTCTAATGAATTTGAATAATGTGGAAACAAATCAAAATCAATATTTTCAGCTATACTAGCAGAATCGGCCACACAAACTACAGAAAAAAATATTAAAAAAATTGGCACTAAAATAACAGATTAAAATTAAAGGAAAAAAGAAGAAAATATGAAAGATAACAGATGGAGAGATGAGAAAAACTTACCTGGGTTCACCAAAAGAAAGATAGATTAGCTGAATCCAATCGCTCTCTTTTATTTGAAATTTCTAAGTAATATAATTATGAACACTGAACAAGGAACGAAATACAACTGGAAAAAAAATTTAAAAAAAAAAAAAAAATAATAATAATAATAAAAGATAATAAAGAGAGAAATCACGCATGGCAAGAAGAGTACCTCTCATGAAAGACTATATCTATATGCCTCCCATACTTGATACCTCTCCAGTCTCTCTTCTCTTTCTCTGTGAACTAATAATATTATTATTATATTGATGAGAGAGAATCTGAATCCCAGAAAGACGAGAGTTTTAACGGCAATCTGGGAGCTGGTAAGGCCACCTCATTGCCACCACCACTTCCGTACCTTTCGTAGATGATATGACTCCGTCTTCAACAGCATTTCAACTTCACCGCGCAAACCGTCAAAAGAGCTGGTAAGCTTTTTGATTGAATGACCAAAATACCATCTCCTGTCGTTATAGTGGGTCCCAACTTAAACTAAAATATCTATCTTAAATTGACAATCAAGATGAGTGAATTCCACATATACTATAGAAGCCGAGAATGTATCATAAGAATTCGAGAAGATTTTTTTTATTATTGTTTTTTAGTAGTTTGACTGGATTTTCAAATATCGCCGGATGGATTCGAATAATTATTAGAATTTTTTTGATAAATCTATTTTATAATTATAAGAAATCCGATATTATATATGAAAATGTATGTATACCTGTAACACAAATTTTATATATTTACATATGTACACAAATAAAATTGGATCAGACTCTTATCGAATCGAATCAATCAATATCCGAATTCGAACCAATAAAAACTTAGATCGAATTGAAATATATCTTATTAAATTATCAGATCAAAAATCTCTTATTAAATCCGCTTTTTGGATCGAATTTAGATTGAACTCGAATCAAGATCCAATCCATTGAAAGCCCTAACTCATGGTATCTGTGCATTTAAAGGTGTACATATACCTTTTCATTTGAGTATTACTATTCGCGATTTCTTAATGACATGGTTGAATCTTATTGATCCTTTGTTATAGCTATATATGTACAATAGATCTTTCCACACACATAAGAAAAAAAAAATCCTTTTGCCGTGTGGAATAAAAATAAAAGGAGTGATGATATTTTCGTGTGTTACATTGGTTAAAAACGCAATGGATATTTTTGTTATTTGATTAAAATATCCGTTTAAGATTTATATCCTTAGCGCAAATTAGTACTGTTGATCGGTAAAATGGCAAATAATTGCCATTTAAGCACGATTTGTTTGATTGAGTCACTAATTGTTTGATTTAGTTGATTTTGAGGTGGATAAGGTATTTTAGGGTCCGGGAGTGTTCCAACGGTTTGCTTAAATCGGAGTTGGCCGTACGGACGACGCTATGTCAAATCTAACAAACATAAAAGGAAAATACACATGATTTACGTAGTTCGACAAATGTGCCTACATCCACGAATTGCCCTTTGGGCGTTCATCATTCTTATTCAAATGTTGATATTACAATGATTTACAAAATAAACAATACAAGATGAAGATGGGAGAATGAAGGATAATATAGAAGAATCTGAAATGAATCTCCCTCTCTCTCTCTCTCGAAAGATAAAAAAAACTCTTTTTTCTTTATATCTTCCTTTACGAGAACCCCCATCTCTTCCTCCTCTTATTGCTAATAAGGAAGCCTCTTTCCATTTGTCTCTTCCTCTTTCTTCCATTCGGTCCCCCTTTTTTTTCTTTCCTCTTGTTGTCATGTTATGTTTTGAGAAAGTCTTGACAAGACACCTTCTTGTCCCATCATGTAAGAAAGTAAATATAGTCAATGATGCAAGATGTGAAACCCATGCATGTGATGTGCATGGGTGACAAGTGTCTATGTGATGAATTGCAAGGTGTGAACAATGTTCCTGAAGTCAATGTGAACAGTGCTACCAAAGTCATGTGAATAGTGTTTACAGATTTCAAAAAGCTAAAAAGTGTGTTATGTTATATGACCAATAATTGAGTGCCATGTGTGTGACACCAATGACGTGGCACCACATGTATGCTTAACAATTAGGAATCATCAGTACTTGGTACTGTTTTTCAAAAGTTGCTATTAAAAGCAAGAAGCAAAAAAACATCTTTTCACAAGAGTTTCTTGTGAAGCAAAACTGTTTGTGCCGATAAGCAAAAAAGCAGGTTTAATTAAAAAAAAAAAAAAAGTAAAGCAATTGCTTATTTACTTTTTTGGTCATACATTGTTGCTAAACAGGATTAAATTTGTGAGCCGGTCGAAGTTTTTTCCAATATCCAACTCATCGAAAAGAATATCATAACTTGTTGCTAAACATGATTAGAATTGTGAGGCAATTGAGGTTTTTCTCAATGTCTAACCCATCTAAAAGCATAGGAGGTTTCAGTCTCACTGCAAATGATTAGTCTCTAGAGATAGTCACCAGTTGTCAGAAATAGTCTTTGGTTTTTAAACATCAGTTGTCAGAGATAGTTGTCAACCGTCAAAAATAGTATTTGGTCTTTTAGGGAGAATAGGGGGGGAGCCAGAAACTTTTTCTTGTGGGGAGGAAGGAAGTAAATTAGAAACAATAATAATAATAATAAAAAAATACTCTAGTGTGTCACAAATTTTAATTGTTTTGATCTTTTTTTTCATATGGAGAAATGATGAGAACACTTCGGAGTCTTCAAATCATCCAATTGATAAATGACTCTAGATAGATCACATGGATAATATATAAGCGCAAATAAATCTCATTAATTGTTTTGACTTTATTTTTTCCAAAAAAGAAAAATCTCATTAATACATGCATAATAGATCTTGTCATCTTATTATCGAATTTTTTAATATATTTAAAATTATGCACAAGAAAAACAATCAGCCTAGGGTGTTAGGAGAACCATTTTTGTCATGTAGAAAATATTTTTAGGGTTGAAATTTGATGTTTGAGGTAAAATTCATAATACATAGGAAAAATGTGATTTTTTAAATAGGTTGTTACACTTGAAATCTATTTCACAAAGTTTCTAAATTTGGAACGTTTTCTAAAACAATCCAAAAAAAATTAAAAGACATACCTAAGTCTCAGACCTAAAAGCATTTGTTATAAGGTGAAAAAAAAAAAAAAAAGCACCCCTAAATGGGGGATGTTAGGAAAATACATAATATTATGCAAAATTAGTGAATAAAAAATAAAAAAATAAATTTTTGATCAATTAATTTAGAAAGGTCTATGTAAAAGTTTTATTCTTTTATTAGACTTTTTTTAAGTAGAAAAGATTTTCATTGGAATGAACTCTAGAATATAAAAAATAAAGTAAATAATAATATTGAGAATGATTTCTTATAATTTATTAAATTAATATATTTAATTTTAATGGATAAAATTGATCGAGATCAAAGGTGTTTTTGTCATATCTTTTTTTTAGAGTAAAGACATTATAAGCTT
>JAUPMG010000014.1:7535254-7546486 GCA_031762675.1 Pachysandra terminalis | reverse complement strand
CTTTTCTTTCTCCTTCTCTTTTTTATAACTGTTTGTATATTCTCAGCCCTTCTTTTAATAAATTTTTCGTTATCGATAAAAAAAATATATATATGCAGTGTTCATCAGTTCTGTTTCTGAAAGTATGGTTCTGGTTCTGGAGGACATGAAGAAGATATAACTAAACTTAATGGCTGTATTCAAGAGGGATGTGTATTTATGATCCTAGGATTAAATGGATGCTCGAGGATTTGGTGGCCATGGTGGGTAAATTTGCCTTTATAGGAAATGGCTTGTCCAATTAAGATGAAATAGATGCTGATAATGGGGTAAATATAGTTACTGCAAGACGAAATACCTATACTAACATTTCAGAGGTATAAATATAGTTGCTTAGTTGTTTATTATAAGTGCAGTTGCTTAAACATTGCACATACTGTATTAGTTACTAGCTGCTCTTTACATATTTGCTTAATTGGAGTCTCTACTCCTAGGGTGACTGTTTCTTCAGATTGCAGGATATGATCTATTTGTGAAAAGTTGGAGCTCTTGCACCAAGTAGGGATTAATTTATCTGGAGGATTAAACTAGTCCTTTGGAGTCTCTAAACTAGTTTTTTGATTTAATACATATATTTAGTCTGGGCTCTAGACTGAACAAGTGTACATGTACTAAGTCCAGACTGACCAAGTGCTGCCACCTTATTTCTTGGATTATCCGACTTTTGATTGAAAGTATGTGGTAGAAGAAAACTAAACCGAAATTAATGTTACTCTTCTAGCCTCTAGGACACCCATAATATAACTGTCTACATGGACACTTTTTGGAGCTAATAATACAAATTCATCTTGCAAATTAATCCAGTTTGGCATTTGATTGCTTTATTTGCTTTATTTTTCATGTTATATTATATACTTTGTATTACTTCCTTCAAGTAGCATATATTGATAAGACAGGTATTTGTTGATGAGTAATTGTCCTTACTTTGCTCCATGTTACTCTTCCAGACCACTTATAATGTAACTATATGCATGGACACACTTTTTGGAGCCAATACTACAAATTCATCTTGTGACTTAATCAGTCTGACAATATTTGGCTGCTTAATTTTTATGTTATGGTGTGCACTTTGTATTATGTCATTAAAGTAAGCATACATTTCTAAGCAAGTGGTTTGCATAATGTGGTGAGTAAGCTTCCTTATTCTTTGTAAAGACTGTAGGTTCTCGTACACTATCAGTCGTTCTTGTTCAGATCCTCTTCACAAGCATGCAGTTTGTCACGTAATGGCATCCCTGGTTTGGAACATCTCAAGTTGTTTTTGCTGTTTTGATTTCTTTAGATTTTAATGTTAAGAGATGAATGCCTGGTTGAGTTACTCTATCCTCTGCTGTTTATCGCTTGGAAGGTTAGATATAAGATGAATGTGAAACAATTTGATGATGCTTTCTTTTTCTCACCTGATAAACAATCACTTCACCACAAAATTCAACTATTTAATAAATGCCAAAAATTGCCATCGTCGTCTGCTGACCATATAGTTAATAACGATATATTTGATCAATATCAGTTAAACTAAAAACTTGTTTTTTCATTACATTTGATGTTTGCTGCAGGAAACATATTCGAGGCGAATGTCAACTTGTTTAGCCACAGGTTTTCTCTTCAATGCAATAATAAATTGAGTTAGCACTCAGTATCAATGTTTTATTTTGGTAACGTAGAATCCCCGACCCCACTTGGTGGGGCCAGGTTAAACCCCGGATACATGACCCCACCCACAAGGACCATATATCAGGTAAGCCCGGGAACTCGAACCTAGGACATCCAGTACCCGTGTGGGTTAAACTGTAAATTAGGAGCCTGTGTGATTTTGCAGGGTGCCTGCCTTTGATTTAGATCAGTTAATGCGCACGCACACATGCACGTGCATACACATACACATACATAAATAGTTAATTTTGGGTAGGCATGTGAGTTATATGTCACTTATTTATGTTTGTTTTATGCATTAGATTATTTTTGGATTTATTTTTTAATGTTTTCCATTTTATGCTTATTATCAACTTTCATAATAAAGAAGATCTAGTTTTAAAACCAATGTTCAAGAGGTTGACATAGTGGTCGAACAGCTCAACCCACGATCCAGTCCCACTTACGATTTGGAGAGCAGTCTGGGTTTAAAAACATTGGTATTTTGTGGGGATCCTCATGTTGACAGATTTGTAGTTAAATATGTGCAGATGGAATAGTCATCAACATGGTTGTTGGGGGTGAAGTGATGACTCTGAAAAGCGTCGAGGAAAGTAGCGGTCTCATTATAGCTGAAATGCCCATTTACGTAAGTGGATTTCTTGCGTTGTGCATGGATTTTTTTATGGAGCTTGTTGAACTTGACACGGTTTGTTACAGATTTTTGAGGTTTTATGAAGATGCCATTATGCAACTCCAGAAGACACATCAGTCACCAGGAAGTGTTTTGTGGGAAGAAAACCGTCTGCGATTTACTTGGTGCACTATTTCCTGCAGTAACAATCTCTTGCCGCCACGCACACAGCAACCGAACCGGTAACCGGTTACTCCGGTTAAGGTGGAAGCTAGATTAGGGTTAATATGTCTTTTAGGGTTTTAGATTGATCAGTAGTCGGTTTTGTTGTGCTTACTTGGCGTCATGTGATTGGTACCACAGGAAATATAGCACCAAAATATTGCAGACGAGGTTAACTCTGTTTTGTGGTGGCACATTTGGAGTTTTACTCAAAACCCAGAACCTGTAGTTGTTACCTTGACTACATCGATTCAATTGTGAAGGGATGCAGAAGAGTCATATGTACACTTGCAATACTGGGAAAATGTTCATGTTTGGTTTGATGCTTTACAATTTGGGTTGCAACATTCGTTTTTTCCCAAATTGTGCATAACAGAATCGTATTCTCTGAACTGTGATATATTTTGCATTTGTATAATTATAAGCCCCTCTACTTCTATTATCAGGCAAAGATTCAGTGCTTTGAATTTATTAAATCTCTCTCTGAGATCAATACTGTTATTCTAATGTTTTTATAACAGAATCAAAATTGCATCCAATCATCAATAATTTTTTAAGTCTTTTTGGTTGATATTAATATTTAAACATCCCCAAGAACAAATCAGTGACAAACAATATTTAGTATAACTTTGGTAGATTATTCAAGATCAATTTAAATACGCTTGTTCCAATTGTCTATTGGACTACTTTGGGAGTCCCGAACATTTTTATGCATGAAGTGATGATGTATAGAGCCTAAACAAGAAACAATTCCCAATATAACCAGACTTCCGTACATAATGGGGGCCCAACCCATTAGTTTAAAATTTTGGAAATTTCAATCCTTTTGGATCCTCCAACGAAACGGAAATTTGGATAATTTTGGCCGAAAACAATTTTATGATTCAAATAATTGAAAGAAATAAGGTTCTGAAATTTTGCAAAATTTTGGATATTTTACTGAAATAAATTAATTTTTTTTATTTAAAGTATTTTAATATAGGCTTAATTTCAGCTAATCTCTTGGTTTTTTTTTTCTTTTTTTAACAAGTGCAAAGTAATAACTTCTAAAATATAAATAATAAAGTTAATAAAAAGTGATATCTTTATTAAATTATACATTATTTATGAACATACAAATTTTGACAAAAAGCAACAAATAATATTTGGATTAATAATGTAAAATAATACAAAACGTTTATAGCTAATAAATACAACATCCAAAAAGTATTTAAGTATCCAATACATTTGATTTGATTCGAATTCTAACATCTAAAAAAAATACAATGTATAAAAGTTTAAACTGAAATTTTAAACTTTATTTCTTGATTTTCTTCAATTTACACAGGTACAAAATCCGCACATGTACAAGCAAAAGAAAACAAAGAGTAATAATATCTATTATATATAATAATTAATAAAATAATGTATCCAATATCAAATCTTCCATAATAGCACTCTCAAAGATTAATCTTCTACAATAATAACAACAAAAAAGAGACTAGACAAGCATAAAATATCTATAACTAATAAAATATTAATTGCATTATCACCTACAACTACTGCAAAGTAAATTTGGAGTGTCTAAATTTATAGTTATTACAGAACCATAAATAATTATAGACTAAAATAGTTTAATAAAGTTTCTATTTATAGAGTTTTTGACGCTATTTATAAAGTTTAAATAATTTTTTTACTTTTAACTAGATTTCATAATTTATTTTGGCCGAAATGTCCAAAATTTAGACCGAAAATTTCATTGATAAAGTGAACATGCCGGGCGAAAATTTTTGGGCAAAGTAAAAAAAAATTGCCAAAATTTCTACTAAAATTTCGGCTATTTCGTGTGAATTTCTACGAAATAAATCAGTCCGAAATTACTTCATTTCAAATTTGATCCAACCCATCTAAAACCAAAATTTTGCAAAATTTCAACGAATTTTTAAACTATGGCCCAACCACTGACCAAAACGTCGTTTAAAACTCCGTTTTTTTTTTTCAAAAAAACACATTTTGATGCGTAAACATTTTATACTCCGTTTAAAACTTTATGTAAAGAAAAAAACATGTATTTTTCACAAAAACATATTAAACACATTTTGTACATTTTACGTTTAAAACTTTTCAAAAAAACTTATCTTCTTTCCTCATTAAATATGAAAAAAAAATTATTTATTTAATTTTAATGATTCAAGGATTTATTGAACCTTTTTTTATTAGTTTTTATATTTTGATGTGTTATTTTCATTCAAAGGTTTAAATATTTTTTTTTGTTAATTTTATTTTATCTAGTGCTATTGTGATTCAGTCATTACAAAAAAAAAGTGATTCAAAGTCTACCAACTCTCTAGATTTATTATGGACTAATAATTAAAAAAGGCTTTAAATAAAGAGATTAAAAGAAAAATAAACTTTAATTAATATTTTATTTTTATTCTATTATTAAATTTAAAAGATTTAATACTATATTATATTTTCAAAAAAAATAAATAAATATTGGTAATATTCAAGTTTCTTATAGTAGTGAATGTAAATTATTTATAATTATAAATTAATTTTTAGACTAATACTATAATATTTTTTAAACTTATTGGTAATTAACTAATAGTTTAACTTCTATCTTCACATATTTTTGGTTTTTTGCTTTTTTTTGGATCTCTACCGTATTAAATTTGAACAATTTAATCAAAGTATTTTTGACGTTTGTTTTATTAACCGTTTTTTTTTTACTTTGTCTTTTTGAGTAGAGACCATATTAAACTTGATATTTTACCATCTCGTTTTTTTTTTGCCACGTTTTGCTAACAATGGCCAGTGTCTCCACAGTTTAGACGGGCAATCCGTTCAAGTGAATCTACGTTACCACATTTGCAACCGGGTGCATTCGTATCCAGTTTAGATCAATTCAGAGAGAGAGAGAGATTACTTTTAGTTCCTTGTTTGTTTCGACCCAGCAAAACAGAAGGCGCGACTGTTTCTTCTACTCTCAAAAGCTTTTCCTTCTCGAAGAATAACACTCACTATCCCATTACCTGAAGGATTCTCTCATTGAGGAAATTCATGGATGCTTGATGCCTTGCTAATAATCCCTTGAAAAGGAAAAGAAAAAACTTCCACATGAAAGTTCGTTGCCGGTGGGCCCTGCACGGTTGGAATCCGAAGAACTGTGTGGCAGTTTCTCTGTGCAACACCACGTGATTGTTGCATGGTATAGGATACCCATAAATTTATGGGTATCGACTGATTCTTCATAGGATATCATGTTTGTTGCACAGAGAAGCTTCATAAAATCAGTTAAGACATTTACACCGACGGAGGTTAAAAAGCATCATTTAAAGTGCACATACGGTGAATTGGTGATTTAGTAGTCACAGGTACAATCTCTATAAAGCCAAATGGCTTAAATGCATTCAACAGTATTGACCAAGCATGGCCAAGTCCAACCAAGGAATTGGGTCCCATGTAAGCATTATACTAACCTCTTTAACCGAGTCTCCTGTTAGCTGTCCAAATTGTTATCCTTCGCCGTATCTTTGAGCTGATTGAGTCAATCATCTGAATATCGGGAATCCATTCGCATTACCAGGAGACACAATATCCTGCACCTATTTCTTATACATATACAATTAGAACACACATACAAACATATATATATATATATATATATATACATGTAAATCGATGCGAGAGGAGGGAGTTTATGATTCTTTGATTAGTGGGGATTGCTGACCTGCTTTAGAACGAACCCGGAAGCATGCAATACACTTGCCGGCCAATAGAATGCATGTTGTACGTCTTATGTCATGCTGCTCCCACTTCCTGGATATGTTGAGAGTAGCTTTTACCAGGAGGAATGAAAATCAGGTCTTCCCAGCCTGAGTTCTTCTCACTCATCTGCATTGAACAAGAGATCCTTATTTCACATCCTTGATTACAAGAAATGTACAAAATCCTATAAAAGACACCTATTTTAAGCATACGACTACAAGAAGTGTGTACAATCCTTCAATCAAATCCTATAGGTGCACATCCCTTACCTCCATCTTTTTCAAAACATCTTCCAAACTCCCGACCTAGAGAAAGAAATAATGCCCATTTGAATATAAGGTCACGAACTACCAACTTGTAAATATTCAATCCACAAAAAGTAAAAAGAGAAACTGTTTGAAAGAAAATGGATTTTATCTTCATATGAAGAAATATTGGATATATTATGTAATATTTATCAGGTAGATATTGACAAATTGTAATGCAATCTCTTATCCTTTCTGATTTTTTTTCAGTTTTCCTAAATTTTCCGCATAAAAGTTTCAAAAGTCAGGCAAGGTCAGTTGTACCATAATGTGTTGAGAAACACTAGGTCCTCTTGATGCCCTTGAGACCTTTGACAGTTCTCTTTCTATATCTTCCTAGATGAGAGAGCAACAATCAGTCGGTATAAGTATAGATGCATTTTTTTTAGTATCTAGAAGGAGTTCGATCAGATCAAACAAACCTTTTGGAAGTATATTGGGCAATAACGTTTATTCTTTTTCTTCACTACCAAGAGTTCTGACTGCACATACATGCAAATAATTAGAAAACATTACTTGGCATTGATGCAAAAGTAGAAAGCAAGCCAAATTTGAGCCAAATTTGATAAAAGATCTTTACGCAATGGAAAATGAGAATCAGGGTGAAGCAATAGTAAATTTTGAGAAAAAATTTCAAAAAGTGAACATCTATGTGATCTTGGATTCACTATCAATTGCAAATAGAAAAAGAGCTGGATGGCTTAAGCTAAGGTATTTCTGGAGTGTTATAGGACAACCATTTCTTTATTGTTTCTCAAGTAACTAATTATCATTTCTATTCATACATTTGATACAGAAATTCCATATATGTAAATTATAAATGTATTAATAATTTAGAGTACATGCACACAGGCTCTGGAGGCACTTTAAATCCAGGGATTCAAGATCGGAGTCCTACTTCGTCTCTCACTCTACACTCTGGCTACTTCGGTCAGAATCCAATCCAAATTGGAGAATCAAGTATGTCCCATTTTGACTTTTTTGTTCACAAAAATAGAGGCATCTTCTTTATAGGACCCATCAATAGTTACATCCTTATCTGCATTTGCACTATGCAACTTCCCCGAATACAGACTATAAGACTTCACATTAGGTTTCCTTATCTATAATCAACAACTAGATCTGGTAACCAATATAAAAGTCTGTTCTCAGATGCCAATATCCTAACATGTAAGTAGAAAGATGCAAAGTAACCACATTAGCATACCTGAAAAACAGGGACTCCATCAAACCCACTCCTGATGTCTGCAGTTTTTAACTACAATTTATGAAAGCTATAGTTAGTATATCTAACTAAATGATTCATTTGCTCAGATCACTAAAATAAACATCCAAAATCCAGAGAAAGTAACTAATATTCTACACCTAGCTTCTTTAAAACCTTAAGTGAAATCTCACAAACACATTCCATGAAATATGAATAATGAGTTGATGACTGACGAGGCAGGAAAAAAGTAATAATATGAGAGCTAATAAACTCAACATTCCATGGTAATTCAAGGCTGCATATTCTGAACAACTGAACCATATATACTTAAGTCTGGTTTCAATCTCAACATAGTATTATAATTAGTAAAATGTGATTGTAGTTCTTTCCCTACGTTTTGGCAAAAGCAGCATCTAGGGCAGTTACCAAGTTACATCACTAATTCACTATTACAGTCAACCAAAATAGCTTTTTCAGCAATCTATTCCATTAAAGTAATTCTGAGTATGTTAAGGTAGCTTGATTGCTCACAACTGTTGGTCAAAACTTACAGTACAGAAATCCTAAAATTTATATCAAAGAAATGTAACATCTACTATCTCATGCTAAATAGTAAACGGCCAGAATTTAGAGGATGCCTTTTAATTTTGTCAGCGTGCATGGAAGGAGACAATTTCTCAAATTTTCAACGATAAGATCAGCTCTGGTGAATTAAGATATGATCTTCTGTTGGGAAAACTATATCATTGGTCATCTATCCTCAGAGATGTAATGGTGTTCTAGCTTCATGGTAGAATTAAACAGTTGCCTTTTTCTTCTGACATCAGTAACATGATGTTCACTTGAGACTGGTATGGTTTTACATAGCCCTTTTTTTTATGTGTACTGCACAAGGAGCTTGGCGATTTTACTTTCTAGAAATGCAATCACTATATGATTGTATATTTACAGAAAATCACAAAACAGCAACTTTACTTCGAATACTAATTGATGGCAAGCACTTGAGCAGTAAAAGATTTTTTTTTTTTTCAAGTAACAGATGATCAATCAACCTCATGCTAACCTTTAGTCTTCATCATATAAACCAGCCCCTTGTTCCCAGACAAAAGCCTAGAATCATCTAGGATATACAAAGCAACAAACCTATGTTTACCTTCCTTTCCTTGGAAACCAAAAGCTTCAAATTTCAATTACACGTGTTTTTGCAAATAAGCCAAAGATCTAGCAATCGTTTCTGCCATCATTTCCTCTGATGGAAAGATATTTGAAATTATTTCCATTCTTAAGATGGGGGTGGAATGGTAGTTTCGCAAGAGGATGATGTATGTTTCAGATAAATGGACTATTTGGGGAAAAAGAAAAATTCTGTGGCTTGTCCTAGTTTTGTTGCCTGTTTAGGAGGACCGAAGGAAAAAACCGTCATTCTGAAGTGATGAAAATTGTTTAGTCCCACCGAATATCAAATGCTTTGCTAATTTAGGTAACCCAGAGACAATAGATCTTCCTTTGAGGCAACAGTGAGGGTGGATTAGAATGGATGCAGATAGCTGTTTCCGCAAAATTGGATCAAAAAGAATGGAGAATCAGAAGTAACATCACGGTGTGCTTTATGGGCTAATCAGTCAAAAGGACTCGTGTGGGAAAGAATATAGCGCTTTTGAGAGGATATAGTGCTTCAGCCCCTGATCAAAGTCAGGTTTCTAGTACTGCCCTTTCCTTTGCAGAAGGAACAGCAGAGCGCCCATAGATTACAGAACCTCTAAATTCCAAGTGCTTTGATTTGATGCATTGCTATCTAATCTGAATCTATCTTATGGCCTGAGCTATGCAGTAAAGGTTTTAAGAAGACAACTTGCTTTTGCTGGTGTGTATGTTAAATACACATAATTGGTTTATGGTTGAACCACTTGGTTTGATTCATCATTTTTGATAAATCATCATAGTACGTGTGATTTTGCTGATATGTCCTGTTTAATTAATCAGAATAGCCTGTGTAGACACTCTTCTATTGTGTAAGCCTGTAAGGCCTCCTTGAGTTGTGAACCTGTGTAGGCTCAATTGTGTTGTGAGGGTTGTGTTGCCTCTCTTCAGTTTTGGGCCTATGTGAACTCTTCCATTGTGATGGCCCATGAGGCTTCTCTTTTAGTTATTTCACGTGATCAAGGGACAGAGACAGCAGCTGTTATCTGTTACATCACACCTGCCAACAGCTTTTTTGATATACTTGTGAAGATCTCGAAGATTAAAAAAAAACTCTTCAATCTTAGTTTCCAGGGGGTGGAAAAGACTCTGTGATACCATGTAGCATGGTTATGTTTGCTTCCCAGGTGATGACCTTCAGTACATTGCTATCTTTTGTTTTTCTAAGTTGTTTATTGTATCTGCTTATCTCAGTTTACTTTTCAACACACACACACACACACACACGCACGCACCCAAAAAAAAAGAAGAAGAAGAGAGAAACTTCTTCTACCTTCTCTTCTGTCCATTTATTTCCTCATTCCACCAAATTAAAATTATATAAATCATATCCACAAATGTACCCCCCATTGAGAAGCCCAAACATCATAATAGAAACATAGCATAAAAAAGTAAATAAACAAAAGAAAACTCATCAAACAAACAAAGATATGTAAAGAATGGAAGAAATATACGTGAATAACAAGCCATTAAATGACAAATAGCTAATTATCAGCAAGTGCTACAGCAGCAAACACAAAATAGATTTCAAATGCCCAACGTTCATCGGTAGTGTGAGAAGGCCGAGACAATTTTATACTTTATACGTGAAATATGGAAATCCACTTAAAATAATCATAGAGGCTCAAATTAAAAGATAACTTAGCTATGTGGCCAGGGGGCATTTAAAGACGAAAGACAGAGAAGGCTTAAAATGTCCATTTCTTATTTATTTTTTCCTTTTCATTACATAGAAATATAAGCAAGAAGTTCTAATATGAAGATCAAACCTCCAATGCATTCCTTATTTGAGCAGGGTCAGGCAAAAACCGGAATGCAATTCCTTCAACCTTCAACATATATACCTATAAATTGACAAAAAGAAAAGAATGAAAAATTTAAAGCATGAGCACATAGTTAAGTAGATAAAAAAAGGATGTTCAAAATATGTATTATTTACAGGAAATGAAACAATAACAACAAAAACAATAATGTTTGGCGCAACTTTTAGGCACTAGTATGAATGCCTCATTTGTACAGGTGCCTATAAACACAAACAGATTGGCAGACACTTTGGCGAGAGCGGGAGTATGCAGGATAGACCTATTCTCAGGACAGATGTCGGAGGAGATGATCAGAGACATGGTTTGAGTGCTAGCATCGTAGCAGAATGTTGAGATGTGGATTATATGTACCAACGTGAGATGGTTGTTAGTGGTGTGGTGTTCATTATTTGGCTTTTGTTTTATTATGGCGTCCTCCTTGGA
>JAUPMG010000014.1:7474395-7486812 GCA_031762675.1 Pachysandra terminalis | reverse complement strand
CTGTTGAAGAATCTACTATTATCATATCTTAATTTTAATTGTTTTAACATATTATAAGTTGTTAGAATGCATATTAATTAATACACTGTACATGGCCTCCACTTGTTTACCAAGTCAGAAACACTATAGCGCTGTCTGTAGTATGGTACTTAGCAAAGGACATGGTCAACAAGTGGAGGGTTCGATCGGACGGCTACGCTTGTTTGATTGGGGTATTTATTGCATTAAGGCTCATGTGAGAAAAAAACTATATGGGTTTTTTGTGGGCCCAAAATAGTGCCACATGTCGAGATATGAGGATGCGAATAGGGAAGGCCCCTATGCGCTAAGAATAGGGAACTTGTTCCTTAAGAGTTAAGGTTGCTATTGGTTTGAAGTTCTGCCTACAATAATATAAAGCACAATACCCGATTGGTTCAACTTTTTTTTTGTGCAAGTCGTTTCCAAGTATTGCATTCTGAAGGTGGCGACTGACTCCTTGTCCATTTGCACGCGACATGGCCATTAAATTGTTGTGATTGTAAAAAGAAAGATGAATAAGTACGGACTTTGGGTCAAATGTCAAATGTTAAAGCTTTTTTTTATGACTAATACATGATTAAATAACTAAATTTCTTCAGATGGGGGGTATTTTGGTGAAAAGCCCTGTCAAGTGCTTTCCTAAGATTTTATAAGTTTTGAGGCTACAGGATATACGAATGCTGAGAACTCAAAGGACAGGAATATCAAGTGATAAGAATGTCTTGTTTGACCTGTTTACAATCACAGCTTAATCATCGATAGAATGTTAGAGGAATACCGACAAAATCATGGAAGAGAGAAAAATCTTCAATTCGTGTAGTTCAGTTGCATACATTATGCTGTACAATGCTGACTTATGAAGGGATTATTTAGAAAAATGACACCTAGAAACCTAGATGCCTATGTCTTAAGCAAAACGTGCTACCACCATACTGAGCTTAATCACTTTGGAGTTGGTTGCAGACAAATGAATAAAGTTTGTCATTTGATCAAAGTGACAAAGAATGTAGCGGTAAAAGAGTGCTTTATGGATGAAATGCTTCAGTGAGCTGTGTTAATATCTTAATTGCAAGTGATCAGTGGAATGATTGCAGATCATTAACTGTTGAAATCCTGAAATCATAAATTTGACACCTATAGAGGATGTGTAAGAAAGGTGAAACTATTCCCATTGTAATAATGCTCTTGCAGCCTATGATGTGCAAATAATCTTTATGGTTTATATTTCTTTTTCAAAATTATTGGCCCATTTCAGAATTTTCTCCCTGAACTTGATGCAAAGTTTTCGTCTGTGAACTTGCTAGTCATTTCATTTTTTCCCAGAAATCAGATGTACCTTTACATGGGCAATTAATTGTCTTTCAGCTCATTTATGATACCATCAAAAGTGGGAATCCAGGGACATCAGGGTTTGAGGATTGTCTACGCTTTTTCCCAGCAGAGATGTTTTCTGGCAGGTAATTACTTCCGGTTGTTTTATGTATAAGGTACTTCTTGTTTATGTATTCCCCTATCTTGTTCTGCTAGATCCGGTTCATGGACTGGTGGTGATGGGGTCTGGGTTGAACTGTCTGGAAAAATGCATGTCTTGGCTCGGTTGCTTTCCCATTTGCGTCAGAGAACAGATGATCGAATTGTTCTTGTTTCAAACTATACTCAGGTATTGTGAAGTGTTGACTCCATATATATATGAACTGATTCTATAGTACATATCATATCTATTTAGATATACATACATTTTATTTTTCTTTTTTCTTTCCTTCTTTTTCTTTGTTTATAAAAGAACATCTTGAGATCCTTGAAATTGTCATGCCCCTGTTATCAAGTAACTCTATATCATTAGAGATTTTATTGTTTATTGTATAACATTCTCAACAAAATCGGTTGTAGTGTCATAGATTAAAGTTGCAATGTACTGTAGAAAATTCGTTTCTTCGCAATATCTCTTGTAAAAGATTGCGCAGATAAATCTCAAAATAAGGTGATATCCATACAAGGGAATTTTTGTTCCCTTTGATAAGTGAAATTTAAAACCTTGATAGAAAATTTGATTTATGTCATTTAAAAATTTTGAAGCTTAAAGAACATTTTGTAGATTGCAAGCCTTGGTGCCAAAGGCATGGATTAGCAGTGTATTCTTACTACGTGCTTACTAATTATAAAAGATAGGTGTCTGGAAATCTCTTGCTTGGAGTTATAACGCTAGAATAACACAATAGAATAGAGTTAGATCTCTATCTTTTCACTTCTTAAGGATTTGAGGAGGTCAAATGATTGTTTTCTTTTTAACAGTACTTCAATAAGTTGCCACCACATGATATAGCTTCCTATAATGAGAAAAACCATTTGTATAATATTCGGGGGCATTTGTGAATACTGCAGAACTGGGAATCTGTTAATGATATAACAAAAACACCTCTCTACTTAAGTCATCTAACTCTAACTTTATGTGCAGCAACCTGTTCAATATCCCCCTCTTTGTTGATGTTGTTGTTGCATTATATTTTCCTTGACGTTTCCGGCTAGCGTTATGACATTCAGTCTGCTCTTAGTGGTACTTAATTATTTTTTGTTCCTTTTCCCACTGCTCTGAATTAGTGACACATTCACAATTTTTTTTTTTTTAATTCTAATATTTCATATTTCTTATCCGATGATGTTGACATTGTTTAATGTTTCATTATTTTTATGCAAACTTGTAAGAATGCTTTTTTAGTGAATGGAATTATTGAGGATGATTTAAATTACTTGATGATATTTAAGAACGAACCTCTGTAACCACTGATGATATAGTTACATTTTACAATATAAGATAATCTTTTAAGCGTGAGCCATTGTTTAAAACTGTAATTATGCCAATTAAATTTTAGCATTTTACTGTGGTCTTTCAGACACTGGACCTTTTTGCTCAGTTGTGTCGTGAAAGAAGATATCCATACTTGAGGCTTGATGGAGCTACATCAATTAGCAAAAGGCAAAAATTGGTCAACTGTTTCAATGATCCTTCAAAGGTACAAAATTTCGGCTTTTCAGCTATACATGTTGCATTACATATTTATTCATTCATAAAATACAGCTAATTTCAAATCTTGCAGGATGAGTTTGTCTTTCTTTTAAGCAGCAAGGCTGGTGGTTGTGGGCTCAATTTGATAGGTGGAAATCGTCTTGTCCTGTTCGACCCAGATTGGAATCCTGCCAATGACAAGCAAGTAAATGCATCCTGATGTGCAACTTTCCCATATGCATTAGGAAGGGATCAATCATATTCCCACAAGGCTAATCTCACAAAACATTATTTTTCTTGTTTTTGCAATTAATAGGCCGCTGCTAGAGTTTGGCGGGATGGGCAAAAGAAGAGAGTATATATCTATAGATTTTTGAGTACTGGAACTATCGAGGAAAAGGTTATAATATGGTTACATTGAGCTGCATAAGTAATTATCTGCTGTTTTCTTTTGGCATTTGTATGCAGTTTCAGTTCTCTCTCAACTATTTCTTGATATTCTGTCTAATGAATTACTTTAATATTTTGTAGGTATACCAGCGTCAAATGTCAAAAGAAGGCCTTCAGAAAGTCATTCAGCAGGAGCAAATGGATAATCTTAAGTCTCAGGTCTTTTGTTTTACTTTGTGTTTTGTTTGCGTTCTCAGGCTTCATATTTATGTTTTCTCTAGAATACAAGGTATATTGAATATTTACATTTGCAGGGGAACTGTCTTTCAACAGAAGATCTACGTGATCTTTTTACATTTCACGAAAGTGTGAGGTAATTTTATTTCTGAAAGGCAAATTGTATGTGTCCATGCATTACTGAAATGCCAATCACATATATTAACCGGAAGCTAAAGTGCTAAGCAAATTAAAGAGATGAAAAGTCTGTGTCATAGAAACCATAACATTGTAGTTCTTCATGCAACAGGTACTAGACAAGAATAGTCTTACAAGACCAGACGTTACATAGGGCATAATGCTAGGACTTTCTAATTTCCATTCTATTGTGTTGGCTACATATTTTTGTATGTGCAGAACCTTAGATACTTTGTCTTTCACCTGTACACTAACCACCAGCCTTGATTAGACGGGTTTGGGGTTCTCGTTTTTCCAAATGGGCTTTTCTTCCTTCAGTTGGGGCCTCGGGTGGTATTTCTATTGTTTGGGATCGTGACTGTGTTGAGGAATGTGAGGTCATGGTAAAGTCTTTCTCGGTATCCGTTAGATTTAAATCTGTTGTGGATCAATTCAAAAGGGTATTGTTGGGTGTTTATGGGCCTAATAGACCTAGGTATAGGGAGTAGTTTTGAGGTGCGTTGAAGCTTATACTTTAGGTATGGAGTGGTCCTTGGTGCGTTATTGAGGATTTCAACGTCGTTAGATTCTCTGGGGACAGAAACAGGCCGGGGAGGAGTTTGTGTAGTATGCGTAGGTTTTCTTCCATCATAAATGAGTTGCACCTTATTGATTTCCCCAGTTGGGGTGATTTATTTACATGGTCCAATATGCAAATCCCACCCCTTTTGACTAGGTTGGATAAATGTCTGCGTTCGGTGGACTGGGATGCTCATTTGCCTCTGATGTCCCAATCCATTCACCCTACGCCAATCTCTGATCATTCACTTATCTTGATGTCCTCTGAGGCAGTTAGTCGAGGTCCGTCCCCCTTCAGATTCGAGAATATGTGGTTGTTTCATCCTTCCTTTAAGGATTGTGTGAGTGAGTGGTGGCCCTTGTGTTGGAGCGAGACTTCGGGTTGGGCAGGTTTTAGATTTTTGCAGGCCCTTAAATTGGTGAAGGGTAAGATTAAGGGTTGGAATAAAGAGACCTTTGGTGATGTGGATCATAGGAAAAGGGAAGCCTTGTCTAGGATCAAGAAATTGGATCTTTTTGAAGAATCTAGAATATTGTGTACGGCGGAGGTCGAGGAGAGGAATGGTTGGAAATCTAGTCTGGATTTTATCATTAAACAAGAAGAGGTGTGTTGGAGGCAAAAGTATAGGGCCACTTGCGTGATAGAAGGTGACACGAATAGGAGTTTCTTTCACAAAATAACTAATGACAGGTCTAAGAACAATGCTCTAGGGTCTTTGGAAGTTGATGGTAATGTAGTGTCAAATGAGGAGGCTAGTGTTGATGCTTTATCTTCCTTCTACTCCCAGTTGTACAGGTTGGATCAGGATTTGAGGTTTAATGCGAACAATCTTGGTGGAACCAAATTATCATCTTCCCAGAGTACCTGGCTTGGGTGTCCTTTTGAATTGGAGGAGATCAAAGAGGTGGTGTGGGCCTTAGATAGAGACAATGCCCCTGGCCCGGATGGGTTCTCTATTGCTTTTTTTCAAGGGTATTGGGATGTAATTAAGGAGGACTTGTTGCAAGTGTTTCAGGTCTTTCATCAGGATGGGGTTATTAATAAGGTTTGCAATGAATCTTTTTTGGTTTTAATTCCCAAAAAGAAGGGAGCAAAAGAAATAAAGGATTTCCGTCCCATCAATCTAACCAATCTCAAAAGTTCTAGCTAGAAGACTTAGGTGTGTGATTAGTGAATTGGTGTCGGATAACCAGAGTGCTTTTATTCAAGGGAGGCAGATTTTAGATAGTGTTCTGGTTGCTAATGAATGTGTGGAGGGGAGGTTTAGGCTAGGTTTACCTGGGTTGGTGTGTAAGTTGGATATTGAGAAGGCGTATGATAGGGTTGATCTGGATTTTATTGATTCCGTGATGTTGTGGAAAGGTTTTGGGGATAGGTTGTGTAGGTGGATGGCTGGTTGAAGCAGCAATATCACTTTTTCGTTCATCCTAAATGGTAAGGTGAAGGGTCATTTTCCATCCTCTAGGGGTCTTTGCCAAGAGGATCCTTTATCTCCTTTATTGTTTACATTGGTGGGTGAGGTTCTGAGCTCCTTTCTGTATCGGGTGGAGACCTTTTGTCTCATTAGTGGATTTAAGGTGTCATCTCCAGTTTGTTGATGATAGTCTATTATTTTTTAAGGCCGACAAGGATCAGGTTTTTTAGGTTGAATCCATATTGAGGTGTTTTAAGATGGTGTTGGGCATGAGGGTGAATGTGGAGAAAAGTTTTCTTGCAGGTATTCATGTTCTGCCTGAGTGGGTTCAGGTTTGTGCTAGTGTTTTGGGGTGTGGGATCTCTGAGTGGCCTCTGAAATATCTGGGGCTCCCACTTGATGATAATCCATAAAAGCAAGTTTTTGGAATCCTGTTATTGAAAAGGTGGAGAAGATATTGGCAATGTGGAAAAAGGATTATCTTTCTATTGGCGGTAGGATCACCTTGATCCAAGCGGCCTTGGCTAATATCCTTGTGTTCAACTTATCTCTGTTCCGTGCCTCTGTTCAAGTTGTGAAGATTTTAGAAAAGTGTCAGGGATTTCTTGTGGGAATGAGGAGGGTTCAAGAAGTATCATTTAGTAAAGTGGGAGGTAGTGGTCCGAGAAAAGTGCAAGGGAGGTTTGAACTTGGGTAACATTCAGGATAGGAATTCGGCTCTTCTGGGCAAATGGCTGTGGAGGTTTATTGTGGACCAAAAATCTTTATGGTTCAAGATCATTGTCAGTAAATATGGAATTCACTCTAATGGTTGGGACATCAATGTGCATGCGGGGACCTTTTGTGCTAGCCCTTGGAAAGGTATTTCTTCCTTAGCTACTTCTTTCTATCCTTTAGTGAGATCTTCGGTAGGTGATGGTACTCACATTAGATTCTGACTCGATATTTGGTGGGGTGAAGGGACTCCCTCACTCAAGTTCCTTAGACTTTTTAACCTTGTTATAGCTCAGGAGTCCCTTGTTTCCGAAATCTTGTCTTGGTTTGCTATGGGTGTAGGTTGGAACCTTGATTTAAGGCGTGATCCTGGGCCGGCTAAGTTGTTGGAGGTAGCCTCTTTATTTGATTATCTCAAGGATGTTTTCATTGATCCACTTGCTCAAGACTCGAGGACTTGGGCTCCAGATGGGAGAGGTTGTTTCTCATCCCGCTCCTTTTTAATATGGTTCGTAGTGATAGAGCTTTTCCTGTCTTGCGGCCTTCTTTTTGCTCTTTTTGAAAGGCTAAGATTCCTCCTAGAATCCGCACCTTCGTTTGGTCCGCTCTGCTTTTTAAAAGCAACACTGTGACACTCTGCAAAGGAAGAGGAAACACCTTTTGATGTCTCCCCATGTTTGTGTTATGTGCTTTAGGCAAGGGGAATTTGTGGATCATTTGTTTCTTGAATGTGTTGTGGCTCGTTCTATTTGGTCCTTTTTCTTGCAGGAGATCGACATGTGTTGGGTGATGTTGTCAAGCATTGTGTTATTAGTATGTCAGTGGATATTTCAGTTTCTGGGGAAAAGAGGGAAAATGATGTGCAATGCGTTGTTCCAGGTGGTGTCGTCATGCCGTGGACTATCTTGGGGGAAAGAAATAAGAGGATTTTTTAGGACAGAAGAAGGGAGGTTGGGGCACTTATTGATGGCATTATTCAATTGGTTGCATCTTGGATGGTGGTTCGTGCTTGAAATCCCTAGAGATTGGGCAACAGTTTCTAGATCATCTCCTCTAGTGTCCATGGTTCCGGTTGCTTGGCGCCCGTCAAAGGTGGGGTTCATTAAGCTCAATTTTGATGGATCTTCGATTGGCAATCCTGGGCTTTTTGGGGTTGGTGGTATCTTCAGAGACCACTTAGGGGGTTACCTTCCATGCTTACTCTGGGCCGGTGGGGGGGGGGGACTCTGTTCGTGCTGAGATATAGGCTTTAATTACGGGGCTGAGAGAAGCCAAAATTAAGGGATTCTTGTTCTTGGGAGTGGAGGGGACTCTATGGCTGTGATTGATTGGATGATGGCTTCCTCTTTGACTGCATGAAGATACAAACATCTTTGTAGTCTTGCGCGATTCCTTGCTGCTGATTTCACCGTATCCTTCAACCACATCTCTAGAAAAGCTAATGGTCATGCTGATAGTCTCGTTAGATGTGGGGTGGGGAGGGATTTTTTTTTTTCCTGGGGTTCCTTCTGAGAGTATGTTTGAGAGGGGGGTAGTCAGATCATGATCTTCTCTTTCTTTTGTTTTTTCTGTACTTTATTGTCCTTTTCTTTTCTTAAGTCCACCTCGGACTTATTGTACATGTTTTAACTAGCTTTTTGATGATATATATATGCGCTGCAGTGTTATCCATAAAAAAGAAAAGAAAAAAGGAATCATTACCTAGCAAGTTTAAATGAATCAACACCTTCGAGGAGTTAATATTTCGCCTTACCCAGTATACTCGTGCCTGTTATGACATGACATTGGTATTGTTATCGATGTGTGTTGACACTTCAAATTGGTGTCCATAAAGACGAAAATTTTATTAGATTGGGTATGTATCCATTCTGAACATGCATCCAACTTTGAGGGTCATTTGAAATGTTTTAAACTAATTCCTGTATAATTTTAGTGCATTGTTACATGTGAACCCATGCCGTGTCATGTTTCAAATATATAATTGCTTTTGTTTGTAGTTGAATGTTTTCGTTGTTGGATACATATCATGTTGCATGGAAATAAGTGATGTACCTATGTTAGGCACATGTCAGACTTCGACACTCAACAAATGTGTGATGCTCATAAAATTTCTTTTCAACATTTCCACAGCCCAAATTATTATTCAACATAGAATATTGACTTGTGCGTATTTCTATAAATAAATTTTAAGGGGATAACATTATTAAGATGCTTATTAAACTCCTTATACATGCACGAGGTAATTCATTAAATATAATATTGTCTACTTCAACATATCCTATGGGTATAACTACTTTCTGTTATACTATTCAAATATTCAGTCATGTCCATGAATCCCAAATACTCTAATTTTTCGAATCCGTCACTCGAGAACCATGTTAGATTCCGACACTCGTACCGGTACCAATGTAACATTGGGTATAGCTAGCTTATTTATGAGGACATCATATATATTTTTCTAACGAATTATGTGTCCACACAATTTTGCCCAACATGAAGCATTTATAACCATTTCCTTGTTTCATAAGATATAGGTCAGATGGATCCGGCACTAAAGACACATAGCTGCATCCGGCACCTATACTTGAGTGGATCCAGAATTATAGTAGAATAGCTATTCGAAATTTAAGGAAACTGGAATTCTTCATTCTTTTCTTTAAAAGTTGAAAGTACATACGTATATATAGAGGAGTTTCACCCAAAGGACCTAATTTAAGGAACACGAACGAACTTAAACTCAATAAATGGGAATGTCTAGAATTAGAATCTAGGTTTAAGAACCCATATAAGGGTTGTTATACCTGACATTTGGCAAATATTTGGAAAGATTAGGATCCTCCATTTAATATGCCCCACTTACGACAATCTTCATGGGAAGGATTGGATTATCAGACAACTTTCAACAATTTGATTGGTATATTTTATTTTTGAACTTTAACCTAAGTTTTTCAACAATTTTCCACTTTCCAAAAAAGTATATTGAAGTCAAATGGCTAGAACCATTTGATTAAGATGATACTTGACATACCTGATCTCTTCAATGTCACAGTGGGCCTCAATCAATTTTAAAAAAAAACAAAACACGTGTCAAAATCTGGTGCCCAAGACCCTTTTGGGTTCTTAAACCCCAGACTGTAGATTTGACCCAAGTAAATACACAAACAACCCAAAAAAAAGTGAAAATATCAAAAATACATACCCCTATTATTTATATTCAGAGATTTTTGAAATTCTTCAAACAAAGGGAAGTTAAAGTAACACATACATACCCCCTAGAATATTATTCCCTGGCGCTATACTATATTTGTGCGCCTTAGTAATGCCCTATGGGCCCATAATAGATTTTGCTGTCTTTTTGTAATTTTTTGCTCTTATTGAATATGCATCATTTCTGTGTTTGTTTGAACACCTCCGGCCTAATTAAAAGAGAAATTTTACGCTGATTCCCTAGTTGTTCCATGGGCTGGTTATGCGTTGTGGGCTTTGATTAATAGAATCTACCCTGTGAACTCAAAAAGAGTACGCATTATTTCTGCCTTGCTTGAGAAAACTTGACTTTGACAAGTGAATGGCCTAGTATTGCTCATATAAATTTGGAAGAACAAGTAACTTCAAATTTTTGTCAAAATTTCATCTTTATAGTGGCCTTGATAGATTAGTAGAAGCTGCTGGTTGTTGTGGATTATTGCCCTTGGCTCCTTCCTCTTTTTCAGTCCTTACTAATTAGAAGTCTGCCCTCCATTTAGGTTTTTGGATTGTGGCCGTTGGTACTTGAGTTGAGAAGACTTTCTTCGTTGCCTCATCAAACAACCCATATACTCAATTAGGTTATCTTGAATTCTTGATCAGTTACTCATCTAGTTAGTTATTTGTATTCCTTGGATGATAAGACCTGCCACTGCTATTAGACATGGTACCTTATCTATATTAATTTGATGCTTGATAGCCTTCAAGAAATCTATAGGTCTAGGGTTTAGGAATGGTGTATAACAATAACAAAGAAAGAGATTGAAAGAAAAGCAGATTCAGATATATAGATAGGAAACATATAACGGTTAGACCTAGGAATTGGCACCTAAGTTTCTAGTTGGAATCGACACCGTTAGTGATATTACAAATTGAAGAGTATGAAAAATGTCTAGTATTTTTTGAAGTCTAAGATGTAATGGATATAGATTTATTATATGATTTTTTTTTTTATTTAAAAAGATACGAAAAAAAAATTGTATTTGTTAACAAACCAGTCAGCATATGGTTCTTTTCCACACATGATGCATTGGTTTCATTGTGATTCATATCCTCCTTTACCCTATATTAATGTTTCATACTGTTATTCACAACATTTCATGGAAATTGTAGCCTCCAAATGGTTTTGCTTTTCATTCTCTGTATACTTTATTGACATTTTGGACTGAATGGTCAGGTGCACTCTGATGAAAGTTACACAATTCAATATATTCAAAATATTCTTGTCGAAATTGGTTCACATATTTTACATTAAGTTCACATGCCACGTGAAGGTGTACCTAATTGCTACAAGGGTTATTACCAAATATCCTTGAGTGAGTGCATTCTTCACATCCTCTGCTACATATTACTCTTTCTACATGAAACAAAAGTAATATGTATCTGAACTTTATTCCTTTTCTCAACCTAAGGTTCCTGCCCTGTTAACTAGTTGGGATAAGGTATACCATTTATTGTTGTTTGTCAACTTTAATGTTCCCGTCTATCCTGTACATTTGCTTTGGGGCCTACATTTGCCTTGTTAAGAAACCAGTGTGCTTTATTCTTTACGTCTCGCTCCATATTTTTGTTTATTTTTCATAATGTTATTGTCATCATGATCATAGACTTGTGCTAACTATTTGATTTGGCTGTGTAAATCTTGTTTAATCATTCTCCTGATCCATAATGGAAATCGCTATTCAGAAGTCAGAATCTTTAAGTTGTTTATCTTGTCATTTCATATATAGATCTGAAATTCACGAGAAGATGAACTGCCCACGTTGTCAAGCATATGAAGAGATTGACAATGGTCTTGACAACGTAAGAGAGGAAGATGGAGCCAATTTGACAGATGATGTTTGTCAGGCAGATATGGAAACCTCTGATATAGGTGGATTTGCAGAAATGACTGGATGCTTGCACAAGTTAAAATGCTCAGAGAAACAGGTTGTGACAGTTTGTTTATTATCCATTTTAGTGTACATTTCTTTTAAAGAGTGCCATTTGATGCTCCATTGTAGTGTACATTTCTTTTAAAGAGTGCCATTTGATGCTTATCTTCTTTTTGAAACATTGCTTTTCAGGTGGGAACTCCTCTAGAAGAGGATTTAGGAAGTTGGGGACATCATTTTTACCCAACATCAGTACCTGATGCTATTTTTCAAGCTTCAGCTGGTGATGAGGTGCGTTACAAGTTTAAAATTTTGTGTTTGGTTGGATTACTGTCGCTTTCTGGGATGAGATATCAACTTTCTTGATTAGAGAGGTTTATAAACTTTTATATTAAATTTTATTCTAAATGATTTGCTATTAATCCTAGTTATAGCAGTAGAGTTATTTGAAGGATCAACTAGGAAAGATAAGGTGAGTAAAGAACATATCCAAGGGTGTTAGGTGTGACTCAAATGGGAGATAGGATAAAGGAAAGTAGGTTAGGATGGTTTGGGCATATAAAGCGAAGTCCTGGGGAAGCAGCTGTGAAAAGATGCGAGGGAGAAGAAACACTGAAGGATCTAAGAGGAGGAGAGTGATGTTTCAGAATGAAAACACCTCGCAAGTGCACGAGTTCTATTGTAGCTCGGCAAGTACAAGGGTAATCGTACCCAAGGGATTGAGATGATTGACTTGTTTAAGTCACTTGACAACTAATTAGTCCAAAACAGGGTTTGGTTG
>JAUPMG010000014.1:7442354-7466359 GCA_031762675.1 Pachysandra terminalis | reverse complement strand
GAGTATTGTTGTGAACTACCATTGAGAAATTGATATTCCATAAATTCTGGCTGCAAAAGAAATGTTAAATAAAAAAATCAATATAATAAATCATCGGTGTTTAGAACATTTGCCATAATTATCAACATAAACTTGAAAGCATATAAATCATTTGCCATACCTATCAACAACATCTTTGTGAATTGGCCAATGCCATACTTACCAACAACATCTTACTGAGCTACGCAATGGTTTCAAGCAAATGGTAACTCCTCTATTGTTTAAGGTCACAAGGATTAAGAGGGAGTATAATTCTTACAAGCCTCAGGTAAACTGTGAATTTTTAAGCCTAGGGTACCCCATTTTAAGCCTTTGGTACCCTGTCGGTTTAAAATGGGGTACCCTAGGCTTAATTCCTCGACACGGTACACGTTGCTTAAACTGTGAATTTTTAAGCCTAGGGTGCCCCATTGTAAGCCTTGGGTACAGGGCACCCAAGGCTTAAAATGGGGTACCCTAGGCTTAATTCTTCTACAAGGTACACTTTGCTTAAAAATTAAGAATATGGCTTTGAATCATTAAACCATGGGTACCCAAGTCTTAAAAGAGGCCACCTTTGACTTAATAATACACAAGGTACCCAAGGCATAATATTTAGCATTGGGTACCTTTTAACACCCAAGTCTACAAGGTTTGGTCATACATTGCTTAAACAATCTAGAAGTCAATACCTATAAACGAGAGACGAATAATATCGATGGTTAGCTGTTGTTAATGATGGATAATCTTCTTTAGAGTATTGATTCTTCTTAATGAAAAGAACAACAACACTCTACAAGAACGAGATGCAGCTAAAGAACTGTTTTTTGGAGATTAATAGTCGTTGATGATAATGTAGATTCTCTCTTCTCTAGAGTATTGATGTTGTTGAAGCTGAGAATGAGTTTAGAAATTTGTGGAAAATAAGAGCAAATAAAATAAAGCGCCAAAATAAAAACGCCGGCGTTTTCATTTTGATTTGAATAGCACATGGGTACCCTTAAAACTAGGTACCCTTTCTCATTTAACTTGGGTACCTCTTGGATATCCACGTGGCAGCAATCCAACGGTGCTGTATGGATTGCTGCAACTCTTAAGCCGTAGAGGATGCGCGCCCTTTTTCTGCAATGGCGATTCTACTTTTCTCCCCTCTCCCTTCAACTGCTTTTCTCCATGAAAAATCCAAATTCAACCTCTGTTCTCTGCAATATTTCGCCCAATTCCTTTATCGTTCCCTATGCTGCGCTTGGAATCCCCGTCGTCCCCTGAAACAAATGGCTTTTATATTCTCAGAAGATGATGAACTAGCTATCTCTCGATGTTGTCGAACTCGGCATCGAAGATGATATCGTTTCCTTTCTCTATCGTCCACATTTAGGTATTTTTTTTTCTTTCAAAATTGTTTTCTCCTTTTTTTCCCCTCTTAATTTTCTTCATTGAATTTCTGATAGTACTTGTTTACAAATGTTGCTAATTACATGTGTGATTGAAATACTGAGAGAACAAATCGACGTCTCTGTTTCTTGATTTGATGTGTATAAAATCGTAGTTTACTTTTGCCGATGATAGAAATGTAAAGAGTTCTTTGTAGTTCAGAAATTTTGATGTGTTATTTAGAGGAACTAGTTATGATGATGCTTAAGTGGGGACATAGGGATTTGTTTTATTACCAATGGATTATCTAAGCACTTGTGGTTGAATTGTTATACAGAATCTTTGTTAATCGGGATCCATAAAGTTAGTTAGACAAAGACTGTGACACCTCTAAGATTATCACATAGTGATGAAGATTGATGGAATAATGTTCTTCACCACATTTATTTATTTATTTATTCTTCTTTCTTTTGTTTATTTTAAAAGCAACGGTTAGATTTCATTAGTAAAGATGCATAAGATCAAATTATGATAGAATCTGGGGTATTAATTAAGATGATGGCTTTGACAAAGCATTACGAGTCATGATTTTGGATTAAGATGGACAAGATTGGGGAAAAAATCTCTTTTAAGAAAAGTAGAAAAGAGAGAAAAAAAAGAAAAAAAAAATCAAATAGAATAATGTTATTATCATGATCATTGTTGTCAACAACAAAAGTTTAGTGAGTTATGATCAAGGAAGACAAATAGACCTGTGTTTAAATTCCTTGACCAGCAAAGTTTGGGTGGAGAAAGCCCACTAGCAAGCAACCTCTTATCTATATAAAAGAAGCATAATAAAATAAAACAGCAGCAGCAGAAACCATGACGACAAACCCTTTTTTCCTGACTGCTGAATCAATAAGCCAACCCCGTTATGCCCACTGTTCTTAAAGGCGCTTGCCAGATGCCCAGGTGGCCACCTAAGCAAGTAGGATTATTTCAGGCCCATGTGGTACTAACCTAGGCAAGCTAGACCTAGACACCTTCTGGTTTTTCAGGCATTCTCCTAGGTGATAAGGCAAATGTCTAGGCGAGGTTTTTGGCCTAGGCAAGTGCCTGTTTCTATGTGGTTTCAATACTTGTTGATTAATTGATATCTTATATGTTCACTTATAGCTTATAGTATTAGATATTACTTAACAATAATATCTTTATATGATTTATTAATGATAGCTCACAGTTTTGAGTAATAACTAATTCTTATAATTAAAATAATTAGTATTAATTTATCACCTATATAATTATTACTAATTTGTGAGTTATTACTCAAAACTTATTATTGATAACATAGTTATATTGTTCATGTTTTATACTAATTAGATGTAGGCAACATACAATTATACACAGTTAAAATTTAAGTATATTGATTAGTATGTAATTTATTTCTGATATAATTAATTATATAATCATATTAGCTTTATCAGTTGCCTAATATTTATTAACATAATAGTTAATACTATAAATCATTGCTAATACTATCTTTACGACTCTATTAATCACATATATTTTAAATTAATAAATAAAATTAATAAATTTGTCTCCCAGGTGAGTGCCTAATTGCATAGGTGACAGGCAAGTCTAACTCCTAGGCTCCTGTAGGCATTTGATAACTATGGTTGCCATTTCACCTTATCAAGATCTGTTTCTTCAGTCAGGTCATGTGTTATAACCAAGAATTATATATCTAAATCGAAGTTTGAATCCCCCAGGACCTCTTATTTTCAATTTGATATGAAGAAAAGGGTAAACCTTAGTTGCAACATATATTCTTGCTTCAATATATAATGTATTTCAAATTTGTTTGAAAAATCCTATATACAAATACTTGAGCAGTTCAGAAACTTCATTTTATAATAGAAGCCCTGAAACTTATAGAGCTTGTAAATATGCATTCCTAAATTTCTATATGATGAAATTTGATTTTTCAATTTTTTCTCTTTCATTACATTTTCATTATTATTATTATTATTATTATTATTATTATTATTATTATTAATTTATGAACTATGTATGCTCTCGATGCTTATGCCTCATTTGTTGAGGAGTACACATCACAATTTGGTTTGATATAGACATCACTGTTGGCAGGCCAGGCAGAATTGTTGACCTGGTTAAAAGAGGAGCCTTATAAATTTTAAAAGTTAACTTTATTGTGCTAGATGAAGCTGATCAGATGCTGAATACAGGTTTTTAGGAGGATGTTGAGTTTATTCTTAGTTATTCACCTGCAAAGAAACATGGTTTTTAAATTTTCTGAAAACTTTCAAAATTTCCTATGAAATTTCCCATTTTGAAGGGCATCCAAATTTTCCATACATTTATATTTTAATTATTTCAAAGTTTCCTTTGTAATTCTCTTTACAGAAAATATTGAGGTGTGAAAGTTCCTTGAAATGTCCCTATTTTAAGGGTTCAATTTCCTGCAAAATCAACTCCAAAACCATACCAAGGAACAATGCGCACTATTTCAGCAACAATGCCATATTTGGGTGAACTTGTTTTCAAGACCGTAGCTCAGGGATCCAGCGGTAACAGACACTGTGATTTTTCCCCTTGCTAGGTTTCTTGTTGTTTAGGTATTACAAACATTTCCTTCTATACTATCTCCATAAGTTCCACTTGAGAGTGGAGTTTCACTGAGTAGTATCGATGTGTATATTCCAGCAAAGTTTGTGCTAATGGTAAATGGACTTGACTGTTTAAGCTGTGCAGCTGGGCATTTCTAGTCAAAAGTTGGCTGATGGTACTTCTCTACTCGGTTTTGTCAGCCCCTTTTGGGTGGGAAACATTTCTCCCTGCTTTGATTTCTATAAGTCATATCTTCTGTTAGAAGTCATTTGCATGTGAAGATAAACAGTCTTTCAATCTCTTCGAGTGCATCAGAACCACATTATCTGGAAGTGGCATACACCAAGTCACCTCCTTTTGGATATTAGTAGTTCATCTGTAATTAAAGCAAGAAGATAGGGACTCGTAGCTGCTACCTGATGTAAGCCTAGTGTTATCGGGAACTCATTTGTCTCTATATCTACCGCTCTCACCCTCGTTAGTGCTCCCTCATACATGTTTTTAGTGACCTCAAAATATCTGATTTGTACACTTTTTTAGCTCAAAACTACCAGATTAACTCTCTAGGTACTCTATAATATGCTTTCTCTAGATCGATAAAAACAATGTGGAGGTCTCTCCTCTTCTCTCTAAACTTCTCCACTAATTGTCTAAGTAAAAAAATCCCCTCAATGGTAAACCTTCCTAGCATAAAGCCAAACCAATTCTCTGAACTCGGGTTATTCTTCTTAAGCTTTGCTCCATCACTCTTTATCATAATTTTATAGTATGGCTTATAAGCTTTATTCCACAATAGTTGGTATAATTCTTAATATCTCCTTTATTTTTGTACGCAGTACTTAGTTGATACTTGATAGTAGTCGATAGTAAGACCAATGTGTTCTAACACAGCTCACACCAGGGATCAGCTGCAAGCCTATTTGCACTATGGATGAATTTTCAACTCATAATCAAACAAGGTAGCTTGTTGTATGTTCTTTGCAGACGATGTGGTGTTAGTGGGCATTAGAGAGGGAGTAATCAAAGAACTAGAATGGTGGAGGAATACGTTGGAATAGAAAATGTTTCAAATAAATTGATTTTAGATCAAATATATAGAACGCAACTTGCATGAATGGTGGCAAATCGCATGACCTTAAATTTTGATTTCAAGTGAAATTTTATTATATCATGATATTTCTGATAAAAAAAAATAATACAAAAAATTGCAAGGGAAGTATTGATGTAAGGAACAATTTGGTGTGCCCTTCGAAGGAAAATTTTGCTATGTTTTTGGGGAACTTAAGACCATGGTAAATCACTTGCAATAATTTGAAACCATTAGGTTCCCAAAAGTAACCATTTTTCTTCTTTTGGATCCGTGTCCCATTAGGGAGATATAAAGGACACCACTCAGATATCAAGCAAGTGGTCTAAATGGAGAGGTGCTTCTAGTGTTATGTGGCCAACATATTCTACCCAAACAAAAAAGGAAAATTAACAAAACAACTATTACACTTGCTATGATATATGTAGCAGAATGTTGGGCAATTAAAAAGCAATGTATTCATAGGATGAATTCATTAAAAAAAAAAAAATTTATAGGATGAGTGTAGCTTTGATGAGGATGTTAGTCTGAATGTGTAGAAAGGATAAGAAAAGGTAAGTAACAAACATACCTGAAAGAGTAGAGCAGCAGTGATAGGTGTGGTAGAGGTCAACTTGGAAAGGCAATAAAAGAAAATCAGTTGAATTGGTTTGGACATGCAAAATGAAGACCTATAGAGGTGCATGTGAGATGATGCAAGTTCAATTATCTATGTAAAGGGAATAGAAGAAGACTGGAAGGGACTGGATGGGATTTGTCAAAAATCCTTTGAAGGCAGAAATGGCTTTTGACAGATTGGGAGTGGAACAAGATTCTTGTTGCTGATCCCAACTTGTTATGATGAGATATTTTGTAGAATAATTGATTGATTGATTGAATGGGAAATTTAAGCTTTAATAATTCTATTTGAAAGTGACAAATATCGACATTTGAGCCTAAAGCTATCTTTGCAAATTATTAGAGAGAACCACAGAAGAAGTTACCTTCTTGGACAATTTCTTATGTATGATATACTAAGAATTTTGGAGATACTTTATATTCCCTAGTTGGTGGTCCAATTTTCGTTTGGCTTGTTTTCCCCTGTTAGATTATTGGAAGAATGGAAACTAACTAATAAAAGAACAAAGTAAAAGCTAGGAAAAAGAAAGCTGAAAGCTGGTCTAAAACAATCTGGGGTTTTCACAAATAAGTGAACACAAGGCTATGGGCATGGACCACATGGTAGAAAATGGTGATATTACTATAAAAAAAAAATTCACCTTTTTCTTCTTTTCTTTATCAGGCAATTTTCACTTAAATGGATACTGTTTATTTGCAAATACAGCATCATATTTTATGTATCTGAAGTAGCCAGCTTAGCTACAAAGCTACATTAATTGAAACAGAAACAACAATCTTGAAGTTAATTTCACAATTTGCAAGGTGCAACTCTGGGGGTATTTTTTTTTTTTTCTTTTCGACATCCATCAATGATGAGTCTTCTCATTTTGGCTACTATTCTATTGGGGAAAAAATTGAACATGTTCCAAAGCCAATGTGTTCATCTTTTATTTAATATTTTGTAAATTTCTGGTTCTACTTTGAAGATAATATCCTAAGGTTTAGGAACATGAATGGTAGGCAAGTTGGTGTACCACAAATATGGAAATTGTGAAAATTCAGACATTTAATGTTTCCCTGTTTCTGCCAATATTTTTATCCAACAGTACATTACTTCGTCTACTGGATGTATCCCTGGTCTTATGGGTGATCTAATTATATGTAATGTAATCCAATATTTATCAGGTATTAATACGTATATGATGTTATGTCCATAGCTTCCTCAATCTAGAACATACATGTTTTCTATTTGTATGCCAATCTCATTTTGAAATTTTTGGGCATAGCTTCCGGTTTATGGTATGATCTTGTGGCTCAGTGGATTTTTTGATGGCTAAACAACATACAGTTGACTCTTCCTTTCTTCCACTTTGAAATTAGTGTATGATTTGCATTAATCATTTCATAGGTTACCCGGCATGAAAATGTGGGATTGAATCTGATTGCATCCATTTTGTAAAAATGCCAAAGGTTAGATCCTTTGCCACTCCACCTCTCTCGGGACCCTGCTTGTGCGGGACCTACACCAGGTTACAGTCCTTGTTCCATTGGTTACAAAGCAATGCTTTTTGATCTCCTACTGTGGGCTTTTGATGGTTAAACAACAAACGGTTGACTCTTCCTTTCTTCCACTTTGAAATTAGTGTACTTTTTGCATTAATCATTTCATAGGTTACCCAGCATGAAAATGTGGGATTTAATCTGATTGCATCCATTTTGTAAAAATGCCAAAGGTTAGATCCGTTGCCACTCTCGGGATCCTGCTTCTGCGGGACCTACATCAGGTTACAGCCCTTGTTCCATTGGTTACAAAGCAATGTTTTTGATCTCCTACTGTCATGCTCAATTTTATTGCAACAACTGAAAGGTAGGAGCTCTCCAAGTAAATGTCATTTCTATCCCATAATTTGTTTACTTAATAAAAGGTTTACTCAATAAAATAAATTTATTTCTTTCTTGGTCATTATTATTGCTCTTTACCTTATTAGAAATCTGTTAGTGTCTTGCTTCGCTTCAACAATGTTTGGTTGCCATACATACAGCTAGAACAATGATTTTAATACCATTTGGACCAAACTCTTCCAAAGGACATGCATTTTCTAGTGTTATATGAGTAGGTATAAGTGATTGTATCTTAGTTCTGGAATGATGGTTTAGTTAATACTTTGTAACAGTTACTCCCTTTAAATGGCCACAAAAAAAAAGTACTATTAAAGTCTGAATTTTGGTAGGTAAAAGAACATAATCTCTTATGAAGTATTCCATTTCCAATTCTTGTGTTGAAGTTAGTTAAGCATGTAAAATGAATGCCATTACATTTGTTTCAGGAGTTTGAACTATCCAAGTATTTGTATTATTGTGGTAATCAAACCTGGCATGTGCACTTAGGTCACATTTGGGCGAGACTTTCTTTTTTCCCCAATTTGTCTGGATCGTAGAATCACTTGGATATTTATTGTTTGTATTTTTTCTTTGGTATCGTTTGTTACATTTATACTATATTTCTATAAATCTTTCTTGATGTTTTGGAAACTAAATGTGAAATATAGGTAGAAATTGGAATATATCGTCTTTCTTCTAACAGTTAAAACCCACATGAAGATATTTGTCTCAGCACAACTTGATGGAGTCTCCAGTCCCCTTATGAATGATTGAATAAATTCTAACTTGTCTGATAATTGATATTATATTTATGCGGCAATCTAGACAGTTGAACTCTTTCTTGAGACACATTACATCTAACTCTTTTTTATCATTGTTTTCTCTTCTTACTCTTTATTAATCAAGGACTACACTTGGAGTATATGAAATTTTTGTTTATGATTGTGTTGGAAGTGAGCAATTATTATGTTTTTGGTCCTAAACAAAAAGTTTCTTCTTGACCCCACCCAGCTATCACCCCATGTGTGGGGGCTTCATTGGTGGTTGGAACAGAGACATTTAGTTGTCAATTCCGTTGTGGTAAGCAAAGTCGTATATCTGCATATCCAACCAATGGAGAGTTTAGTTCCCCCACAGTCCTATGATCTCTCCTCCTAGTGGAGGAGATTTTCATTAGTGCCTTTTTATCCTCAGTGAAAGCACTTTAATATGGAGTGGGGTCATCAATATAATATTCATCCTTTCAATTCAGGTTTTGTTTGTTGAGATGTCAAACTAAACAAAGTACTTGGTGCATAATTGTTAATTTTTATTGGTGAGGATTTGTACTGCAAGTACTTAGCTTTTGTAAATTCCATACCCATCAAGTCATGAGACCCCACACCCATTGGAATCCCAAGGATATTAATTCTCTTTCAACTTCCTACCATAGCTTTACACAGTTCAAGAGTTTCAGTCTCTATCACCTTTCTCAACTGGGTCTGAAGGCTCTATCAACACTATTTCTACTGTAAACAGTAACAGATCATTTCATCTATACAACTATCATGAATAGTAGTCTTAAAATTAAAAAATAATAATAAAAATAAACCTTTGTTACCTTTCTCATTCCTTCATGAGATAAGGAGAATCTTGATTGAAACCCTGTTGTAATGGGGCTTGGTCCGACTCTGACCTAACAAACCAAAAAATAAATAAAACAAAAAAGACTCAAAACTAGTAATTAAGAAACTGGAACAGTCGAACCATGATTAGATCTTGACTTGATCTGACCGTTGAACATCGAATGCATGGGTCTCCACACATTTTAGGTACGCCTGAAATGATGATGCATTACTATTAAGAACTGTAGATGGGGTCTGAGGCCCATCTAAGCCTGTTATGGGGTCTCAGGCCCATAATAAGTAGGGGTGTCAATGAGCCGAGCTTGAGCTCTATAACTAAGCTCACGAGTCCAAGGTTTAACAAAACAGAATCGGAGTTCGGACTGATCCCGTCCGGTTCCGGTACAGAAAGCAAAAAAAAAAAAATTCAGACCGGCGGGGCCGGTCGCCGGACCGCCAGAACCGGCTACCGGGCCAGACCGATATGGTACCGCCAGTCCGTAACCCGGCGATACAAGGTTGGAACCGGACCGGCCGGTATCGGCTGATCCATGAAACCATGCACGAGTCAAGCCCAAGTCCAAAAAAAAACTCATTATCTGAGCTTGAGCCGAGCTTGGATAGGCTCAGCTCGGCTCGGCTCGGTTTGTATATGAGATTATACATCCATATTCCTATATCTTATATTATGTATTAATATAAACACACATGTTAATATATTATGTTATATTTAATAATAATCATTAACTATAATATTAATGCGTTTGTACTAATCCCAGCTTTTTTGCGAGTCGAGCCTGAGCCCAAAATATTTTAACGAGTTTGTGCTAAATCTGAGCCAAAAATATTTTAGCGAGGCTGAGCCAAGCCTGAGCCTTGCTCAAGAAGGTTTAAGAGCTGAGCTGGGCAAAGTTTGGCTCATTGTTCAGCTTACTGCAGCATCACAAGGCTTTTGTAAACCGAATGAAGTAAAGAAATCTGGGAATAAGTTACAGGCTACTTTCAAATTCTCAAATGGTAAGCAAACATGGTTTGTCTCCCAATGAAAGATAGAAAACAAAAATGTTCTATTATGAATATATATAGTAGTAGTTCTTTAAATCCCATATGCAATTTTCAAACCCATTTCAATACATAATTTATGTACTTTCTTTTTAGCTTTTCTACGGAAAAAAATAAAAAGGAAAAAGATAAGATACAACAAGTGTAAATGAACATAAATGGAAGAAAATTATATCTAAAATTCTAAATTGTTTTCTCTAGGATTTGAGTTTCTCTTCCTTCATTGAGATGGAATTCTTGCAGTGTGCAATGGCTGCTTGAATTGCAGCTTGTAACTCTTCCATGGTGCTATCACTGGTGGCAGAAGGAAGAGTTGCTGTTGCCACAAGAAGTCCACTGTTGGTCGGAGATGTCCTCATAGATGCAGGTGCTGAAAATTCTCCCCTTCTTCCTCTCCACTGTGACTTACCTCTCAAACTCAAATCACCTGAAAACGAGTAAGACTGCCTAATGGATTGGCGACTCTCTCTCCTTCCTCCTCTGAAGAGCAACAGTGGTCTAACTATCCTCACATACCTCTTCAAAATATGACTCACATCAAATCTCATCTTCCTCCTCTTCTTCTTCTCCTCCTCCTCTTCCTCTCCTTCATCTCTTTCTCTTACTTCACACCCTTTTCGCCATCTTGTAAGCCCAAGCAAGGAGAAAGACTTGACCTTGCGCCTTCCCTTTGTCTCACTAGTATTACTATGATGACCGTTGTTGATGTTGCTCATGCTCTTGGTGGCGGTTGTCTTGATGTTGCTGCTGCTGCTGCTGCTGCTGTTGTTGTTGTTATTGGGTTTTCCATCTTCTAATAAATCTCTGATTGGAAGAGTGAAACTGTCTAAGGAATTTGTGGAGGAACGAGGAGAGATGGGAAGGTGGGATAGGAGATGGAGAGGGAGTAAGTGTCCATGGAAGAAAATATCATCAGCTGGAGACAAGTCTATGGCAAATGGAGGGGAGGACTTGGTCTTTTCAGTTACTGTTGTTGAGGAGGAGTGGTGGAAAGAGATTGTGAAGGAGAATTCATGAGAAGGAGAGGAGGAAGATGAAGGTGGGGAGGAAATGGTAGTGGTGGGTGTTGGTGTTGGTTGGCCTTCTCTTCCTTGTTGTTTTGATTTTCCATCCTCTCCTTTGTCTGCAACTGTGCTTCCCATCTTTTGATGCTGTAGGTGTAGGGTGTCCATAGCTCAAAGATGCTATATAGGATGGAGACTATCAAGAACTGATTCAAATCTTTGAAGTCCTCTTCTTTTCTTGTTTTCTGTTTATGGGTATTTGGGTAGAGAGATAGATCTACATTTGAGCTTGGAATGTCTTTCTTGTACAAAATGAAATAGTTCTTTACTCTAGCAATACTTTTTTTTTTTATATGTGGGGTATGGAGGGCAAAAATGGAATGAATTTTTTTTTTTTTTTAGCTGTAATAACTGGTGGGTCCTAGTGGAATTTCAGAGCTGTGGAAAAGAAGGGGACAAATGCACTAAATCCAAGTGTTGCATACAAGAAGGTGAGGGATGGTTAGGCAAAAGGTTTCTCTCTAATATTCGGTAGGGTATGCGTCTTTTTGTTGGTTTGGTTGCCCTAGTACAGAAGTCATTTCTGGTCATTGGAAAGCCTTAACATACCAAGGCGTACTACTCTGGTTTCGAGAGGAATCTTTTTAAATTGACGAATGTGCCCCCTTTCATGTTTTTGGTTTGCATGCAACTCTTCTGGCTGAATGTTTATGATACATCCAATCCAAGAAAAAAATGTGTAATGTCAGTCCAAAGTAGGAAGAAGAAGATAAGGTTTCCAACTCCCTTTAACACACAATTAAAATAAAAATTAGTAATGCCACGTCGGTTGTGTTGAATTTCCGGTTTCTTTCTTTGTTATCATTTTTGGGTCAGAAAAATAGTATTTTAGTGAGACTTTTACCCAAAGAAAAAATGGACACAGTTTTGTCAATTATCAAAAAACGTTTCTAGAGAAAGATTTGACCTGTTGGAAATATAAGGGTATTGTTTGGCCTTCATTTTGAGAAGCAATGGAACTTATTCTAATAGAGAGCGAGTCCTGACTCCTGAATGGGTATTAGAAATCAAATTTTATCAAAAGACCTTAAAATTAGTTCCTGCCAAAAATACCCCCGTGTATTTAACCTTGAACATTAATAGTTTCAGACCAAGTGACGACGCTGAAATATGTTTATGATAGTGAGTAATAAAAGCCGATTAATAATGCAATTGATATTCGTTGTATCGAGCCTGAACGACAGTAGAGTCCACTCAAGGTATGGCCTCAACAGTAGAATTGAGTTTGATTTCCGATGAAAAGTTGGAAATGCCTTGGACATGATCATGTGCGCAAGGACCATCTGATCTTAGTTGGAAATTGCAAACACATGTAACTGGTTGTAGCGTTATCACACCTTATAGTTACGGAAGCGGACGCCGGATCCTCTGTGCTGAATCCCGTGTGCCTAGATGTGTGATGTGAGACACACCCAAAGGGTAAAATTATAATTTTTCCGATGAAAAAGGATCCCGGTCTGATAGTTACTGGTTATGTAAGCTGAACTGCTGAAGTCCCACACGCACGTTTGCAATGTGGTCCACTCAATTCCAGCACAAAGTTTTTGTTTGCTATAGAGGAGTCAACATCTCAATCATGGAGGCATTATTTGGTGGATATCACCACTTAAGCCATTCACCACTCATCAATATATCCCAAAGATAATATAGAGAGAGGAGAGAGAGCTTGAACAAACAAACATAGCATAAAACAAGATTTTACACTTGACCTCTTTACCTTTTGCCACTAACCACTCAAAATCTTATATTCTATCTTCAAAGTTTGAAGCACCACAGAAAGCAAAACCAGCACCCAAACAAGGGATAATACAAAACATTCCTCTACATGGTCCAGTTACCTTTGTAAATTTAATGTACGCGGAATTCATGCTTTCTTACGTAATAGACCGACCTACCGACGACCCAATCAAATTCTCAACCTTTGAACTTGAAAATAGGGTATTGTCAATGAACAATTTTACACTTGTACGCTTCCATTTTATTAGGTTTCCCTATCATACGATTATTATAATACGGAAAGATGTGTGGTTTTTAACTCTTTTTTGGCATTAATACAACCCTTCTTTTGTTATTGAAACGTATATTATAACTAGGCCAGGACCTAAAAATGGATGATTAGCCAACAGCAAGACTGTGTATGGACGGCTCGAAAGTACAGGATCACATGGTCTGTCAAGGGATTTGGAGTACGACAGCTTAAATATTAAGAACATTGCTTGTTTGGAAGTGATTCCTGAACCTAGAAGCGAATCCCTGTCTCAAGTTGCATCTATTGCCTGGGACCCATACAAAGAAACATGCACATCATAGGGAAGAGAGTTGCTTAATATGGATTTTTTTTCACCCTAGGAGCATTGGTCAAGGGAATTGCAGAAAATTGAAGCAGCATTTTGCCACCGAGCTATCATCACTATTAAGATTTAAGATCCTGGTGTTATACAGATGAAATCTCCTTCATCACTCCCCTCAATTGGTGAATGAAGTTATTACTTACACTTTTCAAAAAATAAATGAGGCTTTGAAAGAATATTACTACTGGCACATTACAAAAATATGCAAACCTGTTTTCACTCGTACACCTACGTGGTGCATATTTACATGCAACATTTTATATTTACATTCTGTACAACATTCCCATTGTATTATGGTACAAAAGAATCTGATGAATTAACTGTACACCTGCATTTAGAAACCAAATAACTTCTATCAGATTCCAAACGAACAAAGATGTGAGATAATACAATTCTGGTAAATGATACAACCATGGTTTTAAATTTTGGCAATATTTCGCCAAAATGGCTCCAAGTGAAACGAAATGTAGGAGGAATTCGCTGAAATATAACAAAACTTCTCTGACCAGCCATGGCCCCCTTTTTGTTTCGCTGAAATATAGGTTGGAGAAATATAGCAAAATATTTCCCCAGTATTTCTCCAACCTAGCAAAATATTCCACCAGGTCGGAGAAATTTCGCAAGAAAAAATCTGGCGAATTGTCTGGCAATATCAAAATTTAAAACCTTGGATACAACTAGCTCAGACAGCAAACACGATATGTATATGTGTGTGTGTGTGTGTGCGCGTGTGTGAGAATAAATGCTCAAAGCGATTGAACTCACATGATAAGGGGGTGTTTGATGCCAGTAACTACTGGGAGTTGCTCCAGTAACCAGCCATGGTTCATAACCCTCTGACCAAACCCTCTAAGATTATCAATGAAAAAAATTGTAGTAAAAGCTATGCAAATGGATAAAACTCACCAAAAATCAGTTGTATATTAACAGAATATAGGAGATACCTGATGATGTAATTTAAGTAGCAGCAACACCATTACGTGTGTCCCCGATGTTGACCGGGACCAAAGTATTTCTCCATGGACTCTTTCTTATGTTCAGGATCAAGGCTTCAAATGGGAAAACCATTATTTTTTTTAAGGTTTGATTCTCAAAGGGTCCAAGGTTAGATCATGTAGAATAAAAAAAGAAAAAAGAAAAAACTGACCTGTTTCTGACCCCAAGAAGAGTACAATGTACAGCACGTGCAGCAGCAGAAGCAGGAGCTATGGCAGCTGCAGGAACTGCACAGACAACACTGGCCAAAGCAGAACCTGCACCAGCACCACGCTGATATGTCTTCAAGGGAGTTCCAACTAAAGCAGAAGCTGTTCTCCCCAAGCCATCACTCAGATACTCATAAGCCTGTCAAGCATAACAATGAACATAAGATTCTACTAAAAAAGGACACAAGTAGACAATCAGCACATGCTTATACTGATTAGCCCCATTCTCCCATCTTAGATTTGGCATTTCAACAAGCCTCAAAAAGTTGAAACATAATAACTAATACAAGAAACCAAAATCCTGTTGCTACGGATTATGCAAAGCAAATCAGAGTTGATTATGACCAGACCATTTACAATAAAATACCAACATTTTTGGGAATACAGATGATGGTTGCAACGCATCATCAGCTAATTGAGAAATCTTTAAATCTTCATGCTGAAGCACATAAAATGAAACAAATGTATCTAAAACTAAAAGCAAACTTCTAAACTCCAGAGATGAAGACATCCAGAACATTCAATGAGGACCAAGTGCCAATAGGAAAATTTCTAAATTAATATTTTTTTATGAATAATGAAAAAAAATGTATTAGGACGAAGAGAAGGATGCTCAGGTATATTAGCTGTAGATCAATATGAGGCAGAGAGAAAGAAAAAAAAAATGAAAAGACTATGTCAAGGTACTGGCTCAACCCTCCCCACACACAATGTGCTCCGAGGGAACACCGATGGAATAGCATTCCTCCAATCACTTTGGCCAAGTTTTTCGAAAAGCAAGCAGGATACAAGAAACTGCTAGCCAACCAAACCATTCAACTAGTTCTCATAGAACTCCATGTTTCTAACACACTGCAGAAAATACGTATGCCATATATCAAGAATAAAAGGAGACTGCCTATTTAAGTCCACACTCCCAATGCCTATCAAGAATTTAAGATCCAATGTTGCCCCTATACCAGTACATGCCAAATATCAAGAACTCGAAGGTGTGATGGAAAAGTGATACAAAGGTCAATTTCAGTATTACAATGACATTGTGTGAAAATGATAATCTTTCTTTTTGATTGAATGTTTTTAACTTTTATCTTATCTGGTGGGGGTAGATGGGACTGAACACATAAAGCCTTCGTAATCTAAGTTTATGCTGGACATTGACATGTCGACATTCATTTTTCAAGCACAATGAGAAAAACTCTTCTATACAAGTAAATGAATATTGAAATAGGTACCTGTTGGATTCCTTGTTGAGCATTGTAAGGTTGATTAGATCTTACATTTGTCCTAGTTGTGTTTCTTGAAGAACAGGGTACGGAAGGTGGAATGCTTGTAAGAATGCATTCTGTTTCGAATAGAATGTCATGAAATCCTGCCGCCAAATGTACCCCCAGTCCAACAGCTTCAAGTGAAATACTTCTAACAAAAGCAATTGCACCTGGTAAGAATATTTGTGTCATTAATACTCAGAGTTCTCCCACTTGTTGCCGATCAATAAGAAGATTATTAAAAAAATAAAAATAAAGAAAAACAAGTACAAGTCAGTGTATACTTGTACACTAACAATAAAACCAGTGGATCGGATAACAAATATAAATGATTAAAAAGAAGAAAAAAATTAAGATAAATCCGTTCCTCAGAAATATAATACACACAACTCAAGTTAAAAAACGACGTTGATATGAATGGCCCTGTCACAACAGCTCACAACTACCAATGAAAGCTGTTGTGACAGAACAGAAAATACCTTTCGCCTTAATACACACACACACACACACACACATATATATAATATGTGATTACTTAAATTTTATAAATTATTATCTATTAGTAGTATAATTAGACTATTTATATTAACTAACTTATCAACTTAGTTGTAATTACATTATGTATATTCATATTTGTAATATGCATTTATATTAAGTAATTAACAATCTAAACAATTACAAGTGACTTATTACTTATATAATTTATATTATTTTATTGCTTATTATGTAGATAACTATTTTTTCATAGAACTACATAAGGTAATAATTACATATTTTAGATTAGTGCATTCTTTTTAATTAACTTATTACTCATAATATCTCTATCAATTAACTCCACTAATGTTGTTTTGTAATGCTATACTTTTGGGTATTATCGGTCCTAAGCCTGGGTAAAGAGGGAGGGTTCCGTCAGGTGGGCAGCTGATGTAAAACTTTTGCTAAATATTTTATGACATGAATCGTGAACCATCATCTCGATCTTAAGAAAGACCAAAAAAGAATCTGGATGGAGCCAGTCCGAGAGGATTTGAATAACCCATAATCTGACTGAATCTATAAAATTTTGACAAAATGGGATGGAGGAACAGGATTCATGTTGCCTAACCGAACTAGTTGGGATAAGGCATTTTGTTGTTGTTGATGCCATGTTGATAATACGACTACATATGCATATAAATTTGTCACCTAGCCCTAGTTGCCTACAGAAGCACCTAGGCGACAGGAAGGCCTAATAGCGAGGCTCCCCTTGGTGTTCTGAATTTTAATAAAAACAGTTGTCGTATGAACAGAAAAAAGAAATTGGGTTTTAAAGAAAAAGCTACAAATGTAACAAACATTCAAATTCGAATTTAGTTTCCCCTTTGATGCAGTGAGACCCTACTATGTAGCTAGAGTGGTGTGAATGTGTAATAGTTTCTATAATTACTGTTGAAACCAAGGTCTCTTCTCAGGGAAGGAATGAAATTTTTCCTTCATCCATTCAAGAAAACTCCCCCTTGAAAAGAATATGTAAAGCAATGTCAAAGAGAACATAAGGGGGTGAGGCCACCATAATGATTTCAGGAGATGAATATTTTTAATAGTGGTTGGGCAGTTTATGAAGCCGCTGCATCTTAATCAATCAAGAACAAAATTTTGAATAGATAACTATATATGGAGCCAAATGATAAACAATTAAACATCCAAACCAAAAAGCAACATATTCATAGAATGAGTTCAACCAGGATGAGGATATTAGATGGATAAAACTGAAAAAATAAGAAAAATAAGATTAATGATGAAAACATGTGAGAGTATTATACTCATAATAGAAGATAGAATTAAGAAAGGACCAAGTGAGATGCTTTGGGTAGGTTAAATGAAGACCAATGATGCATCAATGAGAGTATGAGCAGGCAGAAGTTGAAGGTTCTAAAAGGACAAGGAAAGGCCGATGAGGATGTAGATGGAGTTAATGTGAGAAAATCTGAAAACACACGGTTTAACAAAAGGTAGGTGGCATGTAGGAATAAATTTTGTGTTTCCAACACCTATTGGCTAGGAAAACGCCTTGTTGATTCATTGAATGAACCAGTTCTTCTAGCTGGTTAAAAGGAAGACACAACAACTAATCAAATTGTTATCCAAAGATTTCCTGACCCATATGCAACTATCACACATTCAGTGGTCGTCTGGTAACAAGACGCAAACAATGGATTTGGCACAGCCATAAAATCTCAATTCCAGATTTTGACCATTATGACAGTGTACTTTCGCATTTGTAGCCCTGCAACACAGGATAATCATACAATCACAATGCCAAGAGGTGACTCAACAAGATGATATAAAGAAATTTAGTTGCACTCCATGGCGTTGTAACGGTGTCCGGCTAAACCTTTGGTGTGGATTACTTTGAGACCTTTTATCCTGTTGCTCGTATGAACTCCATGGGGGGTTTTGATTTCAGTGGCCGTCAATCAACATGGGCCTCTTTTCCAGTTGGACATTAAGAATGCTTTTCTTCATGGTGATCTTGAGTGCTCTGAGGAGATCTGATTCAGGACAACTCTGATTCAACTTCTTCATGAGCAATCCCGGGCGGGCGGGGGGGGGGTTAGGAGTTATATGGCTTGAAAAGCATGTCTCTCAACACCATTTTTTATAACCTGTATCTTTCTCTTTGCTTAATGGAGAACAAATTCCAAATGCCAATCCAGTGGAATTAGGAGGTTTTGCCAAACCACATAAATCTTGGTGCCTTGCATTCTTTGATTTCTTGATTTGATCTACTTTTCTTTTGAATGAATATAGATTGACATTGCAATTTCTCTCCCCATGGAGGAGAATTGCATATTACTCCCAAAAGTGCTATAAAAAATATAAATTGAAGGATGTAGGGCTTACGCATTCAAGAGATCCAAAAATTCTCCATCGAGCAAACGTTTTACTATATACAAAGTATTTCTCAATTAGATATCAGTTAGAATGGTGGAAGCAACAAAAGATTAGGTCAACCACATCCTAACAGTAATGTTAATAGGAGAATGAAAGCATCTTCTTAATTAGCAAGTATTGGCAAACAATCTAAAGCTTGGACCCCGAAATGACATAAGAGAGATTAACAAAATTCTTCATCGCAATCATGCTTAACACAATCTAAGAATGGAATAATATGTTCGCGATTCAGCATTTCCATTTTTCCTAGAAGTATCACCACTTTAGACTTGATTAATAAAAAAAAGAAATATCTACTAGAATATTTTCGACATGCGATAATTGGAAAGGGTCAGGGTGGCTTTCAAGACAGCTTTTTCTATTTTTCTATGCTTCCTTCAGGAGATATGGTTAATAAGTTTTCTAAGCATCATTCATTCATGAAATAACCAAGTTTTTAGATGCGTTCTTTTCTTTAACTTCAAATGATAAAAATGTTTCCATGATTCCATAATGCACCAAGATTGTTAATTTTCTAGTGGTTTATGCCGTATGCATGTAATATACAAAGACTGTATCTTTAAATTCAAAAATGATTTAGAAGCTTGATAATTTCACAAGGAAGATCTTAAATTTCTATTGATAAGACAATAAATATGTAGTATCAGACATATTCTACCTCTTTGTATTCCCTTTAGTAATCTGTTATCCTTCCTGTAGTTCTTAACTGGCAAAGAAACCAGCTTAGCAGCACCCGAACCTAAAGCAAACAGTGACCGAATAGTAGGAAGGCCTTTCAATAATTTATGTACCTACATTGTATAACATATGCGTAATCAATAACAGGAAAATATTTCTAAAATGCCAATGGAATCTTTAACATTATCAAGAATGGCCATGAATTCAATTCAAACCTGATTTTGTGAGATATCTTCCAACCACTCCCCTACTATTGTTTCACATACACTGTTCCAGCCATATATACCAACAGCGTGAACATGTTTCAGCTGTAGCTCAACCCCCTGTTTCAAATTTCATTAGTAATGTGAGAGATTTCTGGTCCCAAATGCTTAATCTCATAAACACCCTCTAAATGTGAGCAGAGTTTATGAAAAAAAAAAAAGAGTAAATGTAAGCAACAATAAGGTTATGTTATGCTGCTGCCTGCTAGACAATATTATCTGACATGAACTACAAATTGGATCTGCATGAATGGTGGAGGAACAGAGGGGCAAGAGATTTCTGGAAACATATGAACCAAAATTCAGTTTTCAATAGGAAACCTATGAACTAAAATTCAGTTTTCAATACACAGAACATTCTAGCAGATATTACTTCTCTGAGGAGAACATTTAAATTAAGTAGATAATAGGTTCACAAAACAAAATGAAGAAAAGACTGGTCAATGTATCAAAATTGAGAACATTGAACTCATGCCAACCAAGTAGTGGACAAACAAGCTAAATATAGGCAAAAATCTCGGTAGAACTTGGGCAAGAAAGACTTATTAAGAGTGCTTCCAGGGGTGCTTGCAAATATGAGTAGAAAAATCTGATTGAGATTCTGAAATAAATCTATATACATCATTAAAACTACACGATTAAGATGATCATGTCGTATAAGCTAACAAAGAAAATTATTTTCAAGTCTTTTCAAATTAATTGTCATAAGTAATTAGGATGATTCTGTGATTCCAATGTATCTTTATGGGGTTTGTCATACCTTGAAACTCTTCCATATTTTCACTGTGGTCATAATAGAATGTCATGAAGTGATTGTCATTCGCAGCTTCTTTGATGCATCATATTAAAAATCTTCTGATATGTTGAATGGATAACTATATTACTGAATTATATACAAGATACCGTATGTATCAAAAAAAGACTCCCAGTCAAAACATTTTAGAATGGAGTAATTTGAAATATACAATCCCAAAACAAAGCACATTGAAACAGTTCATTATTAACAAATCACAAGTAAGACTTATACAAATTACGACTTCCAAGTATTTGATTGCCGAAATATAAAAAAGTGGAGTTTCTAAATATCATGAATTTAGCACCATATACATCAAACTACAGGTTAGAAGAGTACAGCATTTTTATGTTGTTTATAATTTTTTTTTTTTTTGATGTTGTGGGTCAGCAGGACATAACCTCCAAAAAAATGATTTAAGCTTAATAAAAATCATAAATCTTTAAAGTCTCTATCTCCTAATCATTAGAATCAAAAACATGTGCATGAAGGAAACTAAGTTGGGGAAACCCCTCTATAACAGAAAAATACAAAGGGAAAAAAATCAGCCTGTACAATTAATGAAAAGTAGCCAATTCAAAAAAGGGAAAAAAAATCACACTGTGCATCCCTTTTACATTTAGACTTGGAATATGTAATACATATACTTTTTATCTAATAAAAAAGAAATACTCGATTCAATCAAAATACTTAATAATTGTTCTTAGTCACCTTAGTTCACTTAATTATTGAGGATCGATGCCCATTCAATCATATCTCCTAAAAATTAAGAATCACAGTTTCCAGATGCCATAACAGTAAATGGGGATTTTTTTTTTTTTTTTATCGGTAACAGTAAATGGGGATTTTACCTTCCAGGGAACAAGGTTAATAAGTTCTACATACTTTCCTCCTCGTAATGCAGCTAGATCAACACGACAAGGACTGTAGTCGACCCGAACAAGAATTGGATATATGTCAAACTTCTGAAACAGAGATAGAATAGCGTCAGTACATGACATTTGACGAATCCAAAACTGACAGAATACAAGGAAAAATCTTTATCATAATCCATCCTACAGCACTACATGTCAGAATTTTATCCTTGATTCAATAGAGTAACTCATTAAATATAGTTAATGAATAGATAATTTCCATCCAACTATGATGTATAAGCAGCCAAATCAAATTAACATTGACCGCCCAAATGATTCAATAACTATGAAAATTGATTTTATAACTGCAATAGCATATTCAGAGTTAATAAAGAAAAAAATGGAACATCAACAATTTCAAGCACATAATTAACTCACAACTGTAAACGATGTTAGTGAACAGTAAACAAACACATTAGAAAACCCACTAACCTGGAAATAAGGAAGCAATGCCTCCTCTGCAATAGGATGGCATCCAAATACACCATTCACTGTTGTTGACATTCTTGATCCATCTATATCATGAGACATACTTGAGGATGGGTCAACTGTTGAGTTTTTCCCCCCAAAGAAGCTGGTAAGAAAATCAAGTTGTCCTTGATGAAGATGCAATAGCAAAGGACGTAAAGCAAGACGCATCCTGAAAGAAGAAATACAATAGGTTAGCACTTGAGGAGTACATCAGCATCATGATGATGTCTAGTGGGAAAATTTAAAATCATTTGACATAGCTTTCAAAACCTTCAGCTATGTAGCAAGAAGAGAAGCGATGAGCAAGCCAAGCTGTGATAGTATACAATAAAAGGACAGATGATGTTTTTTGTATCATACTTTATTACAAGCAGGAGCATCAATACGTGACCTCATGGTTGGGCTCTAAGATCACTATTTTATGTAGGGTGATAAAATTTTATCGAACTATCAGTGACCTAATCCATATCCTTTACAAGGAATATAGATGAAACAAAATCAAACAATTTTAATCTATACTAAGACCACTTTGTATATGCTTTTGGACTTCCCATTCATCATTAACCTTAAATCGTTGAACTCCTTACATTTTTATGACTGACAGAAGGTAAAACAAGTAAAAAGATATCATTCACTTACCAATGTAGCTCCTACAATACAGGGAGTGCAGGGACTTACAATTAGGGCTGGCAATTTGGTGGGCCGGACCAGGCCGGGCTTTACATAGGGTATTAGGGGTTTTCTGCATGCCCAAACTCAGCCCAGCCCGGTTTTCGGGCCTAAGAATGGATCCCAAGCCCAATCCTAGATTAATATGAAAATCCTGGGCCCGCCAGATTAAGCCCGTTTCTTATTATTTTCTTTTTTATTTTCTTATTTTATTAATAAAAAATTATTACAAGTTATGCTATTGGCAAGAATTGAACCCAAACCTTCACAAGGAGAAAGTGGCATTCTCACCACTAAGCTACAGCACAAGATGTTGTGACATATTCTTCACACTTTCAATAAAAAGTACATCGTTATAGTAACATAAATGCATGGTAATTAATACCGGGCCAGGCTCATACATGCCTAACCCAAGCCCGGCCCTAAATACTTCGGGCTTCTATAAAACCGAGGTTGGCAAGCCCGTGGGCCCAAAAACTAGGCCTAAGCCCAATTTAAACTGGACAGGCTCAATGGCCCAAACGGACCGGGATTAAATTGCCACCTTTAATTACAATATAACATTCATGGTTCAAATATCATACCGAGGTAGGGTATGGATCCTTCAAAAAATGGAAAATGGAAACATGTCCAGATACATATTGATATGCTTAAAGTTAATGGAAACTTAAAACAAGACTTATTTAGATGTGTTAGAATAGCTAATGGGCTTAAAGCCCACTCGTTATGTCTTAACCCTAATCTCTTAGCTGTTAACCCTAACCCTTGATTATAAATAAAGAGCTCTCTCTAATTGAGAGAGTAAATTGTTCCTTGCTACGTTAACATGGTATCAGAGCGGGACAACTAATCTCCCGCGCAATCTCTCTCTCTCTCTCTCTCTCTCCTCCTCGTTTCCTTTTTTTTTTTCTTCTGTTTCTCTCGCCTATTAGGATCGTGAGGTAGCGATCTCTCTCTACCTCTTGGTTCTCCCCAAATAATGAGGTAGCGAGTTCGCTACCTCTCTCTCTTTGTTGGGTGTTTTCCTTTGATGGATCGGCTCGTTTAGAGCCATATGTGATCTGATCGGTCTTATTGAGGAAGATTTTTTGAGCCTACCGAAAGGGTGGCTGTTGATCGTGACTGGTGTGTGGAGGGGTGCGAATTCCCCCTATTTTCTCCT
>JAUPMG010000014.1:7421410-7442254 GCA_031762675.1 Pachysandra terminalis | reverse complement strand
ATCCTAATCCGAGACAGGGCAAAGACTTATGATCTAATCCCAAAATACCGATAGCGACTTTTTGATCCTATCCCGAGATCATCGGGTGACTTAATATTGCACTAACCTTATGATTCCACACGAACGCTAAGTGGATTAACCAGTCTTAAAAGGCACTACAGCTGCCTGACCCACTCCGAGATGGGTGGTTCATAATTAGATCGATGATCCAAACTTGACCTCTGCATCAAAGTTCACATCATATCAATATCGCATTGGAAGCCTTTATGTGTTTAAGGGTTATCCGAGAAGCGATAATACTACTTTAGCAGCATAGACTTTGTCTTATACCCCAAGTCCTGAGGAAAAAGACTGCTTCGAGTTGCATCAGGCTGACCACCCTGAGGTGGTCACTTTTGTTTTCCTGACGAAGCTTATTTCTTGCACTTCATCAGGCAGAAGGCTAATGATGACCCTTGATTTTTTAGCGTACACGTGGCGTCACGTCATTGACGACACGCACGTGGCACTCATTTATTGGCAACATGATATAACTTGTTTTGTGACTTTTCGAAATCTGAAAACACTATTCACACTGATCTCGGGTCACTGTTCATGTAATCTCGGGTCACTGTTCACATGATCTCGAGACACTGTTCACGTGATCTCGGGACACTGTTCATATCTTGCATCATTGAACTTACCTACTTCCTTACATAATAAAGCAAAAGAGATTGATGTGACAGGCTGGTCTTGTCAAGTGTTCTTTAAGCAATCAAGGACAACAGCAGGAAGGGATTAAAATGAGAGGAGAAACACAGCAAAAAATGGAGAGAAAGAAAGGGAGAGGGAGTTTTCTTCTTCAACAAAGAGGGCATAAAGATAAAGGAGCAGAGAAGATTTCAGACTTTTACTTTCTCCCCCATTCTTCCATTCTCAAAATGTATTGGTTTATTATGCAAAATATTATAAAATCTCAACATTTGAATGAGAATAATGGCGCCCAATGGGCAATTCGTGGATGTAGGCACTCTTGCCGAACCACGTAAACCATGTGTATATTCCTTTATGTTGTGCTTCATGTTCGTTGGATTTGACATAGCGTTATCCGTACGGCCAACTCTCCAGTTTAGGCATATGGTTAGAATGCTCCCGGACCTAGAAGATCTTATTTATTTCAAAATCAATGAAATCAAGTGATTAACGACTCGATTGGACTAATTACGGTTAAATCACGATTATCTGCATTTTTTACCGATCAATAATACTAATCTTGATATTCCGAGGGATGAAGACCACAACCACAATCCAAAGTACGCCCTCATTCAAGACCGCGAATGACTACTACAAAAGGAATGGAGGGTCGAGATCAAACACAAGTTAAGGGAATGCAACAAATCTGCTGATGCAAATAGTAGTCTATCTCAGTCATCTAGACTTATTTCAATTCCAAACCCCCCGCCCCCGCCACCGCCAAAATTGTTTGCATCATCTGTTTCTAGGTGACGCTTTGGGGGCCGCTACTCCTCGGCTATGTAATACGATTTAGTTTACTTTGAATGAATTCCCTTATTACCCAAAAAAAAATTAAAAATGTACATCGGGTATAACCATTTGAAGGGTATTTCAGACTTTGGATACCCATCAAGGTTATTGCAATTAGGGGCGTAAACGAACCGAGCTTTGCTCCGTCCGGTTTGGATTCATAAACCTAAAACAAGGCTTAGACTCGGTGTAGGCTCGTTAAAATATTTTGGGTTTGGACTCGACTCAAATTTGTTAAAATATTCTGGATTTAGGCTTGGCTCACAAACATTATTAGAGGTTTTATTCGGAAAAAAAAAAATAAACTTAATCCAAATTATTTGATATTATAGTTAATGATTATTATTATATAATATAATATATTAATATGTTCACATATCAACCGAGTCAAACTAATCTAAGCTCAGTTCAAGCTTGTTAAGATTATCTTCATTTTTGAGGATAACGGATGCATGAAAAAGAGACAAAATGTACTAATGCAGTAACCTCTCTTGTTTTTCCAGGATCTCTTTAGTGTGTTCTACCTTTTCGTCACTCACAGAGTCCCGACTCTATACTACCTAAACCACACGTACAATCATCAATATGAATCTTGTTCCTCTATTGCAATATGTTAAAAGTCATATCTGTAATAAGATTGAGTATTCAAATCCTTTTGGAATGACTTCATCGAGACTTATTATTTTGATTTTTCTTCACCCTCTTAGATCCTTTAATGAGTATTTACGCCTCGTACTTTTATAATTATCTCCTTATGTGTCCAAACTATCTTAACTTACTTTATCTTATCTCCTATTCGAACAATACTTAAGATACACTTGAATATTCATTATTTACCTTATCTTTACTACTCTACCCACATATTTATCTTAATATCATCATCTCAACAAATGTTATCCTATCAACATAGTTCTTTATTGCCAATATTCTCATTAATTCATATTGTAGCAAGTTTGTTTTTTCCCTTTAGTTTGAGTGGAATAAGTCCATCATGTAACACGCTAAGAGCGCCTCTTCTTTAACCATCCAACTCTACTTTTATGTGTAATATCCTTATTAATATCTCTTTCTTTTTGAATAGTTGATTCAAGATAGCAAAATTGAGTGGTTTACGAATGCCTTCGCTAACCATCCAACTCTAATTTTATGTGAAATATCCTTATCAAAATCTCATTCGACTTGTCTTCTAATTCTAAGTATCCAACTACAACTCTAATATTTAAAAAAAAAATGATATATTTCCAATATATTCAATCATAAAATATGTATTTATACTTGAATGGTAACATTATCCAACAGATTAGATTAAGATATGACCCAATATATGAATGCCTATACCCATGGAAAGCGAGGTGTTACTAGGGATGAACAAATGGGTTGGGCTGTGCATGCCACAGCCCAACCCAGCACGACTTGGTCCGTGTCCAAGCACGGCACGCATGGGCAGAGTTACATAGGGTTGAGAGGGGGCAGCTGCCCCTCCCCTCAAATTTTTAAAATTTTAAGTGGGAAATTGTTTTAGTAACATGTTATAAATTGTCTCTTGTCAAATTTTGTTTTTGTCCCCCTAGAGTTTTTTGTTGCCCTCTCTCAATAATTTTTTTTTTCGCTTTTGTATCCTCCCTCATTATGAGTGTCAATTGGTTTGGTCTAAGTCGAAAATCAAACAAACCAAACCGAAAAAGTCGGTTTGTGTTTTTTTTTTCATTTTGGTTTGGTTATGATTTAGAAAATAAAAAATCGAATTAATTTGGTTTGTTCTACGGTTAAGGCTTCAACTAAATCAAACCAAACCGAAAAACTGACTTAGATTATATTATATATATATATGTGTGTGTGTGTGTGTAATATAGAAACTAGCATTAATTTTGTCTTTTTTTGGTCAAAAATAGTATTATTTTTCTCAACCCGAAAATCAAAAATCGATTTTTGATCAAATCTTGCTCCCCCTATAATAGAACCATACTATCCCTAGTAGCATGACATGGCAGGATAGGCCTTCTAGTGTCGTGCCAGGCCTAGGTTCATGACCACGGCACGGCACGGCACGGCACGACCCAAAGCACAATTGGGGCACGAATCCGATTGGATTTTCAACCAAATTATAGGCAAGTTACAAAGCCCGACCAAGCACGACACGACCCGATATAATAATAATCTTGCCCTATGCCATACTAGTAATCCCCAAATTGGTAGATAAGCAATATTAATCAAACTAATGAAAAGGGACAGGTGTGAATAACTGAATGGTCTACCAACCTGAGTAAAGGAGGATCGAATGGCTGTCTCACATTGGCCTAAATTACTTGTTGGTCGTTCCAGTGCAAGGTTTCCCATAAAACAAGAAGAAAGTCAAAGAGAGGGATCAAAGGGTCAGAAATGACTTTAGTAATGTTCAGAGAGGAGTGGTAGAGGACTTTGAAGGTTCTTTGGAGGCCATTTTACCTTGAGTTCTGAAATCCAAAGAATATCTCCCCCGATCCTTGGTTTCGGTTTGGTTGGTCTGTTTGTTTGTTCATTTTTTTTTTTTTTTTTTTTTCATTTTGGCTTGGTTATGATTTGGAAAATAAAAAATCAAAATAATTTGGTTTTTTTTACAGTTAAGGCTCCAACTAAATTGAACCAAACCGAAAAACTGAATTAGATTATATATATATATATAGAAACTAGCATTAATTTTGTCTTTTTTTGGTCAAAAATAGCATTATTTTTGTCAACCTGAAATTCAAAAATCGAATTTTTTTGTCAAATCTTGCTATCCTCTACAATAGAATCCTAGTTATGTTCCTAATGGCACGACATGGTAGGATAGGCCCATAGTGTCGTGCCAGGCCTGGGTTCATGACCGCGGCACGACACGACCCAAGCACAATTGGGGCATGAATCCGATTGGGATTTTAACCAAATTATAGGCAAGTTACAAATCCCGACCAAGCACGACACGACCTGATACAATAATAATCATGCCCTTTGCTGTACTGGTGATCCTCAAATCGGTAGATAAGCAATATTAATCAAACTAATGAAAAGGGACAGGTATGAATAACTGGATGGTCTACCAACTTGAGTAAAAGAAGTTCGAATGCCTGTCTCACACTGGCCTAAACCACTTGTTGGCCGTTCCAATGCAAAGTTTCCCATAGAACAAGAAGAAAGTCAAAGAGAGGGATCAAAGGGTCATAGATGACTTTAGTAATGTTCAGAAAGGAGTTGTAGAGGACTTTGAAGATTCTTTGGAGGCCATTTCTCCTTGAGTTCTGAAATCCAAAGAATATCTCCCGGTCCTTGGTTTCAGATCCCTTGTTCAACAAGGGTAAGAGGTTTTATAACCAAAAACTTAGGTCAAAGCCCCCCATCTGGGTGACAAGTGTCACCCATTTAAAGACTACAAGGGACACTTGTCATGGTTATGGAGGGAGAACACGGTACTCTACAACTTGACCAGATCAGGCATTACCCATGTGGATTCGTATTGTCCACATAGGTTTAACGGGACTATCTCTATGGGCTTCCATTCCTAAAGAGTTTCTTAATATTCCCTCCCCCTTTTTGTTTAGACCAAAACATGTAATTTTGGGAAGTGCGGGGTGAAGATTCCGAGTTGGAATCACAAAAATGTGCTAAGTCTGCCAAAGGGTGATTGCCCAAAAGAAAAGGGTTCATAATGTCAACCCTAAGTTGGGATCACACACATATATTAAGTTTGTTATGGTGTGACTCCCCATAAAGGGATTCGAGTTGCGAATCGTGAGCTAGAATCACGAAAATATGCTGAATCTACTAGAGCGTAGCTCACCGTAAATAGATTTAAGATGTTAATCCCAAGCTGGAATCATGCGAATGTGTTAAATCTGCTAGGGCGTGATTCCCTAGAAGGGAAGTTCAGGGGTGTTTACCAAGTATGTCAATTGAGCACCTCGAGGCATCGGATCAGTGAACCCTTCATCATTATCCGGGGTTATGCCTTTATCATGACCTGCGACTTCGGGCATCTTTCGGTCCAAGTTAGAGACTTCAACCAATGCCCGAAATGTGGTGATAACCTCGCAACATTCAGATGATTGCTCTTGCATTGCTCGCCTCTTTACCCGAGGTGACTCCCTTATCTAGCAAGGGCTTCCATGTAGCAACATATGAAATGAACCTCTAACGGTTGCTTGTGAGACCAATCACTTCATTTTGCTAAGAATTGGATGCGACCTAACTACCCTCGGGAGGTCAACCTATGGAACTGACCGTGTCCGGGGTGTTAACTTAGATGACAAATTAGCCCATCTCGGGGTGGGTTAGGCCCGCATAGTCGCCTTTTAAGGGAAGCCAACCTGACGACGAATTGACCAGTTGCGGGGTGGTTAGCCCAAATGACGAATTGACCAGTTGCGGGGTGGTTATCCCAAATGACGAATTGACCATCTCCGGGGTGGTTAGCCTAGATGACGAATTAGCCCATATAGAGCGCTTCTTCAACATGAAAACATTTAGTAACCATTTGGCATCGGAATCATAAAGTTGTCACTTGAAAACGACACCTTTTAAGGGTGGCCAACCCGAGGGGTAGTCCCTATTCGGGATAGTCCTACCCCGATCTTGTCAGCAAGATCTTGAGTGGGATCCCCTAAAAGGGGTCTCATGCCAGATGACATTATATCATTGGGTGAATTTGAATTTACAAATTGACTGATCATCAGTACTGGACACGAGCCATGCCACGCCGGCACCAAAGGTCCATTTGTACATTCCTACCCTTTCAGGTCTGTTGCCATCTGTACAATCCACCTACTAGGAAAGGTATCAAACTTTAGATTCGATGGACGAACTCAAGAGACACACCCAGCCTATTCGCTCCGTTTGGCAGAAAAGATGCATTGGGAAAGATGGCCCTCAGCGTCACCATACAGAAAACCCAGCTGGAAGCAAAGGGTGCGTCTTACGCACCTCGACACTCCAGTATATTTCGGCGGGAGACGTTAGAAATTAAAATTTAAATCTCACGATAAATAGTTTACTCTATATTTTACTTGCACACCTGCCTCTTTTTTTCTGCAATAGCGATTCTACTTTTCTCCCGTCCCTTCAACTGTTTTTGTTCATGAAAGCCCTAATTCAAAATCTGTTCTCTGCAATATTTCCCCAATTCCTTTCTCGTTCCCGATGCTATGCTTGGAATCCCCGTCGTCCCTTAAACGAATGGCTTTTATATTCTCAGAAAATGATGAATCGAACTCGGCATCGATGATGATATCGTTTCCTATCTCACTCGTCCCCATTTAGGTAAATTCTTCAAAATTGTTTCTCCTTTTTTTTTTTCCCCCTTTTAATTTTCTTCATTGAATGTCTGATTATAATACTTGTTTGCAAATGTTGCCAATTACATGTATGGTTGAAATAATGAAACAAATGGACGTCTCTGTTTCTTGATTTGATGTGTATAAATCGTAGTTTACTTTTGCCGATGATAGAGATGTCAAGAGACCTTTGTAGTTCAGAAATTTTGATGTGTTATTAAGAGGAACAACTAGTTATGATAATGTGCCTTAGTTGGGACACAGAGATTGGTTTTACTACCAACGGAATTATCTAAGCATTTGCAGTTGAATTGTTATACAGAATCTTTGTTAATCCGGATCCATAAAGTCAGTTAGACAAGGAACGTAACTCCTCTAAGATTATTACATAGTGAGTGAACGAAGATGGACGGAATAGTGTTCTTCACCACATTTACTTTTTTTTTTCTTTGTTTTATTTATCTTTCTTTTTTCTTTTAAGCAACGTTTAAATTTCATTAGTAAAGATGCATACGATCAAATGATGATAGAATCTGGGGTATTAATTAAGATGATGGCTGTGACAAAGCATTATGAGTGATGATGTTGGTATAAGATGGACAAGATTGGGGGAAAAATCTCCTTAAAAAAAGTACAAAAGAGAGAAAAAAAGAATCAAATAGAATAATGTTCTTATCATTATCATTGTTGTCAATAACAAAAGTTTGGTGAGGTATGATCATGGAAGACAAATTGAGCTGTGTTTAAATCCCTTGACAAGCAAAGTTTGGGTGGAGAAAGCCTGCTAAGTAAGCAACCTCCTATCTTTATAAAAGAAATATAGTAAAATAAATCAGCAGCAGCAACAATAACAACAACGACAGCAATCCCTTTTTCCTGAATGTTGAATTAACAATGCCAACCCCGTTATGCCCACTGTTGTTAAGGGCGCTTGCCAGATGCCTAGGTTGCCACTTAAGCAAGATGGGATTTTTTCAGGCACATGTGGTATCGTACGGATACACTTGAATACTTTGTAAGAAGCCTAGATGCAGTGGATACACAAGGAGAATGGTGGATACGTAAAATAAGATACACTTTTATGCAAAGATAAGGTAAAAATATGATAAATTAATATGTTTTTGATATGATACACCCAAACATATAATATATACTATCGTGGAAACCAACCACTACGCGCACAAGCACATGAGAACTTAAAAACAAAACTTCAGTAAGTGTAAAGTTTGAACCACTAAGGACCTCTTATTTTCAATTTGATATGAACAAAAGGGTAAACCTTAGTTGCAACATATATTCTTGCCTCAATTTTATAATGCATTTCCAATTTGCTTGAAAAATCCTATATATAAAGACTTGAGCAGTTCAGAAACTTCATTTTATAATAGAAGCCTTGAAACTCATAGCTCGTAAATATGCACTCCTAAATTTCAATATCATGAATTATTTTTTCTATTTTTTTCTTTTTCATTACATTTTACTTATTTATTATTAGTTGATGAACTATGTATGCTCTCAATGCTTATGCCTCATATCTTGAGGCGTACACATCACACTTTGGTTTGGTATGGATATCAGTGTTGGCAGACCAGGCAGAATTGTTCTCCTGTTTTGACAGAGGAGCCTTATAACTCTTAAAGTTAACTTTGTTGTGCTAGATGACGCTGATCAGATGCTGCATACTGGTTTTTAGGAGGATGTTGTGTGTATTCTTAGTTATTTACCTGCAAAGAAATATGGTTTTTAATTTTTCTTAAATTTTTCAAAATTTCCTATGAAATTTCCTGCTTTAAAGGGCATCCAATTTTTTCAAACATTTATATTTTCCTTATTAAAAAGTTTTGTTTGTAATTTTATTTACAGAAAATATTAAGGTGTGAAATTTTCTTGAAATTTCCAAATATCTGGAGCAGAATATGGGGGTTCTCTTTCCTTCGTCTCCACCGAAGGTGTTGGTGGAGACTTCTTCTTCCTCGTCTTCTTCTCAGTTTGAGCCAGGTTCAGGGTCGTTGGCTATCGTTAATCTCGGGTTTGAGATTACTTCTTTGGTTCAGTCTTCTGTAGAGGATATGCATACAACTGGAGATAGTATGTATTATCAAACTTGTGTTGATTTGTTTCAGGCCGGGTATGAGACAGTGGAGATAAAGAAGGTGGTTACTGGTTTAAGGGATGCACGCACATTAAAGGGGCCGTTGTCTGTTACGGAGGATTGGAGTAAGGATATTTAGTTCTTTCCGAGCTTCTTGTCGGGATCAGATGTGCTCGAGAATCATATTGCTTCCTCTTTGCTGTCTTTGGATCATGTACTTATTAACGACTTAGTTGTCCAAGGGTGGATCTTCTATTTTTTTAATCCTTTGTCTCAGTTGCTGGCCAGATCGTTATTCTTTCATTATCCTTTTGTTGAGGTGGTCATTAAGGGTTGGCCGAAGAGAGGTATGCCTTTAAATTATTATTGTGGTGATATTTCTATTTATTCATCTTTATCCCTAACGAGCTTCGTTTCAGGATTCAAAGACTTTAATGTCATTGCCGATAATGATTCACGGCAAACGGTTGTGACGACACAGCATTTTGTTCAATTTGAGACTCCTACTGAATTACGCAGGTTGGAGGAGGGAGTAGGAAGTTTGGGTATAGGTGGAGAGGGGGAACATAAGAGAGATGATTGCATATCGGATGATTGGGTAGGGTTTGAAAATGTTGCTAATTTGTTCAGATTAGAAGCTTCTGAAAGGAATGGGGACAATGTTAATATGACTGAAGCAGTGGGTAGGTTCAGAAACGGTCGTCAGGGTGGTCCTAAAAATGTCTCACCTATGGTTAGGGAGTTACGGAACCTAGAGTGGAATCTTACATACCATAGGAGGTCGTCTAAGTTTGATGTTGAAGGGTGTTCGCTTCAAGTTCCTCAATGAGGATTATCAGTTGGAACATTCGAGGATTGGGGGTGATAATAAAAAAAGAGCGATTGAAGAGACGTGCAGGAAGTTCAAGCCTTGGATTGTGGTGATTCAAGAGACTAAAAAACAATTGATCGGAAGGGGTTTGATGTGTAAACTCTGGGGTACTCAGAATCTGAAGTGGGTGTTCCTCCCTGCTGTGTGTGTGGGGGGGAGATCTGTGACTTTTAAAAATCTAGATGATGGTTTTCTATAGAAGCTTTCGGGTGCTTATGGTCCGAATGGCTATAGGGATAGGGAGGCTTTTTGGGTGGAGATTCGTGATATGGCGGCTCATAATATGCTTCCTTGGTGTTTGATTGAGGACTTTAATGTGGTTAGATCTGTTGAGGAGCAGAACAAAGTGATTAGGACGTTCAGGAGTATGAGGAGATTTTCTTCTCTTATTCAGGATCTTGAATTGGTGGATTATCCCTTATTAGGTAGTGCTTTTACTTGGTCTAATCTTCAGGAAAATGTTATGTGTTGCAGATTGGATAGATGTTTAGACTTAGCTGATTGGGATGCCCATTTCCCTCATCCAACTCAGAAAATTCTGCCTAAAACGGTGTCCGATCACTGGCCTTTGTTAATGTCGGTGGATTTGATTCATCAAGGTCCTTCTTCCTTCCGGTTTGAAAATATGTAGTTCACTCATAGCAACTTCTGAGATGGGGTGAAAGTTTGGTGGGAGGAAAGGATTAGAGATGATTTTAGCTTTGCTGGCTTCTCCTTTATGAGATCTCTCAAATTTTTAAAAACTAAGATCAAAGGTTGGAATAGAGAGTGTTTTGGAGATATCCCTTTGAGGAAGAAAATTCTTAGTGATGCTATTGAAGAATTGGATGTATGGGATTAGCAAAGGGGGCTTACTGCAATGGAACAGGATAGTAGGAGGGGGAAGATTTCTGAGTTTGATGAGATTCTTAAATAGGAGGAGATTAGTTGGAAACAAAAATCAAGAGTTACTTGGCTTAAGGAAGGGGATAGCAATACTAGATTCTTCCATAAGATGGCTAATGGTAGGGCTAAAGCGAATGCTATTATCAACCTTTTGGTGGATAGGGAGAGTATAGAGGATACGGGTGGTATCATGAGAGTTATGATGGAGTTTTATGAGAAACTTTATACTTCGGAGCAAGATTTGAAGTTTAATTTAAGAAATGTTTTGGGGATTGCTTTATCTTTAAATTAGGCTTTATGGATGGAAAGACAATTCGAGATTGAGGAGGTTAAAAAGGCTATTATGGGTGTGGAGGGAGATAAGGCTCCGGGGCCTGATGGTTTTATAATGGCTTTTTCCAAATTGTTGGGAGGTGATTAAAAATGATATCATGGGGGTGTTTTAAGAGTTTTTTAGAAATTGAGTGATTAATAAGAATATGAATGCAACCTTCCTGGTGCTGATTGCTAAGAAAGCAGGGGCAAATGTGCTTAAAGATTTTAGGCCTATCAGCTTGATTACTAGCCTTTACAAGATTATTGTGAAGGTGTTGGCTGAAAGGCTTAAACAGGTGACTGGGTGTGTTGTCTCCCCAAATCAATTTGCTATCATTGCAGGGAGACAAATTTTGGACAGTGTCCTGGTGGCAAATGAGGTGGTGGAGGAAAGAGAGAGAAGTGGTATTCTTGGTATTATGTGTAAATTGGATTGGGAGAAGGCCTATGATAGGGTGGAATGGGATTTCATCGACTCGGTATTAGAATGGAAGGGCTTTATTCGGAAGTGGATTAATGGGTGTTTCTCGAATGTCTCATTTTCGTTTCTTTTTAAAGGGAGTGTTCATGGTCATTTTGCTTCGTCTGGAGGGATTAGACAAGGAGATCCACTTTCTCCTTTTCTTTTTACCTTAGTGGGGGATGTTTTAAGTAGATTTATGATGCGGGCGGAAAATTTGGGTCTCATTAGTGGTTTTTAGGTTGGTCGGAACAGGGTGTCTGTCTCTCATATGCAGTATGCGGATGACACTATTCTCTTTTTTGAGGCAGTTGAGGAGCAGGCTTACTGGATTAAGGTGATGGTCACTGGCCTTAAGGTCAATTTGGTAAATCAACCATTTCTGGTTTTCATTTGGATCAGAGCTGGATTCATCAATTTGCGAATTATTTAGGTTATCGCGTCACTCAGTTCCCTATTAGATATCTTGGTTTACCTTTAAGGGATGGTGCCAAATCCTTCTCCTTTTGGTCTCCTGTTATTGATTGGCCACTTGGAAAATGAATTATTTGTCCTTAGAGTTACCTTGATTAAATTGGTGTTGGCTAGTCTCCCCATCTATTATTTATCTTTCTTTAGAGCGCCGGTTAGTGTAGTGAAGGTGTTGGAAAAGGCACAAAGAAATTTTTTGTGGGAGGGAGGGGATATTAAGAAAGATCATCTGGTTAGATGGGATGTGGTGTGTAAGAGTAAAGAAGCAGGTGGTCTCAATTTGGGCAATATTCAACGTCGGAACTTTGCTTTGCTTGGCAAATGGCTGTGGCGCTTTGGCAATGACATGGAGGCTCTTTGGTACAAGATTATTGTAAATAAATATGGGATAGGACTAAATATTTGGAATATTAATCTAGCTGCTAGAATTTTTGTGCAAAGCCCTTGGAAAGCCATCTCTAATGTAGCCCCTTCTTTTTATTCTATTGTTTGTTTTGTATTGGGTTCGGGATCTTTAATTCGATTCTAGCATGATTTATGGTTGGGGGAAGTCTATTTTCAAAAGCAGATTCCATAGATTATTTATGGTGGTACAACATAGGGATGCTGTGGTTTTTGACATTCTTTCAATGGTCCTCCACAAGTTTAGTTTGGAATCTCCCTTTCAGAAGAGATCTCAGACCTGCGGAACTAGAGGAGTTGTCAAATCTTTTTGACATCCTTAAGTTCTGTTTCATCAATGCAGATTGTCAGGATTATCGGGTTTGGCCTTTGGAGTCTAGTGGTGTCTTTTCCACTAAGTCCTTATATTTCCTTGGTCGGGAGGCGAATTCATGTTCACCTCCTTTTAGTGTTTCTAAGTTGTAGAAGGCAAAAATCCCCCCTAGAGTAAGATTATTTGTCTGGACTACTTTGCTATATCATATTAACACTTGTGATATGATCCAAAGGAGAAGAGGCAATATGGTTATCTCTCCACACATTTGTTTCATGTGTAGGAACCAAGGGGAGTCAGTGGATCATCTCTTTCTTCATTGCTCAGTGGCAAGAGGAATCTGGATACATTTCTTGCATTTGATGGGGGTAGATTGGGTCTTCCCAGAACGTATTGTCGAGATGTTTGATCAATGGCACATCATGGGCCTGGGTTCAAGAGGCAAGATTTATTTCGAGGCACTCTTCTTTTCGATTCTTTGGGTTATTTGGTGTGAGCGGAACGGGCAGATTTTTGAGGACATTCAACATCATCCTTCTTGGATTTGTGATTCCATTATGCCTATGACGGCCAATTGGATGTCTGTAAGACAGGAATTCAGGGGAATAACCATGGCTTGTAGCAAGAATTCCTAAAAAGCTCATGATCTGGAAAGCGCGCCTAGGGGTTACTTTAAGGCCAATTTTGATGGTTCTTCATTGGGTAATCCAGGTAGATCGGGGATTGGAGGGATATTCAGGAATTCAGATGGTGTCATTCTACATGTTTTTTCTGACCCGATTGGGATGGCGAACTCCATTACGGCTGAATTAAGAGCCTTGATTGCTACGTTGGTTGAAGCTAGGACGTTGGAACCTTTATATATTGAAGGTGACTCTCATTTGGTTTTCTCATGGATGAAAGATGATGTCAATTATCCTTGGAGATATGCCCATTGGATTAGATATGCTCGGTCTCTTTCTATTGGTTTGGGCATTTCTTTTAGTCATGTGCTTAGATCAGCTAACGTAGACATTGGCACTTGGGCCAGAAGAGGAGTGGAGAGAACGTTCTTTGGGGCTGGTATGCCTAAGGGTGAAGAGATCGAAATGTTAGTTGACTAAGTTTTATTTGTACAGATCTTTCTTTGCTTACCTTGTTTATTTGTATGTTTTTATACAGCTTTTGATTTTGACTCATGACTCGTGAGTCTTTGTTTTTGTAAATTCCTTTGATGATTAATAAAAATGTTGTTAATGATAAAAAAAAAAAAAAAATCCAAATTCTAAGTGTGAAATTTCCTGGAAAATCAACTCTCAAACCATGCCAAGAAACAATGCGCACTATTTCAGCAACAATGCCATTTTTGGGTGGACTTGCTTTCAATAAAGTATCTCAGGGATCCAGCGGTAACAGACATTGTGATTTAGCCCCTCACCATCAACTTTTGTTCTTGTTGTTCGAGTATTACAAGCATTTCCTTCTATGCTATCTTCACAAGTTCTACTTGAGAGTGGAGTTTCACTGAGTGACATCGATGTGTATATTCCAGCAAAGTTTCTGCTGATGGTAAATGAACTTGACTTGCAATTTTAGCTGTGCAGCTCGGTGGTTCTAGTCAAAAGTTGGCTGATGATATTTCTCTACTCAGTTTTTGTCAACCCCTTTTGGGAGGGAAACTTTTTTCCCTACTTTGATTTCTGTAAGTCATAGCTTCTGTTAGAAGTCATTTGCATGTGAAGATAGACAGTGTCATTCTCTTGGAGTGCATCAGAACCACATCATCTGCAAATGGCATGCACCAAGTCACCTCCTCTTGAATATGAGTAGTTGATCTCTAGTTAAAGCAAGAAGATAGGGACTTATAGCTGATCCCTAATTTAAGCCTATAGTTATTGAGAACTCTTTATCTCTATATCCACCACTCTCACCCTAGTTAGTGCTCCGTCATATATATTTTTTAATGACCTTAAAATATCTGATTTGTACATTTTTTAGCTCAAAACTACCATATTAACTCTCTTGGTACTCTATAATATGCTTTCTCTAGATCAATAAGAACAATGTGAAGGTCTCTTCTCTTCTCTTTAAACTTCTCTACTAATTGTCCAAGTAAAAAGACCATCTCAATGGTAGACCTTCCTAGCATAAAGCCAAACCGATTCTCTGAACTCAGGTTATTATTCTTAAGCTTTTCTCCATCACTCTTTCACATAATTTTATAGTTTGGCTTATAAGCTTTATTCCACAATAATTCGTAGAATTCTTAACATCTCCTTTAATCTTGTATGTAGTACTTTGTTGATAGTAGTCGATTTTAACATAGACTTCTATGTTATGGGGAACTCAAGACCATGGTAAATCACTTGCAATAATTTGAAATCAAGAGTTTCCCCAAAAGTAACCATTATTCTTCTTTTGGACCAGTTTTCCATAAGGAAGATATAAAGGACATTACCCAGACATCAAGCAAGTGGTCTAAATGGAGAGGTGCTTCTAGTGTTAGGTGACCAATGTATTCTACCCAAACGAAAAGGAAAATTAATGAAACAACTATTACACTTGCTACGATAATTGGAGCAGAATGTTGGACAATTAAAAAGTAATATATTCATAGGATGAATTTATTAAAAAAAAAATCTAGGATGAGTGTAGATTTGATGAGGATGTGTAGAAAGGATAAGAAAATGTAAGTAACGAACATACCTGAAAGAGTAGAGCAGCAGAGATAAGTCGTCTGAATTTTGTGGTGGTCGTCAACTTGGAAAGGCAATAAAAGAAAGTTGAAATGGGTTAGACATAAAAAATGAAGACCTATGGAGGTGCATGTGAGATGATGCAAGTTAAATTATCTATGTAAAAGGACTTGAAGAAGACTGGACAGGATTGGATGGGATTTGTCAAAAATGTTTTGAAAGCAGAAATGGTTTTTGATAGATTGGGAGTGGAACAGGATTCATGTTGCTGACCCCAACTTGTTATGATGAGATATTTTGTAGAATAATTGATTGATTGATTGAATTGGAAATTTAAGCATAAATCATCTAAAGTGAAAAATATCAACATTTGAGCCTAAAACATTCTTTGCAAATCATTAGAGAGAACCACGGAAGAAGTTACCTTGGACAATTTCTTATATATGGTATATTAAGAATTTAGGATATACTTTATGTTCCCTAGTTAGAGGTCTAATTTTCTTTTGGCTTGTTTTACCCTGTTAGATTATTGGAAGAGTGGAAACTAATTAATAAAAGTGCAAAGGAAAAAATAGGAAAAAGAAAACTGAAAGCTGGTCTAATGCAATCTGGGGTTTTCACAACTAAGTGCACACAAGTCTATGGGCATGGACCGCATGATAGCAAACTTTTCTCAATATGGTAATATTAATATAAAAAAATTCTCCTTTTTCTTCTTGTTTTTATCAGGTAATTTTTACGTGAATGGATACTGTTTATTTGCAAATACAGCATCATATTTTATGTATCTCAACTAGCCAGCTTAGCTGCATAGCTACTTTAATTTGAAACAGAAACAACAATCTCAAAGTTAATTTCATAATTTGCAGGGTAAAATTAGGGGAATATTTTGTTGACATCCATCAATGATGGATCTTCTCATTTTGGTTAATATTTTATTGGGAAAAAAAAATTGATCATGTTCCAAAGCCAATGCGTTCATCTTTTATTTAATACTTTGTTGTAAACTTCTGGTTCTACTTTGAAGCTAATATCCTAAGCTTTAGGAACATGAACGGTAGGCAAATTGGTGTACCGCAAATATGAAAATTCAGACATTTAATGTTTCTGTAGTTCAACCAATATTTTTATCCCACAATATGTTAATTTTTTTATCTGGATGTATCCCTGGATTGTGTGATCTGATTATATGTAATCTAACGCAATATTTGTCAGGTATTAGTACTTCTCTGATGTTATGTCCATGTCTTCCTCAATCTAGAACACATGTTTTCTATTTGTATGCCAATCTCATTTTGAAACTTTTGTCTATAGCTTCTAGTTTATGGTGTGATCTTGTGGCTCAGTGGATGTTTGATGGTTAAACAACATGTTCTTCTACTTTGAAACTAGCTTCATATGTTACCAAGGGTGAAAATGTGGGTGCGAGTCTGATCGCAGCCACTTTATAAAAATGCCAAAGGTTAGGTCTGTTGCCACTCCATCTCTCCCGGGACCCTGTTTTCTTGGGACCCTACACCAGGTTACCATCCTCATTCCATAGTTTACCAATCACTGCTTTTTTAATCTCGTATTTGGTTACTTTTATGCCCAAATTTATTGAAACAACTGAAAGGTAAGAGCTCTAAAAGTAAATGCCATTGCTATCCCATAATTTATTTATTTACTTAATAAAAGGTTTACTCAATAAAAGAACTGTATTTATTTCAGGGTCATTCTTATTACTCTTTTTCTGTCTTGCTTTGCTTCAACAATGATCAGTTGCCATACATACAGTTAGAAAGACAATTTTAATACCATTTGGATCTAACTCTTCCAAAGGACATGCATTTTCTAGTGTTATAAGAGTACGGTAAAAAATGATTGTATCTTAGTTTGGGAATGATGGTTTAGTTTGTAATAGTTACTCCCTTACAATGCCTATCAAAGTCAGAATTTTGGCAACTAAAAGAGCCTAATCTCTTATGAAGTATTCCATTTCCAATTCTTGTGTTGAAGTTAGTTAATCATGTAAAATGAACATAACTACATTTGTTTCAGGAGTTTGAACTGTCCAAGTACCAGTATCATTATGGTAATCAAACCTGGCTTGTGCACTTCGGTAACATTTGGGTGAGACTTTCTATCTTTTTTTCCTGGATTGTATGGATCGTAGAACCACTTGGATATTTATTGTTCCTAATTTTTTTTGGGGGGTACTATCCTAAAATTATTGTTTGCTACTTCTATCCTATATTTGTATATATCTTTCTTGATGTTTTAAAAACTAAATGTGAGATATAGGTAGAAATTGGAATATAACACTTCTTCTAACATTTGAAACCTAAATGAAGATACTTGTCTCGGCACATCCAAATAATCTTGATGGACTCTCCAGTCCCCTTGTGAATAAATGATTAATTGGCCTTAGGTTTCTTTACACATTGATTCTAACTTGTCTGATAGTTGTTATTATATTTATGAGGCAATCTAGACAGTTGAACTCTTTCTCGAGACACGTTACATCTAACTCTTTTTTATCATTGTTTTCTCTTCTTACTCTTTATTAATCAAGGACTACTTCGAATATATTCAATTTTTGTTTATGATTGTGTTGCAAGTGAGTAATTATTATGTTTTTGGTCCTAAACAAAAAGTTTCTTCTTGAGCCCACCCAGCTATCATCCCATGTGTGGTTGGAACAAAAACATTTAGTTGTCAATTCCAATGTGGTAAACAAAGTCATAATCTGCATATCCAATAAATGGAGAGTTTAGTTCCCCCATAGTCCTATGATCTCTCCTCCTAGTGGAGGGGATTTTCATTAGTGCCTTTTTTATCCTTAGTGAAAGCACTTTAATATGGAGTGGGGTTGTGATTTGTTAGGGTCATCAATATAATATTTATCCTCCTGACCCTCAATTCAGGTTTTGTTTGTTGAGATGTCAAACTAAACAAAGTACTTGGTGCATAATTGTTAACTTTTATTGGTGAGGAGTTGTACTGCAAGTACTTAGCTTTTGTAAATTCCATACCCGGTCATGAGACCCCACACCCATTGGAATCCCAAGGATATTAATTATCTCTTTCAACTTCCTACCATTGCTTTACACACTTCAAGAGTTTCAGTCTCTTTCTATCACCTTTCTCAACTGGGTCTGAAGGCTCTATCAACACTATTTTAACTAGCTTTTTTCTACTGTAAACAGTAACAGATCATTTTATCTATTCAAATATCATGAATACTAGTCTTAAAATTTATAGAAAAAAAAACTTTGTATAAGGAGAAAATGAATAAACTATTTATGAAGATAATATCTCTTCATTTTTGGTTGATGATAATGTTAGGTTAGGGATTAGAAAGTGATGATGTGTCACATAGGTCAGTTAGACAGTGAATCTTGATTGAAACCCTGTTGTAATGGGCTCGGTCTGACTCTAACCTAACAAACCAAGAAATAAATAAAACAAAAAAACTCAAAATCTTGTAATTAAGAATCTGGAACAGTCGAACCATGATTAGATCTTGACTTGATCTGACGGTTGAACATTGAATGCATCGGTCTCCACACATTTTAGGTACACCTGAAATGATGATGCATTACTTTTAAGAACTCTAGATGGGGTCTGAGGCCCATCTAAGCCTGTTATGGGGTCTCTGGCCCATAATAAGTAGGGCTGTCAATGAGCCGAGCTGAGCTCTATAATTAGGCTCACGAGTCAAGCCTGAGCCCCAAAAATAGCTCATTATCTTAACGAGCTTGAGCCGAGCTTGGATAGGCTCGGCTCGGTTTGTATATGAGATTATACATCCATATTCCTATACTTTATATTATGTATTAATATAAACACACATATTAATATATTATGTTATATATAATAATAATCATCAATTATAATATTAATGTGTTTGTACTAATTCTGGGTATAAGTTATAGGCGACATTCAAATTCTCAAATGGTTTGTCTCCCAATGAAAGATAGAAAACAAAAATGTTCTATCATGAATATATATAGTAGTAGTTCTTTAAATCCCATACGCAATTTTCAAACCCATTTCAATACATAATTTATGTACTTTTTTTAGCTTTTCTACAGAAAAAAATGAAAAGGAAAAAGGTAAGATACAACAAGTGTAAATGAACATTAATGGAAGAAAAATTATATCTAAAATTCTAAACTGCTATCTTTAGGATTTGAGATTTTGAGTTTCTCTTCCTTCACTGAGATGGAATTCTTGCAGTGTGCAATGGCTGCTTGAATTGCAGCTTGTAACTCTTCCATGGTGCTATCACTGGTGGCAGAAGGAAGAGTTGCTGTTGCCACAAGAAGTCCACTGTTGGTCGGAGATGTCCTCATAGATGCAGGTGCTGAAAATTCTCCTCTTCTTCCTCTCCACTGTGACTTACCTCTCAAACTCAAATCACCTGAAAACGAGTAAGACTGCCTAATGGATTGCCGATTCTCTCTCCTTCCTCCTCTGAAGAGGAATAGTGGTCTAACTATTCTCACATACCTCTTCAAAATATGACTCACATCAAATCTCATCTTCCTCTTCTTCTTCTTCTCCTCTTCCTCCTCCTCTTCCTCTCCTTCATATCTTTCTCTTACTTCACACCCTTTTCGCCATCTTGTAATCCCAAACAAGGAGAAAGACTTGACCTTGCGCCTTCCCTTTGTCTCACTAGTATTACTATGATGATTGTTGTTGATGTTGCTCATGCTCTTGGTGGTTGTTGTCTTGATGTTGTTGTTGCTGCTGCTGCTGTTGTTATTGGGTTTTCCATCTTCTAATAAATCTCTGATTGGAAGAGTAAAATTGTCTAAGGAATTTGTGGAGGAACGAGGAGAGATGGGAAGGTGGGATAGGAGATGGAGAGGGAGCAAGTGTCCATGGAAGAAAATATCATCAGCAGGAGATAAGTCTATGGCAGATGGAGGGGAGGACTTGGTCTTTTCAGGTACTGTTGTTGAGGAGGAGTGGTGGAGAGAGATTGTGAAGGAGAATTCATGAGAAGGAGAGGAGGAAGATGAAGGTGGGGAGGAAATGGTGGTGGTGTGTGGTTGTTGCTTTGCTGTTGTTGTTGCTGTTGGTTGGCCTTCTCGTCCTTGTTGTTTTGATTTTCCATCTTCTCCTTTGTCTGCAACTGTGCTTCCCATCTTTTGATGCTGCAGGTGTAGGGTGCCCATAGCTCAAAGATGCTATAGGATGAAGACTATCAAGAACTGATTCAAATCTTTCAAGTCTTCTCTTGTTTCTGTTTATGGGTATTTGGGTAGAGAGAGAGAGAGAGACTTTGAGATTGGTTTACATTTGAGCTTGGAACGTCTTTCTTGTACAAAATGGAATAGTTCTTTACTGTAGCAATTCTTTTTTTATATGTGGTGTAAGAAATAAAAAAAAAAAAAAGGGGTATGGAGGGCAAAAATGGAATGAAATATTTTTTAGCTGTAATAACTGGTGGGTCCAAATACAGTAAACCCCTTGGCCACGAGTGTTTCTAGTGGGATTCGAACTCGAGAGGTAAGTCTGGAGTTCGAATTCCACTAGAAACACTCGTGGCCAGGGGTTT
>JAUPMG010000014.1:7400237-7421400 GCA_031762675.1 Pachysandra terminalis | reverse complement strand
TGTTAAACAAAAAAAAAAAAAAAAAAAAACTGGGGGGTCCAAATGGAATTTCAGAGTTGTGGAAAGGGGACAAAAGCAATAAATCCAAGTGTTGCATACAAGAAGGTGAGGGATGGTTAGGCAAAAGGTTTCTCTAATATTCGGTATGCGTCTTTTTGCTGGTTTGGTTGCCCAAGAACACAGAGTCATTTCTGGTCATTGGAAAGCCTTAAAATACCAAGGCTCGAGAGGAATCTTTTAAATTGACGAATGTGCCCCTTTCATTGTTTTGGGTTTGCATGCAACTCTTCTGGCTGATAGCAGCATCCAATCCAAAAATGTGTAATGTCAATCCAAAGTAGGAAGAAGAAGATAAGGTTTCCAGCTCTCTCTCTCTAACACACACATAAAATAATAATTAGTAATGCCACGTTGGAACTTGGGTTGAATTTTCTTGATAAAAGATTTCGACCTTCTTTACTTCTCTCTTTCTTTGTACTTTTCGCATTACCATTTTTGGGTCAGAAAAATAGTATTTTAGTGAAGGTGAAATATAGACTGTACCAACCAAGTTTAATTTTTTATATATTAAAAACGTTTCTAGAGAAAGATTTGAACCGTTGGAAATATAAGGTATTGTTTGTCCTTCATTTTGAGAAGGAAATTTAAGCAGTGGAACTTACTCTAATCGATAGAATGATTTCTCATTAGATTGAATTTTTCTTTTTTCTTTTTTAATAACAAAATGAGTGAATCCTGAATGGCTATGACTATGAGAAAAGAAATTTTATTTTTTTTATTGATTCTATCTATTTTTTTTGTCAAACTTATAAATAAGACTTATTTTTGGAGTGAATTAGTAAATATGGTAAAAGGACTTAAGGTTGTGTTTGGCCTGGCTTATATATGTGCTTATTTCAACTTATAGCTCATTAAAGTACTTTTTAAAATTGAAAGTGTGTTTGGTAAAACCTAATGGGCAAGTGCTTATCATAAGCAGTAGAGGAAGACTACCCATAAGGAGAAACCGTTGAGAACAGCTTCTCTTATCACTTATACAGAAAGTTATTTCGAAACTTTAATAATATTTTATAATACCTATTTTACTCCTAAACTTTTATAACCACTTAAATAAATGTATTTACCAAACGCTATTCTCTTCAAGTAAGCAGTTTATTGTTCCGGTGGATAAGTGCTCTCATTGAGCCACTTATCCAATGAGTGCTTATCCGAAAGCACAAGCGGGCGAAACACAATTTAAAATTAGTTCATGGTCCAAAATGAATGCCAAAAATACCCCCGTGCTCTCTCTCTCTCTCTCTTATATTAATCAGTGAAAGGTATTTAACCTTGAACATTAATAGTTTAAAGTAATTAGAGCAAGTAACAAATCGGAATGAGACACTGAAAGATGATTATGATATGAGTAATAAAAGGTGATTAATAATGCAAATGATATTCATTGTATCGACCCTGAACGACAGTCCCATGATCTTATAACAGAAAGGTCCACTCAAGGTATGGCCTCAAACAGTAGAATTGAGTTTGATTTCCTATGAATGTAATTGAAAAAGGAAAAATGGGTTTAAAGAAGAAAGTCTTGGTGGACATGATCATGTGCGTAAAGGACCATCTGATCTTAATTACAAATTGCCACATATGTGTTGCACACAGGTAACTGGTTGTAGCGTTACCACACCCGATAGTTACTGGCTATGTGAGCTGAACTGCTGAAGTCCCACACGCACGTGTGCAATGCGGTCCTACTCAATTCCAGCACAAAGTTTTTGTTTGCTATAGAATAGTCAACATCTCAATCATAGAGGCATTATTTGGTGGATATCACCACCACTTACGCCATTCACCACTCAAAATCATAATCAATATATCCCAAGATAATATAGAGAGAGAAAGGGAGAAAAGATTCAAGAAACAAACATGGCATAAAACAAGATTTTAGACTTGTTGCAACCCACGTATCCTTTTTTTTTTTTTTTTTGGTCTTAACCACGTGGTGACCCACATAGGTGTGGGATTAAACCGCGTTCGGGGCGGGAGCATTAAAGGTAAACCCCTGACCACAAGTGCTTCTAATGAGATTCGAGCTTTAGATTTATCTCCGGAGACGTCCACTAAAGCCCAGCTTGCTACCAACTAAGCCACACATCGGTGGTTCCCACGTATCCTTTCTCTGGTAGGAAAAAGCCTCTTTACCTTTTGCCAGTAACCACTCAAAATCTTCTTCTATCTTCAAAGTTTGAGGCCCAACAGAAAGCAAAACCAGCACGCAAACATGGGATAAAACAAAACATTCCTCTACATGGTCCCGTTACCTTTGTAAATTAATGAACGCGGAATTCATTTTATTTTATTCGAAATGCTTTCTTACGTAATAGACCGATGACCCAATCAAAACAAGACTACAAATTTTCAATCTTTGAACTTGAAAAGAGGGTATTGTCAATCAGTAACTTTACACTTCTACACGCATCCATGAAAACCCCATTTTATAAATACGAAAAGAAGTGTAGTTTTTAACTCTTTTTTGGCATTAATACAATCCTTCTTTTGTTATTGCACAGAATATTATAACTAGGCCCGGACCTAACATGGATGATCATAGACACCCAGCCAACAACAGGATTATGTATGGACGGCTGGAAAATACAGGATCACATGGTCTCTCAAAACAAAAAAATGGAGGGGGATTTGGAATAATCGACAGCTTAAAAATTAAGAACGTGTTTGGCATTTCTTCTTTGGAAGTGATTCATGGACCTAGGAGCCGATTTACCGTACACATCAAGTGTTTGGTAAACACGTCTGGGAATTTCTAATAAACACATCTGAAAATCAATACGAATCACGGATTCCATTGAAGTATTTTACCCCTACTTAAAGAATTTTCAAATAAGCTTTTAAGCAAACACTCATTTATCTGGATCACTTTTTACTAAGCGCTTCATAAGAATGAATTCTAAAAGAATTGCTTTTCCTTTTATGAAGCAATACGAAACATGGCCTAAAACTTAAAAGAATTGCTTTTCCTATTGGCCAGTAGCTATAAGTTGTGCTCGAGATCACCTGTCTCAAGTTGCTTCTATTGCCTGGGATCCATACAAAGAAAAAAACATGCACATCATAAGGATACAAAACATGGGAATACCTTGTGATTTCATAACAAATACTACCTAATTTTCTCTCCTGAAGGTAAGAGAGTTGCTTAATAAAAAAAAATTTCCCCACCCTAGGCCCATTGAAGAAAATTGAAGCAACACTTCATCACTGAGCTCTCACTACTAAGATTTAAGATCCTGGTGTAATACAGATGAAATCTCCTTATCACTCCCCTCAAGGGATGAATGAAGTTATTACACCTTTCAAAAAAAAAAGATAAAAAAATGAGGCTTTAAAAGAATATTACTTGCTGGTACATTGCAAAAATATGCAAACCTGTTTTCACTCATAACAATTGCAAGGCTTACCTAAGTGGTGCATATTTACATGCAACATTTTATATTTACATTCTGTACAACATTACCATTGTATTATGGTACAAAAGAATCTGATGAATTAACTGTACACCTGCATTTAGAAACCAAACACCTGCTATCAGATTCCAAACGAACACAGATGTGACATGATAAAATTCTGGTAAATGATACAACCATGGTTTTAAATTTTGGTGAAATTTCTCCGACCAGCCATGGCCCTCTTTTCGTTTCCCTGAAATATAGGTTGGAGAAATATCGCGAAATATTTCCCCAGTATTTCTCCAACCTAGCGAAATATTGCACCAGGTCGGAGAAATATCGCGAAATTTCGCAAGAGAAAATCTGGCGAATTGTCTGGCAATATCAAAATTTAAAACATTGGATACAACTAGCTCAAAGCGATTGAACTCACATGATAAGGGGGTGTTTGATGCCAGTAACTACTGGGAGTTGCTCAAGTAACCAGCCATGGTTCATAACCCTCTGACCAAAACCCTCTAAGATTATCAATGAAAAAAATGTAGTAAATGGATAAAACTCAACAAAAAAGTTGTATATTAACAGAATATAGGAGATACCTGATGATGTAATTTAAGTAGCAGAACACCATTACGTGTGTCCCCAATGTTGACTGGGACCAAAGTATTTCTCCATGGACTCTTTCTTATGTTCAGGATCAAGGCTACAAATGGGAAAACCATTGTTATTTTCTCAAGGTTTGATTCTCAAAGGATCCAAGGTTAGATCATGTAGAATAAAAATAAAAAAAAATAAAAAACTGACCTGTTTCTGACCCCAAGAAGAGTACAATGTACAGCACGTGCAGCAGCAGATGCAGGAGCTATGGCAGCTGCAGGAGCTGCACAGACAACACTGGCCAAAGCTGAACCTGCACCAGCACCACGCTGATACGTCTTCAAGGGAGTTCCAACTAAAGCAGAAGCTGTTCTCCCCAAGCCATCACTCAGACACTCATAAGCCTATCAATCAGAATGAGGAACATAAGATTCTACTAAAAAATGACAGAAGTACACAATCAGCACATGCTTATACAATTAGCCATTCTCCCCATCTTAGATTTGGCATTTCAACAAGCTACAAAAAGTTGAAACATAATAACTAATACAAGAAACCAAAATCATGTTGCTACAGATTATGCAAAGCAAATCTAAGAGTTGACTATGTCCAGATCATTTCAATCAAATCCCAACATTTTTGGGTACTCAGATGGAGACTGCAACGCATTATCAGCTAATCCAGTGACAGGGATTAAGGCTAATTGAGAAATCTTAAAATTTTCATGCTGAAGCACATAAAATGAAAAAATGTAGCTATCCTGGTCCAAAAAGAAAAGAAAGCTTCTAAAACCCAGAGATGATGACATCCAAAACATTCAATGAGGACCAAGTACCAATAGGAAAATTTCCAAATTAACTTTTTATTTTTATGAATAATGAAAAAAAAAATGTATTAAAATGAACACTGATGGAACAGCATACCTACAATAGGAAAATTTCCAAATCACTTTGGCCAAGTTTTTTAAAAAGCAAGCAGGATACAAGAAACTGCATGCCAACCAAACCATTCAACTAGTTTTCATAGAACTCCCAAGTTTCAAGCACACTGCAGAAAATACACATGCCATAAATCAAGAATAAAAGGAGACTGCCTATTTAAGTCCACACTCTCATGCCTATCCAATGTTGCCCCTATACCAGCACATGGCAAATATCAAGAACTTGAAGGTGTGACGGAAAAGTGATACAAGAATAAAAGGAGACTGCCTATTTAAGTCCACACTCAATGCCTATCCAATGTTGCCCCTATACCAGTACATGGCAAATATCAAGAACTTGAAGGTGTGATGGAAAAGTGATACAAAGGTCAATTTCAGTATTAAAATGGCATTGCATGAAAATGATAATCTTTCTTTTTGATTGAATGTTTTTGTCTTTTATCTTATTTGGTGGGTAAGATGGGACTGAGCAGAAAGCCATTGTAATCTAATTCCATGCTGTACATTGACATGTTGAGGTTCATTTTTCAAGCACAATGAGAAAAACTCTTCTATACAAGTAAATGAATATTGAAATAGGTACCTGTTGGATTCCTTGTTGGGCATTGTAAGGTTGATTAGACCTTACATTTGTCCTAGTTGTGTTTCTTGAAGACCAGGGTATGGAAGGTGGAATGCTTGTAAGAATGTATTCTGTTTGATGTAGAATGTCATGAGCTCCGGCTGCCAAATGTACCCCCAGTCCAACTGCTTCAAGTGAAATACTTCTAACAAAAGCAATTGCACCTGGTAAGAATATTTGTGTCATTAATACCCAGAGTTCTCCCACCACTTGTTGCCAATCAATAAGAAGGTTATTTAAAAAAATATAAATAAAGAAAAACAAGTACAAGTCAGTGTATGCTTTTATACTAACAATAAAACCAGTGGATCAGACAACAAATGTAAATGATTAAAAAAAAAAATTTTGACAAATCTGATCCACAGAATAACACACAATTCAAGTCAAAAATCGAAGTTGATATGAATGACCCTGTCACAACTGCCAATAAAAGCTGTTGTGAAAGAACAGAATACCTTTTGCCTTAATACACACACACACACACACATATATATTGGCATATTTAATGAATAGCTACCTTTACTGATAAAAAAAAATATGGGATTACTTGCATTTTATAAATTATTATCTATTAGTAGTATAATTACACTATTTATATTAACTAACTTATCAACTTAGTTGTAATTACACTATGTATATTCATATTTGTAATATGCATTTATATTAACAATCTAAACAATTACAAGTTACTTATTACTAATATAATTATGTAATTTATATCATTTTATTGCTTCTTATGTACATAACTATTTTTTCATAGAACTACATAAGGTAATAATTACATATTTTAGATTAGTGTATTCTTATTAATTAACTTATTGCTCATAATATCTCTATCAATATACTTCTGGGTATTATCGGTCCCAAGCCTGGGTAAAGGGGGAGGGTTCCATCAGGTGTGCATCTTATGTAAAACTTTTGCTAAATCTCTTGTGACATGAATCATGAACCATCATCTCGATCTTAAGAAAGACCAAAAAAGAACCTGGATGGAGTCAGTCTGAGAGGATTTGAATAACCATAATCTGACTGAATGTAGAAATTTTTGACAAAATGGGATGGAGGAACAGGATTCATGTTGCCTAACCAAACTAGTTGAGATAAGGCATTTTGTTGTTGTTGATGCCATGTTGATAATATGACTACATATGCATACAACTTTGTCACCTAACCCTAGTTGCCTACACAAGCACCTAGGCAACAGGAAGGTCTAACACCGAGGGGCTCCCCTTGGTGTACTGAATTTTAATAAAAACGGTTGTCATATGAACAGAAAAAATAAATTGGGTTTTAAAGAAAAAGCCACAAATGTAACAAACATTCAAATTTGAATTTAGTTTCCTCTTTGATGCAGTGAGACCCTACTATGTGGCTAGAGTGGTGTGAATGTGTGATAATTTCTATAATTACCGTTGAAGCCAAGGTCTCTCAGCCATTCAAGAAAGCTCCCCCTTGGAAAGAATATGCAAAGCAATTTCAAAGAGAACATAAGGGAGTGAGGCCACCATAATGATTTTGAGGAGATGAATATTTTTAACAGCGGTTGGGCAGCTAACATGTAAATGTCTACAAAAATTTTATGAGGCCGCTGCATCTTAATCGATCAAGGACAAAATTTTGAATAGATAACTATATATGGAGCCAAATGATAAACAATTACATTACCAAAAAAAAAAATATGAAAAACAATTAAACATCCGAACCAAAAAGTAACATATTCATAGAATGAGTTCAATCAGGATGAGGATGTTAGATAGATAAAGCTGAAAAAACAAGAAAAATAAGATTAAAGATGAGCACATGAGAGAGTATTATACTCATAATAGAGGATGGAATTAAGAAAGGACCAAATGAGATTCTTTGGGTAGGCTAAACGAAGACCAATGATGCATCAATGAGAGTATGAGCAGGCAGAAGTTGAAGGTTTTAAAAGGACAAGGGAAGGCCAATGAGGATGTAGATGGAGTTAATGTGAGAAAATCTGAAAACACACGGTTTAACGAAAGGTAGGTGGAATGTAGGAATAAATTGTGCTTCCAACACCTATTGGCTAGGAAAACGCATTGTTGATTCATTGAATGAACCACTTCTTCTAGCTGGTTAAAAGGAAAACACAACAACTAATCAAATTGTTATCCAAAGATTTCCTGACCTATATGCAACTATCACACATTCAGTGGTTGTCCGGTAACAAGATGCAAACAATGGATTTGGCACAGCATAAAATCTCAATTCCAGATCTTGACCATTATGACTGTATTTTCGCATTTGTAGCCCTGCAATACAGGATAATAATACAATCACAATGCCAAGAGGTGACTCAACAAGAAGATATAAAGAAATTTAGTTGTACTCCATGGGCGTTATAACGGTGTCTGGCTAAACCTTTGGTGTGTATTACTTTGAAACATTTTATCCTGTTTCTCATCTGAACTCCATCTGGGTTTTGATCTCTGTGGCCATCAATCAACATGGGCCTCCGTTCCAGTTGGACATAAGAATGCATTTCTTCATGGTGATCTCGAGTGCTCTGGCCTCTAAGGAGATCTGATTCTGGACAACTCCAATTCGACTTCTTCATGAGCTAGCTCGGGCGAGGGGTGGTTAGGGGTTATATGGCTTGAAAAGCGTGTCTCTCACCACCACTTTTTACAACCTGGATCTTTCTCTTTGCTTAATGGAGAACAAATCCCGAATGCCAATCCAGTGGAATTAGGAGGTTTTGCCAAACCACATAAATCTTGGTCCCTTGCATTCTTTGATTTCTTGATTTGATCTACTTTTCTTTTGACTGAATATAGATTGGCATTGCAATTGCTCTCCCCATGGAGGAGAATTGAATATTACTCCCAAAAGTGCTACAAAAAATATGAATTGAAGGAAGTAGGGCTTACGCATTCAAGAGATCCAAAAATTCTCCCAGGAGCAAACTTTTTACTATATACAAAGTGTTTCTCAATTAGATATCAGTTAGAATGGTGGAAGCAACAAAAGAATAGGTCAACCACATCTTAACTGTAATGTTAATAGGAGAATGAAAGCATCTTCTTAATTAGCAAGTATTGGCAAACAATCTAAAACTTGGACCCCAAAATGACATAAGAGAGATTAAAAAATTCTTCATCACAATCATGCTCAACACAATCTAAGAATGGAATAATATGTCCGTGATTCAGTATTTCCATTTTTCCTAGAGCAGTATCACCACGTTAGACTTGATTCATAAAATAAAATATCTACTAGAATATTTTTCGACATGCCGTTATTGGAAAGGGTCAGGATGGCTTTCAAGACAGCTTTTTCCATTTTTCTATGCTTCCTTCAGGAGAAATTGTTAAATAAGTTTTCTAAGCATCATTCATTCATGAAACACCCAAGTTGTAAGATGAGTTATTTTCTTTAACTTCAAATGGTAAAAATGTTTCCATGATTCCACATAAATAATGCACCAAGATTGTTAATTTTCTAGTGGTTTATGCCGTATGCATGTAATATACAGAGACTGCATCTATAAATTCAAAAATGATCTAGAAGCTTGACAATTTCACAAGGAAGATCTTAAATTTCTATTGATAAGACAATAAATATGTAGTATCAGACATTTTCTACCTCTTTGTATTCCCTTGAGTAATCTGTGATCCTTCCTGTAGTTCTTAACTGGCAAAGAAACAAGCTTAGCAGCACCCGAACCAACAGCAAACAGTGACCGAATAGTAGGAAGGCCCTTCAACAATTTATGTACCTACATTGTATAACATATGCGTAATCGATATCGGGAAAATATTTCTAAAATGTCAATGGAATCTTTAACATTATCAAGAATGGCCATGAATTCAATTCAAACCTGATTTTGTGAAATATCTTCCAACCACTCCCCTACTATTGTTTCACATACACTGTTCCAGCCATATATACCAACAGCATGAACATGTTTCAGCTGTAGCTCAACCCCCTGTTTGAAATTTCATTAGTATGGTGAGAGATTTCTGGTTCCAAATGCTTAATCTCAAAAGCACCCTTTAATACCCACAAGTAAATGAAAGCAGAGTTTATGGAAAACAAAAAAGTAACTATGAGCAACAATAAGGTCATGTTATGCTGCTACACAATATTATGTGACATGAACTACAAATTGGATCTGCATGTATTATGGAGGAACAGAGGGGGAAGGGATTTCTGGAGAAATGTGAACCAAAATTCAGTTTTCACTACACACAACATTCCAGCAGATATTACTTCTATGAGAAGAACATTTAAATTAAGTAGGTCATAGGTTCACAAAACAAAATGGAGAAAAGACTAGTCAATGTATCAAAATTGAGAAAATTGAACTCATGCCAACCAAGTAGTGGACAAACAAGATAAATATAGGCAAAAATCTCAGTAGACCTTGGGCAATAAAGACTTATTAAGAGTACTTCCAGGGGTGCTAGCAAATATGAGTAGAAAAATCTGATTGAGATTCTGAAATAAATCTATATATATCATTAAAACTACACTATTAAGATGATCATGTCATATAAGCTAACAAAGAACATTATTTCAAGTCTTTTCAAATTAATTGTCATAAATAATTAGGATGATTCTGTGATTCCAATGTATCTTCAGCGGGTTTGAAACTCTTCCATACTTTCACTTTGGTCATAATAGAATGTCATGAAATGATCGTCAATCGAGGCTTCTTTGATGCATCATATTAAAATCTTCTGATATGTTGAATGGATAGCTATATTACTGAATTATGTACGAGATACCGTATGTATCAACAAAGACTCCCAATCAAAACATTTTAGAATGGAGTAATTTGAAATATGCAATCCCAAAACAAAGCACATTGAAACAGTTCATTATTATTTCTGGCATAATAGCTAAAAATCACCCTCCCTTCTATCCATAATCAAATATAACATACATAAAACTAAGAAAGTAGATGTACGGCTGCGTTTGGTAATGCTTATGCTTTCTTGCTGTCTGAAGCAAGAAAGCATAAGCAAATTCTCTTCTTTTGAAAAGATCTTTTCATGAACCAAAACTGTTTGGTAAACCTTTGTTGTGTTGTTGAAAAGCAAAAAAAGCGTTTTTGGTAGCAGAAAGCTAATAAATTGCTTTTTTAATATTATATTATTATTTTAAATTATACTTCTCTATAATAAGTGGTGGTGGTGGTGGTGGTGGTGGGGTGGTGGTTGTGGTTGTCGTGGTTGGTGGGGGTGAGGTGGTGGTGGTGGTGATTGTCGTGGTGTGGTGGTGGTGGTGGGGTGGCGGTGGGGGGGGGGGGGGGGGGGGGGGGGGGGGGGGGGGGGGGGGGTGGTGGTGGTGGTGGTGGTTTAATTAATTTTTAAAAGCTTCCCTTTTCCTACTTTTCCCTTCTATTTTTCTCTGGAAGCAAAGAAGCAAATTTTTGAAAGCAATGAATTGTTGCTTCCTAATTAAAACAAAAAAACCGAACTCTTGTTTTGCTTTCAAAAGCAAAAAAGTACTTCTAAAACGCCACACCAAACGCAGCCGTAATATCATCAAAAACTCACAAGATTTATAAAAATTACGACTTCCAAGTATTTGATTGCCTAAATATAAAAAAGTGGAGTTTCTAAATATCATGAATTTAGCACCATATACATCAAACTACAGGTTAGAAGAGTACAGCACTTTTATGTTGTTTATCCTTTTTTTTTTTTTTTTTTTTATATTGTGGATCAGCAGGACATAACCTCCAAAAAAAAATGATTTAAGCTTAATAAAATCATAAATCTTTAAAGTCACTATCTCCTAATCATTAGAATCAAAAACATGTGCATGAAGGACACTGGGGTAGGGAAACCTCTCTATAAACAAAGGGAAAAAAAATCAGCCTGTACAATTAATGAAAAATAACCAATTCAAAAAAGGAAAAGAAAATCACACACTGTGCATCCCTTTTTACATTTATACTTAGAATATGTAATACATATACTTTTTACCTAATAAAAAAGAAATACTCAATTCAATCAAAATACTTAATTATTGTTCTTAGCCACCTTAGTTAACTTAATTATTGAGGATTGATGCCCATTCAATCATATCTCCTAAAAATTAAGAATCACATTTTCTAGATGCCATAACAGTAAATGGGGATTTTACCTTCCAGGGAACAAGGTTAATAAGTTCTACATACTTTCCTCCTCGTAATGCAGCTAGATCAACACGACAAGGACTGTAGTCGACCCGAACAAGAATAGGATATATGTCAAACTTCTGAAACAGAAATAGAATAGCGTCAGTACATGGCATTTGACTGAATCCAAAACTTAAAGAATACAAGGAAGAATCTTTATCATAATCTATCCTACAGTACTACATGTCAGAATTTAATCCTTGATTCAATAAAGTAGGTCATTAAATATAGTTAATGAATATATAATTTCCATCCAACTATGATGTATAAGCAGCCAAATCAAACTAACATTGACCACCCAAACGATTCAATAACTATGAAAATGATTTTATAACTACAATAGCATATTCAGGGTTAATAAAGAAAAAATGGAACGTCAACAATTTCAAGCACGTAATTAACTCACAACTGCAAACGATGTTAGAAAACCGACTAACCTGGAAATAAGGAAGCAATGCCTCCTCTGCAATAGGATGGCATCCAAATACACCATTCATTGTCGTTGACATTCTTGATCCATCCATATCATGAGACATACTTGGGGATGGGTCAACTGCTGAGTTTTCCCCCCCAAAAAAACTGGTGAGAAAATCAAGTTGTCCTTGATGAAGATGCAATAGCAAAGGACGTAAAGCAAGACGTATCCTGAAAGAAGAAATCTTAAAATTATTTGACATAGCTTTCAAAATCTTCAGCTATGTAGCAAGAATAGAAGCGATGAGCAAGCCAAGCTGTGGCAGTATACAATAAAAGGACAGATGACGCTTTTGTATCATTTTTTAGTATTAAGCAGGAGCATCAATACGTGACCTCATGGTTGGGTTCTTAAGATCACTATTTTATGTAGGGTGATAAAATTTTATCGAACTATCAATGACCTAATTCATATCCTTTACAAGGAATATATATGAAACAAAATCAAACAATTTTAATCTATACTAAGACCACTTTGTATATGCTTTTGGACTTCCCATTCATCATTAACCTTAAATCGTTGAACTCCTTACAGTTTTATGACCGACAGAAGGTAAAACAAGTAAAAAGACATCATTCACTTACCAATGTAGCTCCTACAATACAGGGAGTGCACGGACTTACAATATAACATTCATGGTTCAAATATCATACTGAGGTAGGGTATGGTCCGTATGGATCCTTCAAAAAAATGGAAACATGTCGAGACACATATTGATATGCTTAAAATTCATGGAAACTTAAAACAAGACTTATTTAGATACAAAGATAAGCTTAAAAGATGAGGTATGGACAAATATTTCATCATACACCTTCAAAAACAAACCTGTATGTGCACAGGTGCATGGAAACTTTAACCAGATTTTGTTTGAATATACAAATAAGCTATAGAACTGATGAATATATATTGAAAATACTAATATAAGCACCCATATCATATAAAATAGAACAATTAAGATATCCAATGTATGGTTCTAACTTTTAACTGTCCGTATGGGCCAATTTTATGCAAGTTTAGACTATGATTGCAACCATAAGATATAAAGATTTAGATATTTATATAGGTTTTATGAATATATATATATATTTGTGTGTGTGTGTGTGTGTGTGTATTTTGTAAATTGTGTGATACACAAGTTGTTTGTCAAGTAAAGCTCTAACTTAGGGTCTTATTAAAGTAGCTTGTGTATTTTATAAGATACACCAGCAGTATGTCAAATAAAACTTTAAATTAGAGTTCAATTAAAGCTTGGCTGTGTATCTTATATTATATATTGGAGGTGTATATAATCATTACTTTTAAGGGCCTTCTAAGATAAATCTGCATTCGATAAAGCTATGAAAAGAAGGAAAAAGGGGCAGCAATGCACAGAGACGAAGAAGAAATACTAATCCTGGCATCCCGGTCTCCTCTCTCATTCATTGGTCAAAGTCTCAGCAGAATTTATTTTGCTTGTTTTTACAGTGAAATATCGATATGTATCAAGAGTTTCAGTTGATACGGGAATAATATGCTGCAGTTTTAACATTTCAAAAAATACAGCCATATTATCATGCCAACATAGTCAATGCTCAATACAAACGGACCATATCCCCCTACAAGGTATGCTCGACTCCATTGCATTTTAAGCACATGCTACATATATATTTTACACTATTTTTTGAAATTAAATACGTCAAAAATTATATATAATACTCAAAAAACTGAATTAATCATTATATATGTTAAAATAGGGTTGCCAAATCCTGCCCCGACCCGCCTTATCTGGGTTAGGAGCAGGTTTGGTATAAGGTGGACTTCTATAGAGTTGGATTAGGTTTTACCAAACCCTCCCCGTTGCCATTTCAAGCGAGGGATCCTTGCATTTGTTGTCATACCACATGAGTTAATGTAATATTTTGAATGACTGAAAACCAAAGATTATGTGCAGTACCACTTCACTTTAAGCATTACATTCATCTGATTTTCCAAAAAGGACCAATTGAAACCCCTCTTCCCCACCCTGTTGATATCGAGGAATGAAGACTATATCCTCCGTACAATCTGATAAGTGATAACTGCTTTCAGCTCAATGGGTGATCCTTCCTGATCTTACCACCTGCTCAACCAAAAATCTACTCAAAAAACTAGTTCAAGTCTATTAGCTATGTTAGCAAGCATCTTACATCATTTCTAAATGAGAACACCTGGGGTCTTTTTTCTTGAATCTTCAAAGTAATTAGAAATCAAGTTGCAAGGATGAAGTAACCATGTGATATCGCATTGACTCCCAAGATCCCACCAAATACATACTCTCGCTCACTTTCTCTCTTCTCTACTTGCACAGCATTATTTAACATCTAACATTGAGTAGGAGTTCTACCTCTCTAACAGGAGTTATTTAATGTTGGCAAATATAACATGAAATTCATATAGCTCTTACCAATATGCATGAGAGATAAACCAAAAAAACCCATATATAGGACATTATAATACTTATTATAATATCAAACTATAATGTCCTGTTTGTTATCAAATTATAATCACCACGCTGCAAGAGTGGACTCTGATGAGATTTTAATTTAGAAGGTAAAAATTTGTCATTTATGACAGAGACAGCATCTTTTAACCGTGCGGTATAAAATGTCTGACTTTTACCATCTTCTGTTTTTCCTTGAAGGGAAATTGTTTGTTCATGCTGAACAAAGGGTGAATGATCTAATAGGAAACTCTTTCCTAATAGAACATCACAGCCATGATTGCTTGACTGCCATAATCGTTTGATTATGAAGAGTCCTCCAATCATGATTTGAATGTTTTCTGCGAAAACATCAAATAGTACATGTTTGCCATCAGCTAGAACTCCAGTTATGGAAGTTCCATCCTTTCTTTTCCAGTAGCATCCTGGAATGGCATTAGGTAAAGCAAGGTTCATACCTGCTCCAGTATCTATGTAGGCATGTAAATCATATGCCTTATATCCCTTAAATTTCCAAGTTGTGGAAATGTATGTACTAGTTGGTGCAGTACTTATGGGTTTACTAGGTATGTCTAGTAATGTAGATTTTCCTAAATCTATTTGTTTTTCAGATTTAATTTCTATTTCTCTAGAATCTGATATTTCTGTAATTGGTTGCTTACCAATTTTGATTTCATCAAAATGATCTATAATGCTGTGATTATAGTCATCTTCTTCCTTTCTAAACTCAATATTCACCTGAGTCTTAGCTTCAGTCCTGTTATATTTTCTTAAAAAGAAAATCAAACATTCTTCATGAAAGGTTTCACCTTTCTCATTCATTGCACAAGGTTGTTTGGTTTTTTCTTCCATTAAGCAACCATCACAAATGAAAGTAATTCTTTTTACTGAAAAATGCGATTCAGTAAGTTGTTCAGTTTCATTTTGCCAAGGTGCAATTCTTAATACCTTAAGCATTTCTTCTTCTGAAGAGTCTTCTTCAGAACTAGATGAAGTTTCTTCATCTGTAGTAGTTTCTATGGAATACAGTGACTCATCATCTGTATCATAGTTTTCTACCATCGTCATACCATAGACATTGGCAAATTCAATTTTGTCTTCAATTGAATTTATCAATTTTTTGATATTTTTCTGTCCTTTTCTCTTTGGACATTCGTTTGCATAATGGCCTGGTTCTTCACATAACTGGCATTTGCAAGGCTTAGTCTCCTTTGTTTCAGTACTAGATTTTTTTCTTTTAAAATGTTTTTTAAAAGGTTTCTTCTTTTCATACTTTGGTTTGTATGATGATTTCCTAAATTTATATTTAGGCTTTTTCCATTTAGAAGATTTCTTCTTCTTATGGCTTTTCTTCTTTCTTCTAGAATCTGAACATCCCCATTGTGTGGGCATGTCACTCAGATTATAGCAAAAACCATCTGAACCTTTCAGTGATTTTCTTGCTTGTTTAGAAATTTTGTTTTTTATACAAACATCTCTAATAAAATTTCTTACTCTAGAAATCATATTCCCTAAAGTATACACTGTAAGGGGTTTGTTTGCAAATTCTTCCTCTAATCTCTGATTCCAGGGAGGTGGAAGTTTTTGATAAAACATTCTTAATAGAGATTCTTCTCTAGCTCCTTCTCCTGTTCTGTAGAGGTATCTCTCAAAGCCACAGGTTTATTCCTCAAAAAATTTCATATTACATATACTGAGGTTTACTAGATTTCTTCTAGCTATTTTGATTGATTCTTCGTCTAAGTCAGTCATTTCTCCACAAAATTGCCCATATAACATGGTTGCAATATCTTCTGGTGACTTAGATTTATTTGCAGATAATTCTGCTTCAAAAGTTGTAAAGTCTGAAGTTTGTCTCCAGGCTTTGAACCAGTCTCTCACTATTCCCTTGAAAGTAGAGTACATGAATTCTCTTACAACTTTGTCGTCATAAGTTCCCCAAGTGCTTCCAGCAATGGCTACCTTATTTGATACAACCCAATCTTGGATTGCCTTTCTCCTTTCAACAACATTATCTAAATCTAGATAAACACCAGTGCTGCTTATTGGCTGCATGGTTGTTGTGAACTTAGGTTGAAAGAATTCTGTATTTCTTTCTCCTTTTTTACCACTGGGTAACTTAGGGTTTTTCATCTTCATGTCTTCCCTAATTATTGTGGTTGGATTTGTAATTATGTTGGTTATTTGAGCCGGTTGAGGCTGTGAAGTATCCATTGGTTGACTAGTGGCTGAGTCATATTGACCAGTAATTCCACTTGAATCTCCAACAGTAGCAGGTTTTAATTCTAACTGCTGATTATCATGAAGTTGTAATAATTTTATTACTTCTTCAAGCCTAACTGGATCTTGAGTTGTGTAGAACTCATCTTCCAATTCTTTTAAAGTTAATTCCTTTAAAACTTTTAAAGGCTTTGCTTGGATGTCTAATTCATCCTCATTCATTCCTGAATATTCACCTTCTTCGTAGGTTGTATGGTTATCAAACTTTAAACTTATATTACCAAATTTATCCTCATAAAGTTTGGCATTTGATGACTCTTGTTTTGTAGTCTGTGCTACAATTTTCCATTCCTCAGGAAAAGTCATTTCATCCCAGTTTAATGTTTTAGGATGGTGTGTTCTATTCTTTGGATCTGTTTGTACTAAAACAGTACTTCCAGGAATAGACTGTAATTTAGTTTTTGGCGTAATGGATGATTCCATTAACTTATAGTATATTCTATACTCAATTGCCAAGTCACAAAATTGCTCTCTCATGTCAGTACCATGAGTTTGAATTCGTAGTTTCAAGCTGCTTGGTGCATCTTGAAGTTTGACTGTGTAGTCAGGTACTACATTAAAGTAAGCATTTTGATTGTTTAAGCTGGCTTCTACAGCTCCTAACAAACTTTTTTGAAACGTCATTATTCTGTTATCTGTAAGTACAGCTAAAACAGAACAAGCTAAGTTTCTTTTTGTTAATAACTTGAAGGCAACTTGCACTGCTCCTAAGTGCATGTATTGATATCCTTCAGTTAGTGCTTTTTGAACACATTCCCTTGTGATCAGGTTAATTTCTGTCATGCCTCTATTGGCAGGGACAGTAACTTCCAGACTTCTAAATTTGTGTTTGGTTCCTAACTCTAGAAAACCTTTTCTATAAATTTGAGAAAACTTAAATTCTGGGATTTTCTCATCTTTAATTGTTTTTTCTATTTCAGAAAATTCAAATTCCTGAGCGTTTATGACACTCGGTGTAGCTTTTGGAGTTTTTCCAAATAGCTTCATCATTTTTAATGGTCTAATTTCTCCAGTTTTGGAGTCTTTCCATTTTACTAGTTTCGCTTCTGGAAACTCAAATTTTTGAAAACTTGGTGTTCCTAAACCTTCCTGTTTAGGGATTTCAATTTGTTTAGCTACGTCTTTAGCTAATTTTTGTTTATCAATTACCTCTTTAGGTAATTGAAGTTTTAATTCATCTAATTTATTAGATAAATCTTTATAGGCTTCTTCTAATTTTTTGCCTATTTCTAGAATTCCTGCTATACAGTAATTATTCTGACTAAGAATTCTCTCAGTGTTTACTGAGGCCTTTTCAGATAATTCCTTATAGCCAGTTGCTAAAGGATCTTTCTCTTTTGCTTTTGAAGAGATTTTCTCTTCCATTTTAAAAGATTCGGTCAATCCTTTCTATAGTTTTTTGTAAGGTTTCAGCACAAGATAATATTTTCTTTGCTAATTCCTCTGTTCTAACCTCTGAAGGTTTGGGATTGTTTGGATCAAATTCCAAAGTTTTTACTATGGCTTGAATTTCACTTGTCTTAGTTTCTAAGTGTGAAATTATCTGTCTAGTAGAGTCTTGCTCTTCTTTGATTAATTTAGAAACTGTCTTTTCTATTAAAGAAGTTATTTCTAAATTTCTTTCAGTCTTTTGACTTTTTATCTGTTCTTTTAACAGTTTTACTTCTAATTTCAGATAATCTAAATTATCTAAAATCTTTTCTGGATAACTATTTTTAGTATCTACTTTCTGAGATAACTTTTCTAAATAGTTATGAATTTTAGGAAAATAATCCTCTGTTTCTTGCTTAGTCAAGATTTCTTTTATTTGATCTTTTATCAAATACAAAGTACAGTTTGTCCAATTTAGGGTTTCTCCTAAAATGGCACAAGTAACAGGTATATCACTGCTGATATGTACCTTATGTCTGCAATTATATTGCTTTAATGGACAATTAAGCTTTGTCCACTTGTCTGACTGTGTTCCAGGCAGAACTTGCGGTATTTTGGGTGCAAGGTGTTGATCTAATTTCTTTAAGATCAAGTCTATACACATTTATGTGTTCTTTTTCCTTTGAATAAAGGATTCTCAATATATTTATACTGGGTTGGCGTTGTTAGACCTCAAGTCGCCCTGCTAGACTCCTCTGTCTAGGCGGCAGTCTGTGGTTTCCAGTCGGTTTATCCCTTAAATACTCAAATCTTTTATTTAAAAGATTAAGTTTTAGTCCTTAGAACCTTAATCAGGCTTTGATACCAAATGGAAGGGGTGCCAAAACTCCACAATAATAAATTTTGATCCTAAAATATGTATTTCACTTTCTCATTCATTTCATACAATGTATACACTAAAACCTTTCTGATACATCCATGAAACATGATACCCATAGATTCGGAGTCAATATTGGAGCTACATTAGATTGAGAACACTTTTAGCCATAAAACTGCTAGTAAGTTGGCATAAGTACCTTAAAACAACGATATAAAAGGAAAAAGTAGATTTCATTCTCATCTAAATTGATTCCCATGGACAGATCATTAAATAACTCAAGATAAAGACCAAAAGATAAAAACAAAACTCCACACTTACCGATACTCCTCAAGTGGGGTTAGAGTATCTGGTCTGACAGATTCTAAATCTAGCTTAATTGCTTTGGCAGAGGAATCTCTGGGATGATTCTTCGAATGATAACATCCTAACACCTTAAAATCAAATAAACCAACAATTTTCAGATGTTCACGTCCCATATTGAGAATGGAAGAAAAAATGTAGAAAACACAAATGTCCCAAAAGATTCGAGCCATACCAACTTCCAAGGAGCATCTCTACTGTTGTCATAAAGATTAAAATCATGGACTGAAAGCGAAAGCTTTGACACACATATTTCACCATCAGGAAACAGGTCATACTGAAGATCCATCCCGGATAGTGCAAGCTCTAGACATGTAGTTGTATCTCTTCCACTGATGGTCGCAATATACTGTACATTATTCCCCGAGTGATTCCAATCAGAACCAGCATACATTCTCCATCTGATATCAATATTCTTAAGAACTAGCCGTCCTCTGGCTATGCTGAAATTATCAGGTCCTGTACAGTTGATAGGAGGAAGTTTGCCCTCTCCTAGGAACTCCTTCCGTCCAAGATGCTCATTTACTTTTGATATATGATTTTCTATGATTCTAAATGAGGTATCCTGATACCACCCACTATTTCCACTTCCAACATCTCCACTACCCTCATACTTGGATTTGAATTTGTGGTTCTCATTCCATGATTGGTTGCTTACAGATATTTCTGACAATGGCCGTAGTTCTGAAAAATAATAACCCTCGATAAATTCTGGAAAACAACCTCTCTGTAAAGAAATCTGATTATTTTCCAATTCTGTTCCAGGCATTGACCCACTGCAGGATACTTTACGAGAAGTTTCAAGGGCACTGGTATCCAAATTACATGAGTTTCCGACAAAACCTTCATCAAGTGAGACATGAAAGTGCGCTTCACAAGAATCAGATGGACTGGTCCGATATCCATTCAGGTGAAACGCATCTTCGCATATCTCATCCATTAAGCCAACCACCCCAGATCTAAGGTTTGTATTTACGCACGAGGCATGCACAAGAGAAGGTGATAAAGTAGAACCACTATCAAAGCTCTTCGACTCACTAATGATATCATTCCTGGCTTGTGCCTGCTTAACATTATTCCATCTAGCCTGCAAGTAAACAGCTGATTCCTCCACATCAGGTGCAAAAAGCTGCTGCAGTTGAGAAGACAAACAAATAAGACCAGATGTGGTATCATGGCAAGTGTCCAGATTAATGTGTGAATCAGAACAATCCACTTCCCAGAGAAGGCCATTCTCACAGTTTGTTCTCAAAATTGCTTCGATAAACGCATCCCCAGCAACTTTAACATAGCCAATCTTGTGAAGATAATCTACATTGTAGGTACCACTGACATGTCTAGACCTAGACAACTCACAAAGAAGAAGTCCCAAGTCTTGCACTCTTATTTTGTAGTCACTATCAACAGAATCTGCCAGTTTCATATTAGAAAGATTCAAGGAAGCCGCAGATAACAAACAGGAAACATATTGTTCTCCCGTTTCTTCATGGTTTATGTGGGGCTCGTAACTCAGTGCAATATCCACCAAATTAAGTACAAAAGATGATCCATAAGGTGCACACTCCTCGGAAAAT
>JAUPMG010000014.1:7372089-7393427 GCA_031762675.1 Pachysandra terminalis | reverse complement strand
TAATTTCAGAGTGCCAGAAAATCCACCATCACCAGTCAAAACCGGAGTCGTAGCTTTTGAAGGACAACTTCCTGAATGCCATTCACCAAAATTTGTTCCTGAAACACATGGAAACTGCGCTTGACTACCCATATCATCCATTTGCAGAAGCTCAACCATTGCCCCTTGAAACCTCACAAAGTTTGTTAGGCGACTCAAACCAAGAAGGTTCTCTACTCTTGCATCACAGTTTGAATTAGCATCTTCAGAAATGCATGTTCCACATTCTGTTTCTGCAATTCGTAGAACCAAACTTGTATGAGATCCAGATATCTTTTCATCCTTCTCTGAAGAGGGATCATATGCAACAATTATTCGTTTTAATTTCACGTGGAAGCTGGTAAGTAACCATTTCACCATCTTGGCAATTGTCTTAACTCCTTCATGAACATCCAAAGAAATAGACATTGAATCTTGCTTGACAATTTCATGCTCAAGCTTTTCTACAAAATGGCTCGCACTCTGACTAACATCTTGACGGGAAATAGAAGTTTCACCTACAACTGTTTTATCATTCCCCCTACATGGCGCAAGCACAAGCTCAAGCTCATCCACTTCAACCTGACAACTTTTACCCTTCCAAGGAATTCTAACCAGTAGAGAACCGATTGATCCTTCTTTTACAATGACTGCTGCTTCACCAAACTGAAAAATGAAAACATGGTGTAAGCTTTTGGACCTTAGAATCATGGAAAGAACTAAGAAAGGGATGCATAATTGCATCAAAATGGCCTAGATGGCTTATTCGCAGCAAACTGCCAGATCATATACTTACTAAAATGATCCTTGCTTGCTATCCAAATTTATAGGACAGTTACCACTTACCTCTCAATAACATTCTGATGCTAGCATATCATAGACCGCCTAGTAGGCATGGCCAACAATCACGCCCAATCAACGATTCATGACGATGGAGAAGGATTTGAGAGGTTCTATTTCCTTTAAAAAAATATAGACTGATTTGACAATCTTTTTTTTTGATCGGTGACTGATTTGACAATCTTTTGAGATTAGAATACATACATATTTTAATATCTTCTGTTCTAGAATTATCTTTTAGTTAAAATAGGATTCTTATTTAGTTAGGCTTTAGAGTTTTCTTAAAGAGAGGAGTTTGTATACGTAAGGACTTTTTTATTGTTATTAACTTGAACTGGAAATAAGAGGTTTATCCCTTTATTAATTCTCTGCCAATTTTCTCTTCGTGAGAAAAGCATAGTTGATCCTATTTGACGTCAGTTGGTATTAGAGCAATGGATCCTACATGTATTGATGTTAATCACAGTTAAGGCTGTCAACGAGCCGAGCTAACTCGGCTCAGGCTCGGCTCGTATGAGCCGAGCTTGAGCTCTATAATTAGGCTCGCAAGCTGAGCTTGAGCCCCCAAAAAAGCTCATCATCTTAACAAGCTTGAGCCGAGCTTGGGTACGCTCGGCTCGGTTTGTATATGAGATTATACATCCATATTCTTATATCTTATATCATATATTAATATTCAACATACATGTTAATCTATTATATCATATATAATAATAGTCATCAATTATAATATTAATGCATTTGTACTAAGCTAATTTTTTTTGTGAGTCGAACCCTTTACGAGCCGAGCCTGGCCCAAAATATTTTAACGAGACTGAACCGAGCCTGATCCCAAATGTTTTTAACGAGCTTGAGCCGAGCCCGAGCCTTGCTCAATATTTACGAGCCCGAGCTGAACTAGGCAAAGCTTGGTTTGTGTACATCCCTAAACACAGTATCTCACCCAATGGAAGAGCCCACAGAAGAGGCCAAGGTGGTGCTTGTGTTGGAGGTCCTGTGTATGCCCTTGTGTGAATCAAACAATCCTAGGAGTACAGGAGCAGAGGGAGCAGAAATTGCAGCTCTTGATGCAACTATTAGAAAGTTTTGGACGTCTCAATCCAAGACAAGCCAACGATACCAGTTCCATCTGATTCAGATGATGAACCACTTGAACGGTTTGAAGCTCATATCATGAGCCTAGTTACCGACTTCGTCCTGAAGGGCTGATGCTATTAAGTGTCGTAAACGAATTAACAAATTAAAGGCGGATTCTTTGAAAATTTGCATTTTGAGGAGAGAAAAGCGAGAATCCTTCTAGATGAAGTCATACTTTGCTTGAGAAAATGCCAAAAAATTGAACTTTCAACGTATTTAAGTTTCTAAAAGTAAACGGCAATAAATGGAAGAAAAAAAAGTGATGGAACTGTCCCTTTTCTCCCCTCTATCGTATTTCGTATAAAAAAAAAAAAGACAAAAGCTCCCATTTTGTTCTCCTCTTTCTTTGTCATATTTATTACTTCTTACAATAAGATATTTGGCCATTCTTTTCCTTCTTTTTTTGTTTTTACTCTATCTCTCTCACATATTTTATATGTCAATATTCTTTCTTATTTAATTTAATACATCGAAAACAATGCAATATTCTTATTCCACTTTTAATTTTAATTAAAAAACCCGCCTTTCTTTCAAATTCAAATTAATAGACTTGGTGTATCAAATGAAATTATCATTATTAGTTTCATGTGCTACATTTTTATTAATTATTGTATAAAATATCTTTTAAAATATTTACAGTTCCTAATTTTATATACAAATACACACACACACACACATATATATATAAGACGCTCTAGAAACTCTCTGAGCCCTAGGACAATTTTGAAATTGGTGCTTTCACTCGTTCTCTGGCTTTCACTTTGTGCTTTTCTCTCTGCTCTCTTGAGTCTTTGACAACCATAGTGGAGCACTATAGATTAACATGCCTGCTCTCAAGGGGCCTCTTGATCCCAAATTTTTTTGTGAGTGGTTATATAGTTTTGAGATATTTTTTGAATTAAAGGAGTTTGAAAAGTAAAAGAAACTGAAGATTGCATCTGCAAAATTAAAAGGTTCTGCTGCAATACGGTGGGATTAAGTGTAGTTAAAGCACCTGAATAAAGGAATGCCCAAGATATGTAGTTGAGAGAAGATGCGTGACTGATTACACACGACCATTCGACCGATTGATTATGAACAAACCTTGCTTCAAAAGTTTCAAAATCTTCATCAGAATAAGAGTAGAGTGAGAATAAAGATGAATTCTATAGTCTTTAATTCAGAATTTAAATGAAGGAAACCGCTGATCAGACCGTTGTTCACTATACCGACAGCCTTAAGGAGTCGATCCAAGATGAGATCGCAATTCACTCGTTCCGATCAATCAAAGAAGCTTATCAAGCAGCATTTCAAGGCTGAAGAGAAGCTACAATGCCAAAGCGGTCGTCAAAAAAATCAAATCAGTCATGGGATAGATATCAGTCATAGATCACTGATTGACCAAAAGACCGAAGTCACTGAAGGGCTGAAATCATTTTAGAGGTATGATCGACAACTAAAATGAGTAAACATGAAGGTCTCATGTTTTATGTTTATTTCTAGTGGACATAGATCTTATAAATGCCCAAATCATGAGCCAAGAACCTTGAGAACATAGCCGATCAAGTACAAAATGATGAAAACAATACCAGTGATGAACCAGGTCAAGAGATATTAGGTCCAGACGAAAGAGATATGTTTCTGGCCAAAAGATCATTAATAAGAGAAGACCGGCCAAAAAAAGGTCCATCAGGATTGATGAGAAAAACGCAGAATCGAGCGGTCTTTAGCCCTGACCAAAAACAACCAGAGACAGTAAGACTGAGCAATGATCGTTCCAACATCTTTCGAACATTGTTTACTTCTGAAGAGAGTGTATATAACATGGGGATCGTCTGTTCGATAGTAGTAGTTGTGAAAATTTAGTTTCTCGTGAGAAAGTAAAGAAGATTGGACTGCAATTAGAACTACATCCAAATCCGTACAGGAGTGACTAAAACAAGGAGGGTTATCAATTTTCAGTTAATAAACGGTACTACATCCCATTCTCCATTGGAAAGGTTTAGAAGGATGAACTGTGGTGTGACACAATCAGTACCAATGGACACTTGTCATGGGTTGCTTGGAAGGCCTGGGCAGTATGATTGAAAAACGATACATGATGGTTATCAAAATGCATATTCCTTTGAAATGGATGGAACAAAGATAATGTTAGTGCTAATTCCTGAAAATTCATCTACAAAGTTTACCTTGACGAAAATCATATGCAATGATCAGAAGTCAACTGTCAATTATCTAAAGAATAAGAAGTAAAGAGGGTAACGCCGTCAATCTAGGTCATGTGACCAGAATGAAGTTACATGTAGGACCAAGAAGGATAAACGAACTCGAGGTTGAGTTCTTTTTCAAGAGGGAATGTCTAATGCAGTAGCATATCGTAGGACGACTGATTTGCTTGGCCAACAATCACATATGATCAAAGGTTCAAGATGATAGAAACGGATTTTAGAAGCTTTATTTGTTTTCAACAAATATAGGCTGATTTGACAATTTTCAGAGATTAGAATACGTACATAAATCTTTTATTCTAGAAGTTGTTTTTCAGTTATAATAGGTTTCTTATTTAGTTTGGCTTTAGAGTTTTCTTAAAAGGGGAATTGTTGACTATGTAGGGATTTTTTTAATTGTTATCAACTTAAACTGAAAATAAGATGTTTATCTCTTTATTAATTCTGTGCAAATTTCGTTTTCGAGAAAACCACAATCAATCCTATTCGATGTCACATTCCAACCAATCTACTCCTTCCTGAATAACAACACCACATAAGCTTTAGCTTTTATTTTGCTTTGGAAGCATAAGCAAAGATTTTGCCTTTCAATCTCAATAGAAAACCCTTCTTCTCATTCCAAACTTCCATTGTGAGCTTAGGCTCTATTGAAGAGCTGGTCATTGATTGAGTGGTCTAAATTAGATCAAGATGTTTTTTCACAACCACGTATGGTCAAATCTGCCACCCATTGGAAGGGGGGATAGACAAAGAGAGAGAGTATTGAATTGAAATAATCCTTATGTGAGTTATAAGGGTTTAATCAATGAGGAGCTTTCTGCTTATTTTGACAGTTTATCTCCATATGACTTGGACAACTTTATAATATCCACATCTATCTTTAAAATTTTCTTATTTTCCACTTCCAATCTCAAACATAAGCACTGGAAAATGTCTCCTAAATAAACTAATCTGCAATCATAAAGGCAAACCAACCAAAACACCCACAAACTTCCAATTGCCCAAAAAGGAAACTCCTCATCAGTAGATCAATTTTAGAATGGATAAGAAGCTAAGTCATGCTCTCCTTGTCTTCCTTAGATATCAGGAAACAATATGAAGTAAACCGACCCATGCGTATGAAATGATCAATAGTGAAGATTTCATTCTAAGATGCCATCCAAACAAAGCTCTTTCTGTTGGTGCAATCATGTTAAGCCAAATTTCTGCCTCCACAAATCATTTGTCCATAATTTAGGAAGAACTTTATTTGAAAGGAGGATCCACCCAACCTGCCACTTAAACTCTCCAGTCTTCATGAGCATAATATTATGAAATAGGTATTGTTTGGTATCAATATACCTCAATTTTGCCTCCCACTATTGAAGTCCCTCCAATCCCATGTCGCCAGTATGTTGTCCCTTTGTTGAAATAATGTTTTGTATAGAATCTAAAATTGTTGTTCCATGCAACAATTAGAGTTTCTGTTGTCAACCGCAGGTTTATAATGATCAACCAAGAACTGCCAAAGGATAGATACTCATTGTGAGTATTTTATTCCTCTGAGGCCAATACAGATAGACATTCTGCCTTTGCATGTGCAAGTCAAAAAGATTATTTTCGTCTCATATACATACAAATATATATATACATATATATATATATAACCCGTAATTCTTTTAGCAGCTCTACTGGACCAAACCCAACATGCAATTGAATCCCATGCTGAAGTGAGTATAGAAAGGCATGGGTAAAATATACAGTACAAGTAAAGGGATCTGCAAAATGGTTCTGAAAACATATGGTGAAGGATAATGCGGACTGTATGCTTAAGTTCTAGCAAAAGATTCATCTGTCAAATATCGCGTATCAAATAACCCAGATCCACTGCTCTGTCATGGGGTGCTCAATCTTGAATATTTTGTGTTTTTCTTTCCTCTCCTCAAAAAAAAAAAATAATAAATAAATAAATAAAATATTACATCACCCCAACTTTAATGCCTATCTCACTCTCTAACACTTATGCATCAAAAGCAATCTGCTTTACTTATGAGTTACGAAACCCTAACTGTATACCTAGTAATTCAACAACCTTCTTTAAATATCACAGTATCTTCACCTTCAGCAAATTCCTTTTTGCAGCATCCACAACACATTTATTCCTACTAACAAAGTAGAAACCTCTTCCCTTGCCTAAAATTCTAAGAAATTCCCGGAATACCCATAATTTGATTACAGATAGTTATGTCTTAACCATCTTTCCACCAATTCAAGTTTCAAACATCCAAATAATTCTTATAAGTTGATAAATTTATGAAAACAGATAATTCTCCAGACAGAATCAACTGTTAATTCTCCAACTATTTGTTCGAACCAGACAAATCCAGAACAAACAACAACTTCCTAAATTATAAACCAACATGGAACGGAGTGTTGTACCTTCTCGTTAATATAATCGACGTTAAGCGCTAGGTCAGTGAGCTGGATAGTGCCGGCACCAAGCTGTACGTCGAGCTGGTCGAGGTCGATGTCTCCAAGGATGAATTGCCCTAATTTCTTCTTCAAGAGGAATTTAAAGGCGTGTTTGATGGCCCAACGAGAGAAAATTGCCTCTGCAGATTTGGCGATGTTCCAGGGAAACATCGCTCTTTTTTGGCTTTCTAGGGTTTACGAGGTTAGGGTTTGGGAATTGTTTTCGATCCAGGACTTGCTCGTGAGATAAAAGCTCGCACCTCCATCCAAGACAAGGGAAGGCGCGAGAGAGAGAGAGAAAAAAAGAAGGCTGGAACAACTTCCCGTTACGCGAATTGACAGCTTACAAAGTGCATTGCTTCTTTTTGCACGTCTTCCATATGAGTGTTCTTCGGGTAAAACGAGTTTTGTTTTTTTAAGCACGAGTAAAACGAGTTTTAACGCCGAGCTATTCGGACAATTAAACTGAATAGGATTCTTTTCTACCATGCTTGTCGATTTTTGCCACGTGGAGAGGTTCTCAGCCACTCTACTCTACTTGAGAAAAAAAATAAAAAACAGATCATGTCCTCTCAAGTTGATATAAATTAGGGGTAAATTATATTGGCATCCCTTTAGGTTTGGTATAATAAGAACAAGTACTGTAAAAAAAAATAATAACAACAAGTACCCTCGAATCTTGATCATTAATACCCTTATTGGACCAAACTAGAGGAGTCCTCCTCTAACGATCTGTAAAACTTATCACTTGATCACAATTCACCTCTAATCAATGATAAATGTAACAAACGTTAGCTATTTTTAATTGTTTCTTTTTTATTCATCTTATATTTATTTTTTAATTGTTTCTTTTATTTTATTTTTTATCCTATTATTACAAGAAATAGATGAGATTTTCATTCTTATGAAGCTTCTTTCTTCTTCATATAAGCATATGTTTTGTCCTTGAAGATCATTAAACAAGGCATATAAGAGTATTTTCATCCTTAAAATATGTTCTTATAAACAAAAATTAAATATTACTTAATTGATCGTTATTAGCGAAAGGGATTTGTTGAAACATATTTTCAAACTATAGAGGAGGTGTTCATAGTTTCAAATGATTGGCCGGTCTGTATCGGGATCGGCCAAGGCTAGTTCGATCTTGAGCCATAATACAATTATTGTATCGAGTGGCTTTGGATTGGACCGGTCCAACCGATATCGATATGGACCAGCCGATCTAGACCAGTCCAATGACTAGATCGGATCAATCCACCGATCCAATTTTTTATTTTTTTTATTTTAATTTATAAAACCAACGATCCAATAGATATCGGCTTGGACTGGTTCGATACCGATTGATCCTGACTAGTATTGTCGATCCGGCGTCCAGTATCACCTGTCCAACGACTTGTCCGACCGATCCAACTTATTTTATTTATTTTTAAGAATGATCCAACTTTTGGATCTGTCAGTATCGGCCAGTATTGCCGATCAATATCGGGATCGGGTGGGACTGATCTAATCCAAGATCCCGAGACTAAAAAGTCTGGAAGTGTTTGTGCTGGCCAAAATTTGAAGGATACACCCTAACATATATAACTTTCCTTATAATCCAATTATTGTTTAGTTATTGCTACGATAATTATAATATATTATATTTATCTTTTTCCTTTTTGTAAGAAGCAAAGGTCAAACCTTGGTTATCTTATGGCTTGCTTAGTCTGCAAGGACCAAGGAAACCGTAATGGCAGAACGAAGATTCTGCACTACGAAAAAACAAAAGGGGAACATAATTTGATTAACTTTCTTTTATGTTGGGTTCCCAACATCACTGGAAAATTAATTTTCAAGCAACTTTCAAAGAAAATATTCTACTTCTCTTAAAATAAATTTATCTTTTTCCAATCAAAACTGAGTCTTTAACGTTAGTGTTGATCGCGATCAGGCAATAATAATAAATACAACAACAACGAAGATCAAACAGTGCAAACAAATATATGAGATTTGGCGAAGCCTAAATCCAAGACAGAAAAGAAGTTTCCACTATATAAAAAATGATTAAGGTTACAACTTATATTTCTATCCGATGTATATAAACAAATCTCTAATATACCCTTATTGTGAGCGTGAGGATCTCCATCTCCGCATCCCTAACCCCATGATACTAACCTGCACAACGAATTACTCGTGACCCGGGAAGAGACCTTTTTCATGGGGTTTTGCTCCATTCTATAAGGTCCCTTCCCCTTGGATCTAGAGACTAGTGAATATGAACCACCCATTATCTCTAACAGTTGGCTTGCCGAGCACTGGTCACGCAAAGTATATAAGGCATTCATTAGCTTTCAAAAAATAAAAAGGATTGGTTTGGTGTTTCAACAATAACCAAGAAAAGTTCTTATTACTATATTCTTTTCTTTTTTCCAATTAACAGTAAATATTAATTATATTTGATATTTGACAGAGAGAGAGAGAGAGAGAGAGAGAGAGAGAGAGAGAGGAAGAACCATGTGGAAAGCAAAGAGAGAAGAAAAAGGAGACAGAAAAAGAAACACTTTACCTTTCCTGGTTTCCAAAATGACTAGGAACAAAGAATCAAATGAATGCTACATGACAAAACCATCCTGCAAGTTGATGACATTTTCTTTTCCTACATTGACTAGCAAATTAGTATAGATTCCCAAATAGGCTCCTTATTATCATTCATAATATTACAGTGAGATCTGCTTTGACTTGTATTGCAGTTCTGTATAACATGGAACCATATAAAAGTGGAAGCGAACCTGGTAAGACAATAAACCGGGTAACCCCATAACCTGCAAGCGCTTCCCGCATTGCAAATCCTCGGAGGGAAGCAGGAATATCTGGTACATCACTCTCCATATCGGAATATAGATTTTGCAAAAGAAACGGAAAACTGATGAAGCTTGATTCTGATTTTCTGAGTTGAAGCACACAACCGTTTTAGGCAACTGATGTCCAGAATGAAACCAAACGCGGTTCAAAACCGTTATAAGCGAATCAACTGATTTGATATCATGAGGATTTCATTATCTTCGGATATCATGATAATTGGGCCCATCCTTACTGGTCAGAGATCTAAAACAATTGTTAGTGCCAAGATAATTCCGAGGTAATGTCAGTGCTGCTGACGACGGTAAGCTAGTCACTTTCACTACTATGTTTAGAAGCACCATCATCTGAAAATAAAAAATAAAAAAATTGAGAAAATTATGACTAGTGAAGTTTATAATATAGCATGCAAGAGAGCATTACAATCATAGTGTTAATTATCGGCCGATCTCGAGTTGGATCGGCCGATACAACTCGGGACGAGTCATGATCCCAAGCTGATCCTGAAAATTGCTAAAGTTCTCTAACTCAATCTGAAATCGAGTCAGATTGAACGATCCAATATGAATCGTCTGACACCCCTCAAAAATTTTATGATACAAAAAAATAAAATAAAATAAAAATCGGACCATGTTTGAATAGGCCAATCCCCGATCCGATACCGAGTTTAAACACTGATTACAATACCTCCTGATGGTCTCTTGCCTTCCATGGCTTCTTTCTTCGCTTCACAGCTCCGACAGAGAAAAGGACCATCCCAGGGACACAACTTTCCAGGATAACATGAGTCAGCATGTACTGAAACACCCTCTCCAGGTTTCAGTTCCAATTGACAAACCGCACACATGAACAGTTTGAACAGATTGCACATAGGATATTCCATATCTAACCTGCAAATTACACGAATCTCTTGGATAAAAACCTAAATGCATTGCTGAAGCATGCATGGCAGACCCAGGCAATACTTTTGCCTGATCCACGGGGTAAAAGTTTCAATGCTATTGAAAAAAAAAAATATAATCTAATAAGCATAAACCTTTCCGCAAGCATAGCAGATCCTTCCTCAAACATTTCCTCCACCATATCTGGTGCTAAGTACTCTTTATCTGCATGAGAAGATGACTCTGGTGACTTTCTGCGAAACAGGAACTTGAGAACTCTTTTCCCCTGCTTCTTTGGTGGTGGCAAAGGAGGGGTTAGCTTCTCAGGTGCTACCATATCAACCACAATGCAGGTTGTATCATCACGGAGTCCATTTACCTGTACAGCCTCCTGGTAGATGGAGCAGAATCGATGAAATTAAATATAAAACAAAAAAAAGGGAAAGCAATCACGCAATAACATTATAAAAAAAAAAGTAGAAAATCCTCCGAATTATATCATACTTTAACAATTTGAGTCGCTGCAGCTTCTGCTGGCATCCCACGGCAACAATTCAGAGCCATTTCTGAGGACAATGCATCCCAAACACCATCACTTGAGATGATTAGCCTTCCACCAGCTGGAGGCAGCTGCAGCAGCAGCAATAGTATAACATTCAATAAGAAGAGGGTTTAATGAGGATGAGCAATGCAATTTTTATTTACAGTTATGGACCCAAAAAAGAAGTAAAACACAAATCAATAATACCAAAAGTAAATCTCTCCAAAGGGAAACTGAAGGATGCACACTACAACTATGCCAGTATCCCATCAAAATGTAAATCCCGCATATATTTCCACAAAAGAAAAGGGCCCTTCCATATAACCCAAACACGGCTAGCAATATTTTAAGTATGTGCCAACTGTAGTTCGAATGTTGTGTTTAGATGGTACCACCTTATGCCTCGATATCCATACTCACCCACAAAAGTCCCTGAAAGGCTGAAACACAGCTCTCTTCATTCTAAGAGAGACATTATCTATTTATCGATCTTTACTCTTTGCTCTAACTGGTACTGCAACATCTTGTTTCAATCAGAATATGGTCTTTCCACCTCGAACTTGAAGAGAATCTCGGGAAGGTAGGACGTAAAGAATAAACAAAAAGGCAATATGGTCGATAAAGCAGGCAAAAAGCTTATTTTTTCCTTTCTATGTTTTGATACAAACTACATTTGTAGAACGTTATATGAGAATCTTTGAATACAAAAAATAAAAAGTCCAAAAACCTGAAGACATTTGAACCCACAACCTTCTGAAGTTGAGGCAGTGCTGATTTAACATTAAAGGATCGTAAGGAAAAGAAAGTACACCAACTAGCATTCAAAGAGGCAAAAACAATTTACAAAGTTTATTTGAGGGTAAGCATGCAAATGGAGTTGATGAGAACCATGTGGAGATCCGCATAACCTAACTGTTATATGTACCGTTTCAATGGCAGAAGTCAGTGTAACTTGAGAGAGAAGGATACCAAGGAAAGCCCGCAATCTAATGACCAAGAGATTAGGAGAAACAAAGTAGTTTTTAAATGCATTGGCAACGCAAGGAAGTATGGGTCATTTTTAGATCAATAAGATCTCCACAGCTATACTACCGCCATGTAACTGGAATTATATGTTGTTCATCATCCTACAAAAGCATATGAATAACCAGGTAATAGATTTTTGACACAGAATCTATGTTCAAGCAGAAACTACATATTAACTTAAGGATAGTCCCTTGTTGGAGAAGAAATCGTTCGAACTGAACCTCTGGCGTGGTCAGGATACATCTTTGAGGATTGTGGAGAGGTCCCGTGGATTTTCATCGGATCCTTGCTTATTTAAAGAGGAAATACCTTGGCTGGTGGAGCGGGTAGCGGAGGTTGTTGATGCGAGTTCAGAATCTCGTTTTTTTTGGGCAGCAGAGGAATGGAGATAGGTAGTTATCGATTTTGAAAGGTAAGAATGTGCGATGAGAGTACCTTCAGCTGGAGCTGAGAGTGGGGAGAGGTCAGAGGAGATTTGTCAAATTTCCAGGAGGCTTTCAGGGAGCTGGTTGGAGAACTTTGTTCGAGGTGCTGCACAAGAGGCTCGGATTGAGTTTTTCAAAGGATCCTCGGGTTAAGGTTAGTGTAAGGCCTCCGGTGAGCGACGAACCTTGATCTATTCCAAGATTCATTCCTCGTTCGATTGGTGGGTATGCCTTATTCAAATGGCCAGATGGGTCGCCTTGGATGGTTGGGAGTGAGGATATCTCATGTGCATATCTTCCAAACCCGGAGGATTACAGCTTTCTCAGACTCTGTGTGGTGGGAGAGGTGGAGGGGGAAATTCCGAATGTTGAATCACTTCTGTCTTGCGCCAAATCTTCCTGGTCGATTCCTTTTGGGTTGCAAGTAAGGAGATTAGCCCTACGTAAATTTCTCTTCTACCTGCCTACCGAAGAAGCTGTTGAGCGTATTGTCGATAGGTGTTTGTGGAGATGGGAGGCCTCCAATATCTCTTGTGTTCGTTGGTCGCCGAACGTTGACTGCTTTTCATAGGTTACATTGGCTAAAGAACGGTGGGTTTGGGTGGTTGGCGTCCCTTTGCAGTTCTGGTGTTTTAACCTTTTCAGGGCCTTAGGGGATTTTTGTGAGGGTTTTGTGCTAACGGAGTGATCTAATGAGTCGGGTAGGGACTTGCAATAGATCAGATTGAAAGTTAAATCTTCGTGTGATCGTCCTAGGCCGAATCATGTGGTGTTAGAATCTGGTTCGAGCAGATTTGTGTGCTCGCTGTGGTGGGAAGATGATACCCATTTTCAGGATTCCAATGGTGCTGTTGCTGGTTCTCGAGGGGCTGAGAGGTTCGCCCTAGGCTGGCACCCTGGAGAAGACGAAGTACGGAGGGCTCAGCTTAGATCCAATTTGGACCGTCGATATGAATCTAATCCGACGGTGGAGTTTAGTGATATTTCAAATTTTGAACCCGCTGGAGACGTTTGTCGTGATGTTATGGGGATGGATCGGGCTGATGGGCTTTCTCTGGGGGTTGAGGCCCAAAGTGTTGGTACTGGTATAGTCCCGTTTGTTTCGTTCGCTGCCTCACTGGGCCCAAAGGGCCGTCCAGTATTTAATGGGAGTCCGTCTAGGAGGAGGGAGCCCAAAGATCTTTGGGCTTGTGATAAAGAGCGGGCTGGGGAGTGTTTGTATCAAGGTTTATTTTCTTCCTCATGCTCTGAGATGCCCCTATCATCGTCTCCGGAGAATCAGCTTTCTCTCAAGGTCTTGGCGGGAGTTGAGGAGAAATGGAGGACTGAAGAAGATCCGATCTTGCAATCTTTGTTTTGTCTTGGCGTTGTACATTCGAGATCGTCGAGCTCGATTGGCTTCTCTGGTGATTGGGAGTTGGAAGCTAGTAGTAGTCTTCAGGTTGGCTCTCGATCTTCCTATGTTTCTTCTCCTCTTTCTCATGCGGAGGAATCATTGATAGAAGGTGGTGTGTTTGGTTTCTGACGAAGCTTCCAATATGCAGGTTCTTATCGAGGGAGACTCCCCCCCACCCCACCTGCTCGATCCTCACAACTCACATCAGAATCGAGAGCCGCCTCTCCTCCACCTCGAAGCCTCCAATATGCAGGTTCTCATCGAGGGAGACTCCCCCCACCCCACCTGCTCGATCCTCACAACTCACATCAGAATCGAGAGCCAACCTGAAGGTGGTGTGTTTGGTTTCTGACGAAGCTTTGGGAGAGTCTGAACTTTTGGGAGAAGCTACATCTCCCTTGGATGTCATTAAACCTGTCTCTTGCGACCAAAGTGTTTGAAGGTAGGGGACGGAGCAGGATTCAGGAGCATTGAATTCGATTTGGATGATGCGGCTCTTGAGTCGACCAGTGAAGGGGTTTCAGAGTGGCTGAAGTCTAAAATAATGGATTTTGGTAAATTTATGGGTTTGTCGTGTAATGGGTTTGAAGGGGAGGTTAAAGCCTTACTCATAGCTATCGAAGATCAGCATAGGGTAAATTCGGGTGCGGGTAAAAGGCAAAATAGGGAGCTTCAAAAACTTCCTTGGACGTTGAATGATGCGGGGCATTCAGCTGAGAGATCTTCAGCTAGGAGGCTTAGTCAAATGATGAAATGATGAAGACGAAAGTAATTTCATGGAATGTAAGGGGCTTAAGGAGAGGAGGTCATCCATTATGGCTGCTTTGGACGTTTGGAATCCAGATATTTTATTTCTTCAGGAAACTAAGGTGGAGGTCTTGTCTAATCGCATTATGTTAGATATTTGGAAGGAAAGGGATATTGATTGGCTGTTCACTCCTACCCTTGGATCTGCTGGAGGGGTTGGTTTGGCTTGGAAGAGCCAGAAGTTAAAGTTTGTTGAGGGGTTTCAAGGAAGGTTTTCTTTGTCGACCATGCTGATGTCCTTGTCTGAGGGAGTTAAGTTTTTGTGTACCACAGTATATGGGCCAAATGATAGTCACCTGTTGGCAGAGCTTTGGGGTGAATTGCAGCATATTCGGGGTGGAAGGGATATCCCCTGGTGCATAGGGGGCGACTTTAATATCACAAGATTCAATAGTGAAAGATCAAGTTCAGGCTACAGGTCTGTTCATATGAGGGTGTTTACAGACTTTATAAATAATATGGAGCTTATAGACATTCCTCTTTCCGGGTGTTCGTTTATATGGAGCAACAATCAAGAGAATCCTATGTTGTCTAAGTTGGATAGATTCTTGGTCTCCTCTTCTTGGGAGGAATGTTTTGCTTCTGTTGAGGCCCAGGTTTTGCCCAAGCCAATTTCTGATCACTGTCCCATTCAGCTGGAATGTAAAGACGAGGTGAGGAAAGCTTGTCCGTTCAGGTTTGAGAACATGTGGTTGGAAGAGGATTTGTTTTGCTCTAAGGTGAAGGAATGGTGGGACAGTTTCGTGTTCTTTGGATCACCAAGTTTTATTTTCTGTAAGAAACTGAAGTGTTTGAAGGAGGTAATAAAAGTATGGAATAGAAGCTTGTTTGGTGATGTGAAAGTGAGAATTAAGGAGTTATTATCAAAGATTCAGGAGTTAGACCGATTGGAGGAATCGGGCGGATTGGTGGTGGATAAGAAAATAGAGCGGGAAAATCTGAAGAAGGAATTCCGCAAGACGGCGAAGATGGAAGAAATCTCTTGGAGGCAAAAATCCAGAATTTTATGGCTCAAAGAAGGGGATAAAAATACCAAGCTTTTTCATAAGATGGCTAATGCTAGAAACAAAGTGAACTCTATTAGGAAGGTGGAAGTGGATGGAGTTCTGTTTGAAGAGGATTAGGCAGTTAAGAATGCTATTGTTGCTTATTATGAGAAGCTGTTTTTGGAACAGGAGGTGAGGAGGCCACGTTTGGATGGTATGGTTTTTGATACTCTTGGTGAAGAAGATAGCGATTCTTTAGAAAGACCTTTTTCCGAAGAGGACGTTTGGGGGGTCATTAAGGAGTTGAATGGAGACAAAGCTCCGGGTCCAGATGGTTTCACTCTATTGTTTTATAAGATATGTTGGAACATCATTAAATCGGATTTTATTAAGCTCTTGAGGAGTTTTTTGAGTCGTGTTCATTTGTTAAGAGTGCCAACACTACTTTTATTTCTCTCATTCCCAAGATGGAGGGAGCTGTCAATTTGAAAGATTTTAGGCCCATCAGCTTAGTGAGCAGTTTTTACTAGATTTTAGCTAAGCTACTTGCAAACAGATTGAGACGAGTTTTGCCGAAGGTTATTTCGGTAGAACAAAGTGCTTTCATTGGTGGTCGTCAAATTTTGGACGGGGTGGTTATCGCTAATGAATGTGTGGATTTTCTGCATCGAGACTGTGAGGAGTGGGTGTTATGTAAACTTGATATGGAGAAAACTTATGATCATGTTTGTTGGGAGTTTCTGTTATTTATGCTAGAAAGAATGGGTTAAGACTTGCATAACTACATCCTCTTTCTCAGTTTTGGTGAATGGGGAAGCTTCTGGTTTTTTTCGTTCTTCTAGAGGCTTGCGTCAAGGTGAGCCACTTTCACCATTTTTATTTTTGATGGTGGCAGAGGGATTTAGTAGGCTGATTAGGAAGGCTGTGAGGGAGGAGATTCTCGACGATGTTAAATTTAGGGCTGATGGGCATATTATATCTCACCTACAGTTTGCTGATGACACACTCATCTTCTGCAAGGCAAAGCAGAGTCATCTTGTGGTTCTAAGGTGTATCTGTGTTTGCCTTTCAGCGGTGTCGAGTCTGAAGATCAATTTGAGTAAGAGCGAATTGATTGGGATTCGTGAAATTCTTATCATGGACCACCTTAGTTCTATTTTGGGTTGCAAGGTGGGACATTTGCCTACCATTTATCTTGGGCTTCCTCTTGGTGCCGCTTAAAGGGTTTGGGGTAAGATTGAAGAGAGGTGTGAGAAAAAGTTAGCTACCTGGAAATCGAGGTATTTATCTAAAGGGGGTAAGTTAACTTTGATTAAAAGTTCATTGTCTAACTTACCCACATTCTTCTTATCAGCGTTTCAGATTCCGGTGTCGGTGGCGGTTAGAATTGAGAAACTTCAACGGGATTTTCTTTGGTGTGGCATGGGAGAGGGTCATAAGTATCATTTGGTGATATGGAGTGAAGTTTGTAAATTGAAATTGAATGGGGGTATAGGTATCAGTAAGTTGAGAAATTTTAACAAAGCTTTGCTAGGAAAGTGGCTATGAAGGTTCGGAGAGGAAAGAGAGAGTCTTTGGCGTAGGGTGAGTGCTGCTAGATATGGTAGTTCCTTTGGTGATTGGTACACCCAGCCTAACCATAATTCTTTTGGTGTGGGTGTATGAAAACCGATTGCCAGACTGTATGAGAGATTTGCAACAGGTACTAGGTTCGAAGTGGGAGTGGGAGATAGAGTGAGCTTTTGGTAAGATTTGTGGTTGGGTAATGCTACTCTCAAGAGTCAATTCCAAGATTTATTCACTTTAACGCTAGTGCGTGGTACGTCTATTTCTAAGGTATCTTCTTTGGATTCTTTTGGGAGATCTTGGAACTTGAATTTCAGAAGACCTTTATTTGACTGGGAACTGGACTCAGTGGCCTCATTGTTGTCCTCTCTTCATAGTTATGTTTTTAAGGAAGGCTCAGATAAGAGGAGATGGATATGGGAAGCGAATGGAGCATTTTCTGTAAAATCCTGGTTCATTGCTTTGTCGGATTCTGGGGAGAAGTTTGAGGTGGAGAAGGTATAATGGAATCCTCAGGTCCCTACTAAAGGTCAGTTCTTTTTGTGGTCGGCGGTGAAGGGTAAGATACTCTCGACAATTTGATTGTTAGGGGCTGGTTTATCCCTAATAGGTGTAACCTTTGTTGCATTGATGCAGAGAGTGTATCTCATGTCTTGTTGCATTGTAATTTAGCTTTTGAGGTTTGGGGAGTTCTCTTGAACAGATTCAAAGTCTATTGGGTTATACCGGAGGGGGTCGAAGCTCTTCTTTGCTCTTGGGGAAGGCGCAAAGATGGATCCAAAAGGGCAATTCTCTGGAATTTGTGTCCGGCGGCTATTTGCTGGACCCTATGGAAGGAGAGAAATAGCAGGATATTTGAGGCTCGGATTAGGAATGCGGAGGCAGTTTGTGATCAAGTCATCTCCATTCTGTTTTATTGGATTAGTACAAGGCCGGAGTTCAGTCGTATTCAGTTTTTCCAGTTCAAGGGGGATTGGGATTTTTTGTAATGTTGTTTTCGGAGGGTGCGTGGGTGGGTCATTAGTTTATCTTTCCATCTTCTGGTGGGGTTTCTGGTGTACATCATTCTTGTACATGGGTAATCTGGGGCTGTCTCTGTTCAGGGCTTATTCTTGTTGTTTTGTTCTCTCTTTTTCTCTATACTAATATATATATATACTAATTTTACTGATAAAAAAAAAATAGTCGCTGGTCTACAGAATATTCCAAACCTATTTAAATTGATTTTTTCAATTCTTTATTTTTTTATTTTTTTATGTTAGATCCCATTTGAGCAAATGTACCAAGGCTATTGAAATCAGAAACTCAAGTTTTAAGCATTATATGTAGTGCTTTGGCCAAGATGAAGAAACTGGAGGTCTTAGTTGTGACACAGGCATAATTTTGTTCTCATGGTTGCCTACCGGCAGCTGATTCGCCTAGTCCTATACTATTCTACTTATTATTTATGCTCTTTTTTTTTTAGACCTTTATTAATAATTCTCTTATAATTTCCAGGTGTAATAGATTTTTAAGCTCAAATTCTTATCCAGATGACGTCAACTAAGCTCCTAGCCAGCTTTTGCTAGTTTGTTACGTTTATTCTTGAAAGCACAACATGCATTCTAAAATTCGTTTGATTCGTGAAAGCTCGACATGAATTCTGAAATTCACTGATTTATGAATCCATAAGTTGTAACTTAGTCCAATTCATAACAGAACAATAGACATGTGCCTCTCAGAATTGAATGAAACAAATTGCTTCATACTAAAAAAAAGTCTAAGTGGATCATAGGCACTAAATCATTTAATCAAAAAGTAAACTAACACATGTTAATTAGTAAACTGCGTAAAATGAACTTTAGCACTATTTACGAAGAAGACGTGTGCCTCTCACCCTTGAATGGAACAGAGAATACTTAAAACAATGTATAACCTCTTTTCTAAGAAGATCAAAAGCCATTTTTGGACTTGCAATAAATTAAACGATTTCTTCATGGGATTCAAAAATTAAAGGTGTATTTTATAAGGAATTGCCTTCAAATCTCCAGAAGGATTCATCAAACAACCAACCGAAAATTCAATTTTCAGCTTCATGTCAACAGATTCACCTTAAAAAACCTTAATTAAAAAAACTTTCTATTTTGGTTCCTTCAGATGTTGTTTGAGATTCTGGTCCATTTCCTAACAGCGGATACTACAAGAAAGCAGTGCTGAAGAATTTTCTTAGTTCATACTTCTGATGATGACAATGGTAAGACTAAAAGTTCTTAGCTCAATTTTCAAATTTAAAGAGCTCCAAAATGATCAAAGAAAGAACAATAAAGGAACATGATAGATGGTATGATACGAGGCTAGCTTCTCACTTCCACCCTAAGCAAATCAAAGAGAAGACATTAATGAACATATAAAAACTACTCAAACACTGGAAGGAGCTAAAACAATTTAAGTACCACCACATAACAAATTCAATTGGCAGGTAATGACATGAACAACAAACCTTCACTTGTTTCACATATGGGACAGGAACAATGAACTCGCCAACATCCATATCTCCAATAGATCTTGACAGACACAAGCCACCAGGCCAACATCTCAAAGGGCCAATCTGAAAATTTTGAGTTTGTACACATTAGATAGGCTCCTCTGATCCGTAGTAATTAAATTAAGCTTTAACTTGAGTAGTCATATTCAAAGGAAAACATAAAGAACTCAACAGGACGAGATGTTATATTCTTTAGCAAAGAATCAACATACAGACAAATTAAGCTGCAAAGCTGAGAAATTTTATAGGTCCTTGTTTAATCATCTTAACAAAACTGTGACCTATGATTCATCATTTATCACCAAGACATTGGCCAGAGGAAAACAATGTCCATCAAGTCTTGCTTCATTTTCATCAGTGATCCATCTCACATTTGTTCTTAGGTTTTAACGAAAAGGGTGGAAAAAGGAAGAAGAAATTGATTATACCACCAAATTCCTCCTCCATATAAATAAGCATAAGTCAGTCTATGGCGCTACAGTCCCGTTTATTGTCTAAAAATGAATTGGCAAGAACTGGATAACTCATTAAAAAAACAAGGCAACAAGACGAATCTTCCACATACAACATTCTTGCTACATTTGTCCTCCTTGTTCTAAGTTAACATTAAACCAATTTGTTATGTGTATAAATTTACATACATATATTCATGCATATAAATATATGTGTGTGCACGCACGCGCGCGTGTGTCTTTGTATAAACCATTTTATTGATGGGTGAATATGGGAAGTCATCTAACTCTTAATTTAGTTTTAATATCGTATGTGATAGGGTGGATACTGTGAGTGAAAAGTGAAGGCAATATAGGTAATTTGTAACTAAGAGAAAGGTGGTTAACAAAATAACCGAATATGAGTTGTGGATCTTCATTCTCGCTTCCTTCCATCTCTCAAAGTTAATGGACAATGGCTATAATTACTTTATAACACCTATACTTCTATATATATTTCTATATATATATATATATATATACTTTCATCAATTTAACAATACAAAGGGTAAAACAGTCATATGAAGGTGAGGTGAATGAATATGCACTGCACAGTGAAGGTTGCGTGTAGGGGTGGCAATGGGTATCCAGCTACCAACGTAAATGAGCCATAACTAATTAATAGGTTATGGACTAGACCAATTCTTGAGTCGGTTGCGGGTAGCTACTTCAAGGCCTGTTAATAATTGGGTCAATAACGGGTATCTAATGAGTACACGTGTTTAAAGGAGGAGAAGGGGGAAGGGGGGGGGGAGATGATGTGTGGAAGGTACCCATGTGATATATGGGTAGATGGTGCATTATTGATTTATATTTATCAATTAACAAGGATATTGACGTAATATTTTAGAAGGATTTCTAAATTAATAATTTAAAGCACTTCAATATATTAATGTCAATTACTATGATAAATTAATTAGTATAAGGTTTTTAAATACCCAAATAGGGTTGTCAACTAACAATTACCTTAATGGCCATAGTACAATTTTAATTATTATTAATCTAGGGGTTATCAGACTAAGACCTAAAACCAACAAGAAATGAAATTGATGAGTCAAATAGGGTTTGGACCTAGGATGTCATGGTAGACTGTTCACGGGCGAGCTGTACCCACCGTTTCTTATTTTTTTTTTGGTCAATATCAGCAATTCAGTTCATCCAACAATAAACCTAATCTGAATTATAGAGCTACAGCACAATCAAA
>JAUPMG010000014.1:7347789-7358521 GCA_031762675.1 Pachysandra terminalis | reverse complement strand
CTCCCTTATATCTTTACACAGTGTTTAGAGTACTTGATCTTATCAGTACATAAGGTAAATGGCTTTACAGTTCATGTTATAGTTCTTACACTATGGCCGCCCACCCCCTCCCCGGTGGGTGTCCAGGCTTAGGTAGTTTCTTGAGATTTACTGCATGGATTTTTCCCCTCCAAATTGATATAATTATATGCACATTGTTGTGATCTTCGTTGGCTGCAGTTTGTGAATACGGTATGAACTTACAGTTAATGTTGATATACTTCACTATTTAGTTCTGCTTGCGCTTTAAGCTGATGATGTGCTGCATTTCTTATAATTTGGTTGATTGGTGGTGGTTGATATGTAGGTAAAGCGCTTAGCTTAGCTCTTGGAAAGAAAGGTATATTTGTGACAGTTGTCGACTTTTCTGAAGAAAAGGGAAAGGAAGTCGCTTCCCTTGTTGAAAATGAGAATGCCAAGTTCCATTCAAAATTAGGATTTCCAGCAGCTATGTTTCTTAAGTGTGATGTAACTAGTACGAGTAAGTTTACTTCTATTCATTTGTGAAGTGTGTAATAGGCTTGAAGTTGCTTTCATATGTATTTTCGATGTTAGAAATTGTTGCTTACTCTAAAGTTGATTGTAATTAAGCTTCTCTGCAAATATAATCTTGTTGAAGGTTTTTGCGGTCTATGCATTTTTTATATTTTACGGGGTAAAAATTTTAAAGATTTTGTTTCCATCTAGTTCGTCTCACTGTGTTAAATCAGGACAAGACTATCACATGCTTGCTATCTATACAATAGTTTTGATAACATTGTGTCCTTAACACCATGGGGTAGTCAAATGGGGTGTGCATTATTACAGAACTCTTGTCTTGTATGTGATCTTGCAATGGAAAAGGAAGATTGGTTTATTCTGTGGATGCCCTTGGGATTCGGATTCTAAGGATATATATATGTATGTATGTATGTATATATACACCCACCCACCCACACTAATGAAGGAAAATTTGTCACACTCATGCATAACACAAAGTATAATGATGCATTGAAAGTTTGGGGTAGAGAGGGACAGCCTATGGAGGGAGGTTATTGTGAAGAAATATGGGTGCATGCCGGGTGGATGGGAATTAAGGCCCATTAGAGCTTCATATGGGGTGGGTTTATGGAAAGCATTTTGGACTTTGGAGTGTAGCAAAGCTTTTTGAGAGAGGATTCAGCTTTAAGGTAGGGTGGGGTAATACGGTGAGGTTTTGGGTGGACAGGTGGTGTGGTGCTGTTCCTTTTGCTGTCAAGTACAGCAATTTATTCTTGATCACTCTGAGCGAAGGATGCTGGTTTAGTGATAAGATACGAAGGGAAGAAAATGTGGTATGGTGGGACTTGAGATGCAGGAGATCCTTGTTCGATAAGGAATTGGATTTAGCTTCTGGCCTGCTGCAATTATGTCTGAATTGAAAGGGGTTAGTTTCATTGAAGGTCCGGATTGTAGATGTTGGAGGTGGGAGAGTAACCAAATTTTTTCAGTGAAGTCCTTCTATGAGGTGGTAGCTCCTATCTTGAGTGATCAATCTATGTTCTATTTGATCTGGAAATCATCTAGTGCATCAAAGGTGGCTTTCTTCTTGTGGTTGGCTTCTCCGTAGAAAATCTTAACAGTGGACCATCTTGTAACTCAATTGAGACCCTACGATTTGAAATTGTAACTCTCACCCCATTTCACATGGGAGTGGTAAGTCAATACATAACCAAACATATTGAGATACATAAGATCATTATAAAAATCCTGCCTTTATATAATTCAAAATTTGTCAAAAATCATAACAGCGAAAATAACTAAACTAACTGATCCTAGTCTCATGCTTCAATCAAAATCCCTACCATCTATTCAAATCTGGAAAATAACTAATCCTAGAATCAAATTAAAAACAAACAACCAGTAAATCCTATTACAATGTCTAATAAAATCAGCAATCATTGTTCTCATTATAATTAGCATCCTCTTGGTATTCTTCTCCTCCTTGCTCATTATAGTCCAGCTGCTCACCATTTGAAGATCCTGAAATTTGTTATGCTTGAAAGCGTAAGCTACACTTAGCTTGTAATTAATCAAATCAAAACACAGTTTAAGAATGAAATAGGGATAAATCCACTAGTCATTAGCATTCCCATTGAAAATACAGATATGATATGATAAAATATATGGTATTGTGCAATGTAAATAATGATGTGCTGTGCAATGCAAATATGATACGCTGGTTCAATTATTAATGTATATGCATGCTCATGCAACAATATATGTAATCACCACATGTGATTCAAGCACAGTCATATGAAATGCAATATGCATGCTGTTTGGCATTCGAATAATGTATGTCCACACAAATCCAACCTCGGTCTATTCGAGATGTCGTCGTGAACCATCCCCCGCATACATGGCCATGAATAGGAGGTTATTTTATGTGTGCACCACAGTTTCTAGGGCTTCATCCGACCTAGTGGGCACAATCCCCACGCCTTATTTTTGATATCAGGGACTTAACCCATGGAACCACCCATGATTTACCCTTGTGGAACATAACACAACCTGATCTACTAACAGAATTTCACTCGGTCCTTTGTCTACCAAGACAAGAATCAATATGGTCTATTGGGGTAGCAATTCCCTCAACCCATAAGTAACGTAGTCCATTTGGGACTTCCTCACTTTATATTGTAACTCCTCATTACAATAGCCCTTGGTTATATCCATAAATTCCCAAACAAAGAAATAATGGTGTTAAGTCAATGCAGTAGACTTAGGCAAAGCCTCAATACTTCAAGGCATTTGCAATGCAAGTACAATAAACTAAACAAACAATATCGTGTAGGTGCAGGTGTATTATGACAAGTAAATCACAAGTAAAGCATGTCTCCAATGAATTGAAATCAATATAAAAAACATACATGTTAAGCAAACATAGTCATATTTCCCTTAATGAACAATTTATGCAAAATACTTATCAATTTCACATTATAACTTCATATACAATCTAATATAGGTAAATTATAGATGTCTGCAAAATTTCATGTTAATCTGACAACTTCCACAAATTTTGGTTGGCCGACCTACCAACCGACATACCAACCGAGATGTTCGGTTAACCTTTCGGTTCTACCGAGATCCCTTCGGTTGTTCAACCAGTAACCATAAAAGTAAAACACAGAGGTTCGGTTGGGTTCTCGGTTAGCTGAAACCCTTCGGTTGACCAACCCGAGACTTGCCCAAAACCCTGAGAATTTCGGTTAGGACTTCGGTTAGCCGAGAGGTTAATTGAAGTAACCCAGAAGTCTTCGGTTTGATACTCGGTTAACCGACAAGTTAATCGAAGCTTGTAAAACCCAGAAAACTTTCTGAATTCCCACGCATACAATCATCAAACCAATTTTCTGAGTAAATCACACATTGTGAAATACAATTTTGAGAAAAATCCATGCTTTGAAATACAAAACAAATCATTCTATCATCTTTAAAACTTCACATGATTATAAATCACTTTACACACATATAAACCCAGAAAACTCATATGAACATGATAAAACATGATCTTGTAGTAGAAATAAGAAGTAGATATGTTTAGGCAATGTCATACTCATGAAACATGACATATATACCTATTCCATATCGAAAATAGAGTTTTATCTGAATACTTGAATTGTCGATAGTGTTGAGTAGAACACTATTGTTTTCTTCTCTAAACTGAATCTTCTTCAAATTCTTCACTTCTAGAATTTTCTAACTCCTCAAGTTGCTTTGCACGGCTGCTACAATTCTCTTCACTCTCACAATAATGATTCATACGTTCAGCTCATGCTATTTTATAGATTTTGGTTTTTAATTCAAGTTAGATTAGTAGTCCTTGTCCAATTAGAATTTGTATTAGTTTATCTAATTTTCACCCTTAGATTAGATTAGTAATTTCCTACAAAATCCCAGCCATTATATTTAGATTCCTTATCCAATTACAATTAACATTAACTCATCCAAATTCTCAGCCCTTAGATTAGATTAAAAAGTTCCTACGAAATCCTAGCCATACATTATAACTTATGAGAGTTATAATTGTGTGTGTTGCACTTAGTTTCCTATAGTACAATCCACCAATCACAACTTAGTCAAAGTCAAACATATTAGCTAATTTACTCCCTAATTTCTTATGAAATTACAGTCTTAACCCTATAAATTAAATTGAATTCTTACAGCTATGCTGGAAAGATTGGAGAGGCTTTTGAAGCTTTGGGGATGGAGGCAACAAAAGAGTAGAAAATATATCCTTTGGAATTTGTGGCCTCGTGTAATTTGCTGGTTCATTTGGGAGGAACGGAATAGAAAACTTTTGAAGACAAGGAAGCAGATTTTCAATCTCTTAGGAGGCAAGCCTTGTCCCTTCTTTTTCAATGGGCAAGGTCATTGCATGTTTTTTGTGATATAGGTTTTTTAGATTTTGAGCTTACATGGGGTGATCTATAGATTGTTGGGTCTGGGTCAAGTTGTAGGCCTTGAGACTCTCATATTTACTGTATAGGTCACACAATGCACAAGATCCATTTACATTAATATAAATTTTAATTTACCTATCAAAAAAAATCTTGACAAAAGTTAGTAAGAACATGCAACTTAGACGCTCTGTTCATTGTATCTGTAGAATATCCCCCTGGCACCCCCAAAAAAAATAAAAATCATATATTAAGGTTGTGTGGATATGTGCTTATCTTTCCTTTGTAGGCTGCTAATTCTCTTCTATAAGGTTCTTTAAATGGTTACTTTTCCTTTGTAAACTCTAGTTGATGATTGGTATCCTTGAATGGTTCGTGACGATCTTCCTTCCATGAACAGGAGATGTAACTGCTGTTTTTGAGAAGCATATGGCAACATATGGAGGATTGGATATCTGTATCAACTGTGCTGGTATTGGTAATCCTATACCATTCTATAAAGATCAGACTGATGGCACTGGTTCATGGAGACGTACTATTAATGTAAACCTGATTGCTGTTATTGACTGCACTCGACATGCGGTATGCATAAAAGTTGACTTGGTTTCCTCATTCGTTGTCTGTTAAAAGATTTATTTCAAATTGAGTTTTCTCATACTATTGACAGGCAGGTACACACTCATACCATTCTTGATGTATTGACATGTGTGTTGTTTGATCAAAGTTATGTTATCTTAAGGAAGGTTATGGAGGGATTTTTGCTATTCGTATGTCAGCTGAAGTTGCATAGTCACATGAAGCAATTGTTAGCTTGAGGTCTACCATAGAGGGGTGCAGGACAATGATAGCTCTGTTAACTGTGCCAGACCAACTTTTTTTGTTTCTGGAGTAGCATAAATGCTAACATGATGGAAAACCAAAAACTTATCTGGAATAAACCAGAAATGCTCTGGCAATATCACTACCCTTAGTCATTTGAGTTATTGAGAACTTTTTGGTTGCTTGGATTAGCATTTTTTTCCTAGTAATATTTATTTTTCTAGAAGAAACCTAGGTTTTGAGCAAGATCGAAGTAATTATTGCACCATCTTCCATATTCAGAACAAAGGTTTATTTCCTGCTGTATCAATTGGATCCAAAAGTAATCTAGGAAGCTACTCTGTGAAAACTGGAGTTGCTATTTGCTGTGACCAATCCTTTAGCAGTTTGTTTGATTTGCAAATTGTGAAGTAGCTAGGGTAACGAGTTCAGCTCACTTGCCTAAGGTTTAAAGCTAGTCGGAAAATCCAAACTGAGGTTTTAAATGTGGTTACTATAGACTGGTCTTAGTAATTATTAAAATTACTTTTGCGGCTAAAGGTCAAAAGTTGGCTGATAAACTAGGATATGAGTTCAGCTCACTTGCCTAAAGTTTTAAAGTTAATCGGAAAATCCCAGCTAGGGTTTTGATTGTGATAGACCCTATAGTAACTGTCAAAAATACTTTTGCGGTCAAAGATCAAAAGTTGGCAGATAAACCTGGAATTTTATCAGGTTGTTATTTGGTTTGATTTTCATAGATATAGTTGATTGTTTATTGTCATAGTAGTTTCTTCTTATGCATCCCTATACTCGTAGAGTCTTTAACTAGAGTTTGAAAAAGGTAGAAGCTTAATCATATTTAGAATGGTACGGAATTGTATATTATTTTTTTAATGTTGTTGCTGTTGTGAGGATTGGTTTATAAGTAGGCAGGACCACTGAAATATTTGAGCGACCTGTTATTAAATTAAATTCATTTTTAAGCATTAATGTGCTGTTCTACTTGGCTGTTATGGCCTTATTATATTATCAGTTTTCTAGTTCTACAGTTCTCTTTGTTTGTTGGTCCTATTTCATTTTGATTGTTTGCATTAAGTCTTATCTTTTCCCTGCTTTCTCTAATTAACTTCCTTACCTATGGATCTTTGAGGTCAATGTCTGAGGCCCCCAACAACTTTCCACAGAAGTACCTCCACAGAAAATTTCTAACTGAAATTTCAATCTCCTCCGTATCACACTACTGTTATGTTCTTCTCTCTCTCTCTCTCTCTCTCTCTCTCTCTCTCTCTTTCTCTCTCTCTTCCTGTTGTGCTATTTCCTTTCTAATAAAAGGCACTCCCATTGCTTCTCATAATTTCCTAACCAACGTCTTCTGTCTTATTGAGAGGTTCTGCTTCACCAATTAGATCCCAGCATCCAAATAAACAAATTCACCTTCAGAAGAATATTTCGTATAATACAATCCCAAAAAAGATTTTGTGCTTGAGTGTGAGGACAAAACTTGATAACGCGCTTGATCCAAATCTGCCCAAATAAATTTGTAAAAAGTAACACTTCTAAGCTCCCAAGTCCTCTTTCCCTAGTCCCCTCTTTAACTAAGACCTCTTTCGCCACATCTAAACACACCTCCCCTTTATCCACACTCCTCTGACAGAAAAAATCTTCTTCAGTCTACATTTTATAGGTCTGTTTAATTTTTAATCTTTTTTTGTGGGAATTGGGAGTGTGACATCTTTTTTGTAATTATGGTTAGTTTGAGCTAGCTGTATTTTAGGTGGGTATCTGCTTTATATACATTTTCTGTACAGGGGTTTCCCCATGTTTTTCCAGTTAATACAATTCTATACTTGCAAACCTCAAAAAAAAAAAGAAAAAACTTTATGCCAATCAGGTTTTCTTTGCATTATTACATCGTTTCATATCATACATATTTAGAATTCCTGTTCAGTACTTTGATGTTCTGTGTTGCAACTCTCACATAACAAGCTATGGTTTACCAACAGATTCAAACTATGCAAGGTGCGAAAAAGCCTGGTGTAATTATAAACATGGGATCTGCTTCAGGTCTCTATCCGATGTATGCTGACCCTATTTATCCTGCCTCCAAAGGTTAGTTCTTTTCCGTTGCTGTGTTGGTTTTCCATTACCAATGTTTTATGTGAAATTTTCCTTACATATCAGCGACACTCACATATGGAGCTTAGTGACAGTATCTATGCATCTGCACATTGCGTTTTGTTCAGTTATTCTTTGGTCATTATGGGATGATATTCTTTCTACAGGTGGTGTGGTTTTATTTACCAGGTCGCTTGCTCCCTACAAACGCCAAGGAATTCGTGTTAATGTACTTTGCCCTGAGGTATGATTAGATTTAAAAGACTTGATACTTAAAGCCCGTAATTTCAGATTTTTTGACAGTCTTGGTATGTAATTTCAGATTGGTTGCCAATTCCAGATAATGTGAATTATCTTAAGCGTTGTATGCTTACTATAGCATTGTAAAGGTTTTTTTATTTTTTATTTTTAATTATAGTAATGTTGGAAACCCTTCTTTCTTTATTGAAATTTAATAGTTGATCTAATTTGTGATTTTATCTGGTTGTTGGTCTAATGCTAGGAGCTCATTAATTAATTGATTACTTTTTACTGATAAAAAAATTAATTAATTTACATGTATCATCTTTATACTCATGCGAAATGTTTATATTTTATTTTTATTTTAAATACTGTGTAGTGTCAATTGTCATCTGACATTGCTATAGTTTGGCATTTTACAATTTGCTAGGCAACATAATCTTTATAGAGCGTTCTTATAAATTCATATTTCAACTTCTGTAAAGGATGCAACAAATGCAATCCCTTGTTAATTTTCTTGTGAAGTTAATATTCTAACCTGTCTCAACATGCCTGCTTTTCTGCATGCAGTTTGTTGAAACTGATATGGCCTTACAAATGGATCGTAAATTTGTCGATGCAGTGGGGGGTTTCTTGCCAATGGAAATGGTTGTGAATGGTATGTCTAAATTCTTCCAATGAATTAAGTTTAACTTCACTGATATGGTTAAAGATTCATCTTTGCAACTAATGGATTTTCAATGTGAACTCGATATTTTCAGAGAAACAAGTTGCTAACATTAGTTGATCTAATATGTATGTTGGTATCCATTGTCATCGTCCAAGCCTTTTTCCAACTATTTTGTGTTGGCTACATCAATCTTGTTTAGTCATTATATATTTTCCACTCTGTAGATGGTGATTTCCTCCAGCATATACCTTCAGATATTCCCTTAGTATCTCAATTTTCTCTCTTTTTTGCCCTTGCTTGCTTTTGGAGCCTTTAAATTACATCAATGCATAGCTCACTGATGTGTAAATGCCCTTTATTACAAATGAACAAACTATCTTAAATGACTTCTGTACTTTGTTTCCTATTGGAGATATCCCTAATCCTAGATTCTCACATATGCCTCATTAATCAATGCTGTTTTTCTCAATCCTACCACTCATCCTTCTTGGCTGAACTTATTTTATGTATATTTTGTTTCCCAATCTATAAGGTTATATGAGTGTGCACCTGCCTGATCACCACTTTTCTCAAGTGGCTATCATATGGGTGTGCACTCAAATAGAAATGAATATCAGACAGGTTCTTATGCTGACGACTTCCCCAGGTCATCTCTTTTGAGCTTGTTTCTTGAAAATTGCGCTCTATCTCGGTTCTTCTTACTTTTAAGAGCCTTGGATTTGAGGCATACTTCAATATGACACAAGTAGAATAACCCACACATAAATACATACATAAATATGTGCATGCACTCAAGCAGCTACATAACTTACGTATTGAAAACTGAAAAGAATCATGTGAGATTTTTCATCTTACTCTGATCTAAAGTGCTTTCTCTGTTTTTTTTTTGTTGATAAACTGAGGTGCTTGTATATATCAAGAGGGCAAAGAAACCTTAGCAGTACACAGATGGTGTGCCACGAAGGCAAGCCGAAAAGAGGTGACAGAAAGAATATGAAACCAAAAGGATACAGCCCATATCAAGCAAGAAAAGAACCACAGTCACAGCACAAGCCTATCTCCAGAATTGCTCAGCCGTCAAACCTTCACACACCGCAGACCCCGAGGCCCAGAAGTGAATTAGTAGCCTAGTTTTTCTGATAATCTTCAGAACATCCTTTTCCACTCCTTCAAAATCCTAGCATTTCTCTCCTTCCATAAACTCCAAGCGATTGCTGCTGGGCAGAGGTACCATCCAATAGATAAAGTCTTTGCTTCTTCCAACAGACACCATGCTTCCAACATAGACCCGAAGCTACCTGGGGCAACCCAAGGGAGCTGAAGAATTGAATAAGCCATTCCCAAACTACCCACGCAACCGGGCAATGGATAAGCCTTCCAAACCAAGCACCGGGTGACTGTTTCAACCCATAAATTGCCGTCTTCAGCCTGCAAACTCTGCTATACCCCCACTGAGTAGCAAATTCAGGAGGTATCTCCATATACATTTCTTCCAACTCCCCATGTTCTTCACATTTCAACTAATAGAGTGACAATCACATACTAGCAAGTGAAATTATAACATGAATAGATGGAATTTTTGGAGTAGGAGAAAACATCTCGAAGTAGTCAATGCCATATGTTTGAGTATATCCTTGGCAATTAGACGAGCTTTGAGTCGTTCAATGGAATGATCAGGCACATATTTAATAGCAAACATCCAACAACAACCAACAGCTGTTTTATCAGCAGGAAGAAGGATCGTCTCAACTACCATTGGATTGTTGAGCAGTCGTTTCTTCTTCCATCTATGATGAGCAAGTGCCTTTGTGATAGTGTTAGGAATAGACACAACAGACATGGAAACAAGAAAGAAATGGTAGGAAGTGGATAAGTGAGCATAAGAGACTAAGGTTGAAATAGGATGACTAATGCTAGCATATTTACCTTTACGAAGAGCAATAGGTAAATCATCAACTATAGGGATAGCTGGTTCATGGGGACGTGGATCCTCAGAAGGAGAAGAAGATAATGGACGTATGAAAGCTAGTGGGGGCTCGGCACGTTTAGAGCAACGAACTTAAACTTGCAATTCAGGCTGATGTTCACATGGTGGCAACACTTTAGGAGCAAACTTAGGAACAACAGATAAAAGAATATAAAAAAACAAGGAGTGATTAAGTTGGGATTTGACAACAGACAAGAAGGGTGTAGACTCAAAAAAAGACACATCAGCAGAAACAAAGTGCTTATGACGACGTGGACTCTAACACTTATAAGTTTTTCGAGTATGTGAATATCCCAGAAAAATACACTTAACAGCCCGGGGATCAAGGTTATCATGCCCAAGAGATAACTGATGAACGAAAGAGACACACCCAAAATTACATGGAGTCAAACTGTCAAAATAAATATAGGAACTGTAAGAAATAGAATGGAATGTGGTGATTTCCGTCAAGGACAGATAAAG
>JAUPMG010000014.1:7330713-7341326 GCA_031762675.1 Pachysandra terminalis | reverse complement strand
GTTATCCGTTATCTAATCATCTAATGTGTTGCTAGGTTCTAGTTTTGCACTCTCTTAATTTTCTTTTTCATATTCTTCCATCTTAGCATCCCATATTAGCTACTGCGATTTTTATCATGATTACTGATTTCCCAACACTTAGTACTTTAGATGTACCTTTTTCCCAACACTTATTACTTTAGATGTACCTTTCCACTTTGGCCAACTAACTTTTATTGTATGTACATCATCCTTCTCAATTTCTCCCTTTTTGCATGCAATCTATCCAAAATAATGAAACCAATCACTTGGAGGTATATCTCATGACCATCAAGTTTAACTAACACTTCGTCTATAGCATCAAACATGTTTTGTTTTTCTTCAACTCATTTTGAAGCCTTGAGGATATAATTATCTAAATCACCTCTAAAATTTGAATTCTAATCTTGCCGTTATCAAGTCTCGTCAATCAATACGATGTTATCTGCAAATAACATATACTTGGGGACATCATCGTGTATGGACGCTATTAGTTCATCCATGACTAGCTAAAAGATATGGGCCCTTGGGTTTGATCAATGGGTTAATTGGACACTCACCGGTCTCTCCACCAGTTATTCTTCAAGTTGTTATTGTTCCTGCTCAAATTTCCGTAATAGTGTTGATATCCACTTGTAATTCATTTCTTTCCAATGCCCTTTAAGCAGTCTATCTATGCTTTCTCCAAGTCAATAAAAACTTTGTGGGATTTCTTTTTGTTCTCTAAACTTCACCACTCAACGAAGTTTGAAAGCAGCTTCAATGATTTAGTCTCGAGTATGAAGCTATCTGCGTTTCTTGTCTTGATTTCTGCTCCATGGCTCTCTCCAAAAGTTCCGATGTATTTCTAATAAGTTGAATCACTCTATAGTTGCTGCAATTTCACTCTGTAATTTTTCCTTTATCTCGTAGATAGGTATCATAATTTTTTTTTGCCATTTGTCTTGTACATATATGTACATAAGATTTGATGTTCAAGTATTACTCTTTTTTTTCCAGGTGCTTTTGAGCTTATCAGAGATGAGAGTAAAGCTGGTTCCTGTTTATGGATTACAGAACGCAGAGGTATGGAGTATTGGCCAACACCCACAGAAGAAGCAAAGTATTTAGTGAAAAAGTCAAATTTGAAAAGAAGATCGTCATACATTACACCATCCAATCTACAAATCCCTCAGAATTTTGAGAAGATGTAAGCTTGCAGTTCAACATCTACTTCAACAATGAATGTCATATTGTCAACTTTTCGCTTTTCTCCTTTGAGTTGGATGGCATCTGTTTCAAAAAATTTCTGTGTCTGGTATTGGTACAATAAGCTATCATTTTGACTTAGTGGGTAAAATGTTATCTATACTTTATTATTATTTATTGTTGGTTATTCTTCTGACTTGTTTATTGTAATTGATGTTGTATCTGATGTTTTGACGTGTTTATATTATCTGGAGACTAAAAAGTAAACTATTTTAGCTAAATAATTGGGATTGTGTACTGCTGCAGTTAGATTAGTGAAATATTTAGCACTAGCCATCGATATAATAAATGACCAGATCCTTTCCAAAACATGCTTGCACTCATCCTGTTAACTTAAAAAGTTATACACATAGGCCATGCTAACAACCTCAATTATCCTATGAATTTAATCCAAATTGACCCGCGTTCCAGGCTACTGACCCCAACTATCCTATGACTTTTGCTCGTCACATATCTTCTGCAAAGACATAGTTAGCCTGTAATTCTGAAATTATGACTGTAATAGCTTCCAGGACTACTTTTAGATCTGTTGCAATCTTTGTTTTGCTTCTGCTTTGTCTTCAGTGTCCCCACATTATTATATTATTGCTTGATATTATTTTGCTGCATAAACCGGTAGTAGGACTTGCTCCATGTATTCCATGGGTGATCATATCCTTATTAAAGGTATCATTTCTTTTGAAACTTTTTCATACACAGTAAAAACTTCAAATATTATAAGGATGAAAACTAAGAGTCTTAACTTTTATTCATTGTCAGATGGTCCTAATACTCAATCCATAAGGCCTTAGGAGTTCATGGGGAAAAAAGAAGAAGATTTCTTTGTTTCCTTCATCGGGGGAAATGGATAATACAAACATATAGAGCCAGGCACTGCAGGAGAGGCATGGTCCATGAGGGGAACCGTGACAATATGATTCAGTATTAATTTGAAGAAAGCAGAGGAATTGTGCCTATCAAGAGAACATGATGGAATACCATGGGAGGCAGAATTTGGAATTCTCAGTAATAAAAAAATTTGGATTATAGCAGTGAAGTATACAAAACATCTGTGTCAGGGGACGAATTGAGTAATATACACTAGACGTATTATTATTCATTGAAATATAATCTGTACTTTCCTTGTTTCTTTGTCCTTTTCATTTACACAAGTAATTCCCTTGCTATGTGATGTTAGCAGAGTTTGAACTCTAATTTATCTATGTAATTAACACTTCAAAGTTTGTGGATGTGGTGTGGATATGGTCTTTCTCTTTCTATCATCATAACTAATTTGGTTTCTTCAACCTAAGTTTCCTTTTCTAATCTATTTCACATGTATCATATTTGTCGTTCTCCAATATTATTATCTCAGTCAGTTTCAAATGCTTGCAATTTTTTTTCCCGGATCAGTAATAATAAAACTTTGTATTAATAAGGCCGATAGGACGTATCTGTACCAAATGCTTGCAATATTTCAACTTTATATTGCTCTTTGGATCAGTAGATTGTTTGCTAGTTATCTAACTAGTACTGTTTGATTTTTGCAATCCAGAGTTGTTCACAACTTGAGTCACAATTTTCGTAGCGCAACTGACATTGTGCGTACACAATTGAGATTGCCCATTAAACCACATCACGTCCTTGTGAAAATCATTTATGCTGGTGTAAATGCTAGTGATGTAAGTTTTTTTAGTCTCTTCTGATTATTTGACTTAAATTTATTTTCTCCATGCATATTGCAGATTAATATTCATTTTCATGGTTTTCATTCTTTATATTATACTTCTCATAATTCGGTTATATCTCTAATTTCTAGTTTTTAAATTTTTTCCTTTTTTGGTTTTACTCGTATGATGTAATGCATAGGTGAATTTTAGCTCTGGCCGGTACTTTGGTGGCAATGACAAAGAAACAGCCTCACGTCTTCCATTTGATGCTGGTTTTGAGGTACTGAAAAATGCTAAACTCTAAATGCTGTGTGCAATGTTGCAGACATATCAATTTGTTTTTTTAATTGCATGAAAAGATTTTGTTAAGTCGCTGAATAGAAGGATTTACAATTTAAATCCTGACAAGCTAAGTCAGGCATATCAAACACACACACACATACACACAGTCCTCCGAAAACCTCAAAAAGGAAAGAATGCATTTATCCCATAATGATCTTATCCCATTTCAATGGAATTCCTTCGGATTGACCACCTACAAAATCATTTTGAATGGAAGACCAATCAGTTAGAAAACAACTAATGGTGTGGCAAATATAAAAGAAGCATCTTTAGTGACCTGTCGAAAGTCCTACCATTCCTATCCTGTGAAATACTCTTAACACTCAACGAAAGACGCATCTTTCAAAGAGTATCTCCCCGATGATCAAATGCCTCGTCTTTAACAGAACTGATAGATATATTCAGGAGACACCCATGGCACACTGATAGGAATAACTCTTCGGACTTATTGCACTGAATGAACAGGTGTCTCACATTTTCTTGGACCTCATTACACGATGCACCTTGAAATCAACAAACCTGATGAATAAAGCAATCTAAAGTTTGAAACTTATCTTGTTCTAGCGCTCGGGCAAGTACTTCCATCATAGGAGGAGGGACCAGGACCTTTGAATTGAATTTATTCCATACTTGACCTACAACTCCCTCCGAACTGGTTATAAATGATCTCACTAAGAAACTAATGTTTGCACTAGCTTTCCAAATCCTTTTGCTTCTACTTTTGACCAGAAGATGAATATCCTCTACACAGGATAAAAGAAGCAGGCATTCATCAACTTATTTACTCAAAAGACCTCCACTAAAGATTTATGGCCTAAGTAAGCATCTCACAAAGTTTCGTTCGATACTTCCTTCTTTTTTTTTTCGAATGTTTCTCCCATTTCCCCAACATTTTGGGCGACATTGATATTCCCCTTGATATATGGAGTGATATTTCCCCATTCCCTGGCTGTGGTGATATTTCTAGCAATATTGATATTTAAAACTTTCCTTAGTCTTAGTCAAATGATTTGAAGATACATGATATGACTAATGATATGGTTTTTGTTAAATTGGGATGCCGGAACAGGATTCCTGTTTCTGATGCAAACTAGTTGGGAATTGGGATAAGGCATTTTTTTTATTTTGGACTTATAATGAATGACACTATTCCTTTTCACTTCATGGCAACCAGCTATTTTTTTTTGTTTTTTTGAATTACTATTTTTCATTTGGATTTTGTTACTTTGCTTTTGAATCAAAGCTTATTGTTTATATTGTTTGCTGTGACATTGCTATTCTTTTGTTTATATGATTCGTCAAATTTTATCAAGCATCCAAATGTCTGTTTTTCTCAATGCTTTAGGATTTCTTGTGCTTTTCTTGATTAAGTCTAGTATTTTGTTGATAAATGCGAATAATTGCTTTTCTCTGTGCTAAGAATGAAATACAAGGAAGAATATGGTGGTTATGAACCTGAAAGTCCCAACTACCTAAATATTCTAAAGACACTGTGTTTACTGTGGCTTGAAACATACCTTTGAATGTATTTTTTGATATCTTAATCCCCAAACACAAGTAGAAGGAGGATTGTTTTCAATTTTTCTTAGTTGTCAGACATTTAAGGCAGGAGAGTTGAGCTTTGAAGGAAACTAGAGAGCCTTTTCCTTGTCATAAAATAAAAAATTAAACAAAATGACAAATAAAAGAATATTCTGCAGGAAGTTATTTATCGCATTATTAACAATGCATTGTGACATAAAATTTGTAAAATAAGAATTGCAAAAGGAATTTAGAACATTCCTTCTCAGTTTATACTAGGAAGAAATGTAAACTGCCGTCTTTAATTAAGAAAGAGAACAGTATGTCGATGTTCCATTATAGTATAAAGCATGGATCTAGGTTAGGTGAATTTTGTGGATATAAAAAAAGGAGAGAAATATCCTTTGGATATCCTTTATCCAATGTTTCTTTCTTCAAGCTGATCATTATGCAGCTGGAACTAAAGGAATCGCGGAAACGGCTCATTTTGAAAAAACTGTTAGGCTTTATGTCATTTGTATTTACTGTTTATTGATTATAAGAAATCTTATTATCTTTCAGGCTGTTGGAATAATTGCCGCTGTAGGGGATTCGGTCAAGAACTTGAACGTAGGTGCTCCTGTTGCGACTATGACTTTTGGAAGCTATGCTGAATTCACAATGGTAACCTTTGTTGGCATACTTTATTTTTATCATTTTGCTCTTTCAGTTTCCAACTGCTATTTTATAACGATTATTGCAATTATCAATCTGATCGGCATCAGTTTTCGTATACATTTGAGTTCAGGTGTCTTCAAAACACATCCTTCGCGTGGAAAGACCAGATCCAGAGGTCGTAGCTATGCTTACTTCCGGACTTACAGCATCAATTGCATTGGAGAAGGTGTGTTGCTTCAAGTCATACCAGTTACCATATTAGGCCATGTACTTATCTAAATTTGTTTTCATTCATATATTTGTTTGACCAGCGTTTTTTTACTTTTACATAAGAAAATACTTCTGCTTCAGAAACTATTTTCAACTTATAATCTCTATATATTTCCTTTTTCCTCCCTCCTGTCATATATCACTTCAATCAGATATCAGAACCTACATGAAGTTACTTTCTGACCGTTTTTAGTCCTTTTTGAGCTTGTAGGCAGCACAGTTGGGATCCGGAAAGGCTGTCCTTGTTACTGCTGCTGCAGGTGGGACAGGACAGTTCGCAGTCCAGGTCTGTAATTGAATAGCTGTATACTTTTTCGGTTACATTAGTTCATCATTTTCTTTCTTCACATTCTCAAATGAATGAAAGTTTATTTTCAAATGAAGTAGCGTAACTTAATCAAAAGGGAGCTGACTTAGATGAGACATCTGTGTACTCTTTTTTTTTTGGAAGGCACCTGTCTACATTGTATTGTTACAAGATGCAACCAAACATTTTAGTTACTTTTTCCAGTTTTCTTATGAGCTTTGATCATTCTTAATGTGTTTATGTTGGGTAGAAAGTTGACAATTTGCAGAGGATTTAGAAAAAGAAAAAAAAGGGCTCAGGTCAGGTTAATTGAAGACAGACACTGAAGCTTGTAGATTGCATACTGGACTTTTATTACTTAAGAATAAAATGGAAAGCAACTTGATGTTTCAACATACAAAACTAGATATAAGCATTATCTGTGCATTAGATATATCCTCCATATCTTTAGCAGGAAATTGTTCCTTTAATTGAAGAATGAATTGCATTATCTGTTATCTACTTCGATACAAAAAAGTTGTTGATTCTGGGCTTTTGCATGCTCAGCTTGCAAAACTGGCTGGAAATACGGTGGTTGCAACTTGTGGAGGTGAGCAAAAGGCTGTGCTTTTGAAAGAGTTGGGAGTTGATCGTGTTATAGATTATAAAGCTGAGGATATCAAAACCGTATGACTCTATTGCTTGCAATTATTTCTTTCTTTCTTACATTTTTTTGTGCACTTCTGTTTTTTTTAATGAATATTTTTATGTGCACTTCTGGTTTTTTTTTTTGTATGTGTGTGGGGGTTAACTGGGGTGAACCAATGACTTCATTGTTTTTGGTGCAGAGTATCAATTTATTTAGCTAATAGGCCCAATCTTTGCACTTTTGTGCTTTGGTTGATGATTTTCTTTTGTGATACATGGACCTGTCTGTTTACCCCAAAAATTCCATTGTTTGCACAATGAGGGTTCAGCTATAGGATAATGGTATATCTAGCTCTTTATGTATACCAAAGACTACTTTGCTCTTTGTTATATATATTTGTATGAAAGTAAACGAAAAATGTGGAAAATAAAGGAGCTAAAGATGAAACAATATATATTATTATATCCTCTTTTGATATGGAGGCTGAAGGAAGATTCTTCGTAGCTGAGTTTCTGTATCATAACATTTGGGGTCCGGGGAATTTCTACTAGAGATCCATCCACACCCGAACCCATGTAACATATTTCTACATTTTATTATGCTCAAAATGTATCATTTATATGTTGGCCATTAAGAATATCCACCTAAGGAAAACAAACGTAAAAACATTGGTGGAAGACTGGTAGGATTTATCAACCAAATTAATTTTTTTTTTAATAAGGTAAGATAAACATCATAGAAATTCATTTTGGATTTACTTTCTGTTTTAAACATCTAATTATGATTTATATCTATATATGGTCTTATTTCTTAAACTATATTCCACAACATAGATAAATTCAATTATATGATAAACAAGGTAGTGGTTATTCCTTATGCAAAAGGGTTTGTGGAAACTTCATATTTAAATAGTCATGTAATACATCTTTTATGCAGTGGAAGGACTTTCCAGAAGAGTTCTTTGAGGCTGTGTTGGATAGCTTGGTTTTGGGGAAACGTGTGGGAAAGTCCAACTGTCCTGCAAAATATAGTGTTTGGATAGCAGTATGCGGAAAAGTGTGGGTCCCACAGAAAACATATAGCCCTTCATTCCCACATCTCCCAAAAATTCTGATCAAAAGCACAGGGAAAGGTGGGGATATGCTTCTCTATGGTCTCTCATTTTATACCAATAGTATCCCTTTTACTTTTTTTTTTCTTACCACCGGTATCTCTCTCTCTCTCTCTCTCTCCCTCTCTCTTCGTCCCTCCCTCGTTCTCAGTACCTAAGATACCTCTACATCATTCAACTTTCCCATATATTCTTGCAACATCCAAATGCCCTCAACTCTTTTTCCTTGCATATCACTTCACTCACTTTTCCTGCATTTCACTCATCCGATCAAGTTTCGAGCATACTCTTGCTAACCAAACAGAATCCGAGTGTTCGAATAAAAAAAAGGGCTGAGTGATTTTCATAGTCCCAATTTCTGGCCAAGCCAAAGTATTATCATGTTGACATTGTGCATATCCCTCCCCTATGAACTGATAAGAAGGCATATGTCATGATTTTCAGGATTTCTATTTTCGTTACTAGATTGTGCAGGAATTTAGATGTAATCTGAACCATCAATTGTCACAGCCTCTTTCTAGGATTTATTTATTTTGGTATTTATTCTTTTTAGAAATACTTATTAGAGAGCTTGATCTCGTGATTTATAGCTTCTCCCTTATGGTGTACTAAAACTTAATAATGAAGGAGTTTGATGCAATCACGTGAAACCATTTGTAACAGGAAAATATGTTCTATGAGGAAATTGGTGAAACAATTTTACGCCTTTTTTATAATTATTAATCATTTGTTTTGAATCATCTGTTGTCAATCTTTTTCCAGATCCCAACTACCCATTCATGTTCCCATGATAGTTTGTTTGATATTACTGTTAACGTCCCTCAAACTCAGCATCGATCCTGTTGCATCTTTTTATTTTTTATCCCATGCCAACCTTGCCAAGAATGCATTTGGCATTGACATCTATGTTGAGGAAGCCAAAATTATAAGGTCAATGGGAACACGATAAAAGTAGACAAATTATGGAAAAAGAAGCACACTCAAGTACATAAGAATTTGCATGGTTCATCAGTTGCAGACTATGGGCCTGGAATATCACTTCTGGCTCCTGTCTCAGGTCAGTAGGAAAACCCATGGCCGTTCATATACTGGGAAACCCATGGATATAATCATTCTAGCGACCAGTGGATTGTTGAGCCTACACGTTGGGCCATCCAACTGGTCCATCTTTATGCCCCACTGTTTTATACTCAGGACAATAGTTAGGAATATATTGCTTAAGAAGTTTAATTATTTGTTTCCTATTTAGTAGTTTATTTGTACTGGGAAATTTTTATGTTGCTTTAGGGTTTGCTTTAGATTAGAAAATCCTTTTATATATGAGGGCATGTAATGGGTTACTTTAGGGATTGGTAAATGAAGATTTGAAATTTTATTTTTCTGAGGAGAATGTTCATTGTGGTTTGTTGTACTTATTTTTTGGTGTTTTGGTCCCCACTAAAACCTATGGTGTTTAAGAACTTTTTATTTTCATCACTTTTTTAATTCTTATTAATTGTTACCACTAATCACCATTGTTTGATTTTCCCGGTCAGGGTTTGTTCTATGTCACTATATTTACTGGTGTCGAAGATTTAAGAACTTCTAATACATGAAGATAACAATGTACAGATTGTGAATAACTTTGCAACCCAGGAGTTACATTGAATCCCAAACCATAGCAGGTCCAGTGTTAGTCTAACTTGAAAACTTCAATAACAAAGCTCCACCCAAAATTAAGTTCCCCGCCCCAAATAACTCCAGCAACTATCACTTATCGGGTTCATCAGAACCCTATTGTTATCAATAAGGGTCATAGATCTATGGAATAGATTTGAAACCAAAAGCAATTCAGACGGATATGGACACAAGTTTGATCAACTAATTCAGTTTATCTAAATTCTATGATGTGGTTGAAAGTATGGATGAACCAGGTTAGTCTTTAAAAGTTGCAAATGGTAGACAAACCATGCAACCATATTGCTTGGTGTTATCATGTGGTATATTTTGTAACTTTCAACTGTATTTTGTGCCAGGTTCTGAAGAAGGAATTTCCCAAAGGCGTTGATATTGTTTATGAGTCTGTTGGTGGTGAAATGTTTAATCTATGCTTGAATGCATTGGCGGTATATGGACGGCTTGTTGTAATTGGAATGATTTCTCAGGTTATTTTTCTCAATGAACTTTTTAAATGATTTCTTTCATTACACTTTGGGATGATATTGCATTACTAATACTTGTTCTGGTTTCACTTTATGCTCCAATATCACAAAATAAAAATTCATGTCAATTTTGTTTTCATATGTCAAGCTGTTTAAATAGAAAGATTATATTGCTTGAAAAATGAATTCTTAAATTTTCTGAAAATTTGTGACCGTACTTACAAATTGAGATTTGTAATTCACAAATATAGAGTTCAATCATTTTATACGAATTCTTTTGTCTGGTTTTTGATTATAATTATCTTTAATGATTATGTGATTCTCTTATTGTATGTTTTGGTTAGTCCTAATCATAGTTGTCAAATGTTTTCGCTAGGCACCCACCTGGCGACTAATCTAGGTTTAGTGGTTATTTATTAATTTATACTAATATTTGTTTATAACTGATTTTCTTATATGTAAAATGAGGACTGAAACAAAGAAAGCCATAATTGATCAAAGAGGAGGGAGAAGAAAAAGAAAATGAACTAAAGGACAAATTGCCCGTTGGCCGATCGGTTACTACCAATCTCTCACTCGTTTTCATTCCATCCCTTTCTCTCTTAATTTCTCAATATCTTTCCTTCTATCCTTGTTTTGTGTCCTAGTCTCTCTCTCTCTCTCTCTCTCTCTCTCTCTCTCTCTCTCTCTCTCTCTCTCTCTCTCTCTCTCTCTCTCTCTC
>JAUPMG010000014.1:7284434-7305640 GCA_031762675.1 Pachysandra terminalis | reverse complement strand
TAACACCATGAAGCTACTGCATTTTGTTAACATTATCTAATTTCATGCTTACCATTCATCCATTTTGAGGTGGTGTCCCACACTCATGTTAGTTCTCTATCTGTCTAGCTTTTTCTTGAAACTATAGAAACTACTCATTGATCTTGCTTCAGCCTGTCTAATTACATATGGGTGGTTCAATACCTCTGTTTTCTTGAATATATATATGTATGTATTCATCTTTGTTACTCGTTAACTCCCTTTTGGAATCATTGATCCCAAGCTATCAGCCATTATTGGGGACCGTAAACTGCTTCTTTTGTAAGCCACGGAGTTATTTGGTGTCTGGTTGAGTAGCAATAAGCCTATCGGGCAGTATGTTTCTCTATTATATGGCATGCTATTCCAGGTCTCTGCCCAAAGGCTTAGGTGGCCTACATATGATTCATGCTTGGCCTTAATTTAGAGCTGAAATGTACTGTTCAAAAATAAATTAATAAATAAAACTTAGGTTGATGTGGAAGTGAAAATCAACATACACTCTGAAAATAAATCTACATCCTAAAGAATATCATCCTCATTTGAAAACAAGGTCATTGGTTGGCCTTTACTATTGCCAGATGGCCCCCTCAGAGAATATAGTCTCTGTGCATTTGGATCTAATAAGATTGGTCCTTGAGTGCGATATCTAGACCAGAAGCAAATATAGGGTGGTTCATGATCGATCAAGGACTGGCCTACCCGAGCCTAGCGGTTTTTTCTAGGCTGAAAAATCAGCATGATGGAAGGTTTTTGAATCATATAATTTGTGGACGGCTTTCTGTTCTGCTGTGGAACTTTTACCTTCCTAGGGAATAAGTTGATTCAAAGTTAGAAAATTATCCAGTCATGCTTTATATGCCTATTTAGAGAGGAAGAGTTTGATCAGAACTTCTAACTTGCTCAAGTTTGAATGTGTACAGGTTGCAGTGGACCCAAAGAAATTTCTGGGTGTTCGGTCAGTTGCAGATGCTGTTGAGTATCTCCATTCTGGTAAAAGTGTCGGCAAGGTATGTTCAGTTCTAGCAACAAGTCATTTGCATATTTTCAGCACCAATTTCAAATATTTTGCAATTCTCTTGTAGGTGGTTGTTTGCATTGATCCAACCTTCAGTCAGCAAGTGGCAAAATTATGAATATATTTTGTGTTATATCATGGTGGGGCATACTTTGTTTATGGATCATTATGTATGAGATGATTTGACTTTCTCCGTTCAAGACAATAAAGAATAAAATCCAGCTGTTGCAATCTGCCCAACCATATGAAGGTTTTTCTTTTTCTGCTCGCATTTGTTGTCAAGCCTGAATTGCACAAGCCTCTTAAATTTGGAACAATTTTTACCCCCACATTTTAGAATTAATTGAACATTATTATGATTAGGGATGGCAACACGGGGCGGGTTTTAACAAACCCTATCCCTCTCCTAAAGGAGCCCCCTAATACCAAATCCCCTCCTAGCCCCATTGGGAAGGTAGCGCCAGCGAGGCGCGGTCAGGTTTTGACCTGGTTACAAGATTTTTTAAAGATAAATGCTTTTTTTAAGTTAAATGTTTATTTTTTTAAATATATTTACTTATAAAATATATATTTATACATAATATATTTTAAGCCAGGTAAATGGCAACGGGGCGGATTGAGTCAAACCCTAACCCGACTCATGGGTTAACCATTAGGGATGGTGTGGAGTAGATTACCCCATTGCTATCCCTAACCATTAAATTCCTTGAAAATAACATTCCTGGCATCAGAATGGCCATTCAACTATTTTCGTAACCAAATGAGCTTTTTAACCTTGCCCTTAACACTGGCCGGCTGCTTTGGGCGAACCCAAGGCATAGTGAGATGTCGCAAATATTTTGGGCATGCATATGGGTTGGGCCTGTATATGCAGATGGTTCATTACGAATCCAAGGATGCTCATTCAAATAAAAAGAGACTGGGTTGGGTTGCATCCTGTACATAAGATAACAAGTGTGTTTTTTTTTCGTTGATGCTCATCATGGGATACGCATTGACATATCTAAACATAGTACCTACAACTCAAAAAGGAGGTTTCTCTGTCTAAACAACTTGAAGAACCACCTGTTAAAAATATAAATAATGGACAATTAGAAGACAAATACTCAAGGCCAACATCCAACTAAGTAGTACTGTCATTGGGAATTCAGCAAGCTTTTGCTTGAACAGGATTTGGTCTATAGGCTAGTATTTTATGAACCATTTCCACTTATGCAGCCTGTTTAGTTTACCAAGGATGGGGTGGGGAAGAAACACGAATCAACTCCTTTTTCAAATAACACAAATTTATAATTTGAAATAGTTTACGCTAGCTTAATGAAAAGCCAACTTTACAAGTATTCAGAAAGGTAGTTTGCATTGATTTGGCACCAACATCCAAATATTCAAAACTCTTTAAGTTCCTTCACCTTCTTCTCACTGATTCACCCTTATAATGTATACCTGAGGAAGAAAAAAAAAGGGCCATGTAACCAGATTGATGCTCTTGAGGTTAATTGAAATTATAATCAGTGTTTTAAAACGCTAAGGTGTGAGGCGAGGCTTCTCACTTGAACAAGGTGTGCCTTGAAAGTTATCTTGTTAATTAGAATGGGATAATTTGCAGCAGAACATGTTAGATTCTTAGATCCACCATTATAGAGTTTTGGAAGTTATCCAATTCAGAGAGTTTAGAAACCTATTTGAATTGGACATAGAGACAGGTATATAAATTCATATACAACACAAACAAATATACACTTCCTCTCTAGTCTCTACCATATATATAAAAAATAAAAAAATATCAGCTAATTTTGTTTTATATCCATCAAGCATAAATGCTAATTAATGGCAAAATCTATGGATCAGACATTAGTAGTTTTAAGCCAAAGCTATTACCTTGAATACAGTAGGCTTAACTAGTTGAAAGACCAAAGCATCTCCATCAACTAATTCATGTGCAAGAGAAAACCCTCTCCATCCACCACTCAGTCCTGTTTTGTTAGCAAGGTAAACTGTCTGGTATTCTTCTCCCAATTCATCTACTAAAGTCACTGTTTCATCGCGTTTGGGAAGGTTCTTCCTGCAGAAATGGAGTGGAAGCCCCTGTTCACAAAGTTGTAAAACATCCATTATTAACCTCAAATGTTGAAAGAATCAGATACAACATCACACCAAAGCTATCTTATATATGCAGAATCAAAGTTTTCAAACCCATAATTCACAAACAAATTTGGCTTATCCCATATCTGGTTTCAGAAACGCCGAAGAAATCTTTTGATACAGATCATAATATGACATACCCCTACATTGAGAAATACTGTTTAGAGGGGACCTGAGGGTCCCGATGTGCATGAGCGTAGCGGAGTGGTCCCTCCCCGGGTCACAGGTAATTTGTTGTGTGGGTTAGTACCATGGGTTATGGGGTGCAAAATACCCCCCCGGTACGGTAAGGGTATGTATATTGGGGATTTGCCCCATATATGGGATAGGAGTATAAGTTTTAACCCTAATTCGTTTTTGACATAATTGAAACTTCTCTAGATCCAAGGAGGAGAGGACCTGAGTGGCCCAATGTGGTGGAGCCTAGCGGAGCACCATAGGGAGAGGCCCCTCCCCGAGTCATAGGTAACTTGTTGTGCGGGTCAGTACCATGGGTTACAGGTTGCTAAGACCCCCGTGGTACGGTAAGAGTATATATATACTCTGGGGATTTTCCTCATATATCGGATAGGAGTATAAGTTGTAACCCTAATTCATTTTTGACATAGTAGAAACTTCTCTCCCGTGGACTCCACGTAGGCTTTGCCAAATGAAGTATATTTGTGTGCATTGTTTGATCTTCGTTTTTAGTGTGCTTATTATTATTGCTTCATCCGACCAACAAATACCCTAGAAATCTTTTGGTCTCCTTTTAAACTTTTGTCATCAGATTAGGTGTGGGGACTTACCAGCCAAAACCCACCAGTCACATGGGATTGGAGCATCGGCTTTACAAAGCTCGGGAAATTCGGTTCAAGACCCGAATGTAGCTCCTCTGCTCTCTCAGTAGCATATTCTCTAGCTTCATCTGAAGCATAAACCCTATTTGACAAATCCCTCCGCCTACCATATGTTCTGGTAAATCCAAAAGAAAGAATTAAGTCTGCAATCTACAGAACACCCAACAATAAAGAAGCCATTAAAATACATATACTGACCTTCTTGGCCTGTCTAAATGTTGGATTACAGTCTGTCAAGAATCAGGGAATTTGTAAATCAAATTCCATTTATCAGAATCTTATTTAACATATGGAAAACAACTGAGAGAAAAATTTCTAATGTGATAGCCATGAAAAAAATCCCTAGAAATCAATGTGGGCACACAGGATCATGTTCTCTCGGTCCCCAGAATCTAAATCAGACATGAGAAGATAAACACTCACTTCCTTGTAACTTGGAGCAGGCTTGTTAGCAACTCGGCTCGACCTTCTTACTGGCGTAGCTGTAGTATCCAGATGTTGGCGAGCTATCCTGGATTTTATCTGCTTTATCTGTGGATTGAACAGAGAATACCGAACTTATGAAGATCAAGCAAAAAAAAAAAAAAAAATTGACGAACCCCATTTGAAACAAGGTTGGAAAAACAAAATATAGTTAAGAGAGAGAGAGAGAGTGAGAGAGAGAGAGAGAGAGAGAGAGAGGGAAACCGGAGAGGGCTTGGGACTAGATTTTTGTAAAGCTATAGAAAGCTGGGAGAGATTAAGCATTTCCATCCTCTTCTTATTCTCTTCCAATCTCTGGCGACGGAATTCCTCATATTTCACCTTTGAGACCACCATGACCGTCAGAAAGCAATGAAGGAAGGTTTTCTTTTCGGTTTTTGTTATGGGGTGTGTAGGTGAAAGAGTATGAGAGACAAAGAATGGAAACCCAAAAGAGTTTCTGCTTCCCTCTTACATATTAGATATCTGTTCAAGGGCACATTCTTCCCGGTTGTTCTGGTATACGAAGGGGATGAAGGTAGAAGAAGATGATCAACAGAGAAAGAGAAGCTCTTTCCAGTTTTTGTTGAAATATTAATGCTCCACTCACTCGTATCCCCAAAATTTTAAGTAATCCTACGGTCCACACCTTGTACGAACCAGATTTTGAATTTAAATTTCAAATGCCAGAGACCAACGTTCATATTTAAACATTCTATAAAAGAAAAAAAAAAGTATTCTCTTGGGAGATTTTTATGCAGCATTGTGGTTAATATTGGAATGACTTAAACTATTGTAGCTGAATCAACAACTTTAGAAGCTTTGAAGATGGGTCAGTGGCCGTAATTGGTCACTTAAGCAATCTCATATCTGTTCCTCCTCGGGAGATTTACACAATTATCACAGAGGCCAGACAACAACTTAGAAGGTTCAGGTGTATAAGGATTCAACACTGCTACCATGAAGGAAACAATGCATTAGACGCCCTTGCAAACTCTGCAGTCATCAACTCCACTTATAATAGTAATTTCACTTACTGCTATGTTTAGGCCCAACTATAGGGTACTTATCATACTTTTCGTAGATGCTCTTTGTAACATTTTTTCTAACCTTTGGAGAATAGTAGAGTCAGGTGTGTATCCATGGGCATAGACGCTATTTGCCGAACCATGTGAATCTCTGTCTTGTGTGTGCTTGATTTCTTCTTCATCTTGTTTATCTTTCTTTCTTAACAGTCAAGAACATGAAAGATTACTACATCCATGAATATGTATTCTTCAATATATGTAGTTTACCCAAAAAAAATCTCCAATGTATATTTCTCCATAAATTACAAAGTTGAAGCTCACATATCTGACAAAAAATTACAGCATTATCTATAGACAATCACCAACAAAAATTGCACCCTCTTGATACTTGATGCACAGAATAATATATCACCAAGGAGAATTAACCTCTTCTTGGAACTTCAGCTCATACCTCTCACTCTTCACCTTCAGAGTCTTAATCCGAGCATCCAACCTTTTGAAATGCTCTGTTAATTCCCCAAGCTTAGCTTCAAGACTTCGTTTCTCCCCTTGTGCTCGAGTTCTTTCGAGGCAAGCTTCCTTATACCTCATTGATTCGACAGCCTCTTCTGATTCGAAGGCGAGACTCACAAGCCTGTGTAGCCGAGCACGTAAGAAGCTGACATTCATGCCCAACTGTTCAAAGGCTCCCAAACTCTTTTCCCATGTCGCGAACTCATCCCGAGAGGTAGCAGTAAGCTTGCAAGCTCTAATGGCATCAGCTATGTTGATTGTCTCGGAAATTATCCCGGCGATCAACTTACAGTTGATACCCTTGAGAAGATTGTCATGAAGAAATGCCGTTTGACTGCAACACAGCTCATAGTACTTGGTCCTTGCATGGTTGGGAAGCTCAGAGTCTATAATCAAACCATCAACAATAATGGTGAAATCCTCAACCCTTTTCACTTGTTTGAACTCAACCATGGTTCCTGATAATCTGATTCCTTCTACTGAAACCTCTGATCCATCCTCTTCACTGTTATTTTCAAGTTTAGCAACTGACTTGGGAAGGCTATTCTCTTGATTCTCTTTAAGAACAGCTAGTGGAAGAGACTGTGAGTGATTTCTCTCTGCTTTAATCTCCTTCTCTGCACAATCATTTTCGGATTCAACATTAGAGAAAACAATTGAGTGAGTAAATAAGGATCATCCAACCTTCCATCTGTTGAGGTGTGGAGCCCGATTCAATAGATCCAACCTCTGTTTTGGGGCCTTTTCTATTAGGGGCAATTTTGTACTTTTGCTCTCTATGGTGTTATCATAACCTAACCTAATATATGAGGGTTAGGGCGTATAAAAGTTTATAAGTGAGAGTAGGGAAGTGGTGAGGAAGATCTCTGTAACCCTATTCCTGATTTTTCTTCTAAAGGGTTTTTCATGTAAATCGCTGTGTTTCCACGTAAGTGGTGAGGAGATCTCCGTAACCCTATTCCTATTTTCTTGATTTTATTGGATTCTCTACTACTCTATGAATTTTTTCCGAAAGAGTTTTCCACGTAAGTCGTTGTGTTTCCACGTAAGTGGTGAGGAGATCTCTGTAACCATATTCCTATTTTTCTTGATTATAGTGGATTCTCTGCTACTCCGTGATTTTTTTTTTTCCGAAAGTGTTTTCCACGTAAGTGGTGAGGGAGATCTCTGTAATCCTATTCCTATTTTCTTGATTATAGTGTATTCTCTGCTACTCCGTGGTTTTTTCCCGAGAGGGTTTTTCACATAGTTCGCTGTGTTTCCACGCAAGTAGTGAGAAGATCTCTGTAACCCTATTCCTGATTTTTCTTCTAAAGGGTTTTTCATGTAAATCGCTGTGTTTCCACGTAAGTGGTGAGGAGATCTCCGTAACCCTATTCCTATTTTCTTGATTTTATTGGATTCTCTACTACTCTATGAATTTTTTCCGAAAGAGTTTTCCACGTAAGTCGTTGTGTTTCCACGTAAGTGGTGAGGAGATCTCTGTAACCATATTCCTATTTTTCTTGATTATAGTGGATTCTCTGCTACTCCGTGATTTTTTTTTTTCCGAAAGTGTTTTCCACGTAAGTGGTGAGGGAGATCTCTGTAATCCTATTCCTATTTTCTTGATTATAGTGTATTCTCTGCTACTCCGTGGTTTTTTCCCGAGAGGGTTTTTCACATAGTTCGCTGTGTTTCCACGCAAGTAGTGAGGAGATCTCTGTAACCCTATTCTTGTTTTTCTTGATTATAGTGGATTCTCTGCTACTCTGGTTTTTTCTGAAAGGGTTTTCCATGTAAGTCGTTGTGTTTCTACATAAGTGGTTTGTAACCCTATTCCTATTTTCTTGATTATATTGGATTCTCTGTTACTCTGTGGTTTTTTTTTTTTTTTTTTTTCCAAAAGGGTTTTCCACGTAAATCACTGTGTTTGTGTGTGCTTGATTTTGTGTTCTTCATCTCTATTTATTTTCCTACCATTGTTTGTTTTTATCATTCTCTACACCATCAAGAATCAAATTTTGGACTGATCATCAAAAGGGTCTGAGCAAATTACCTGCAACAGTTTGCTTTGAACAACTGGATAAATTTAGAAAACCAAGTTCACCACCTACTTGATCAGAATAATTTTTCCTCACTATGTAAACCTATAAAACACAAAAGTAGAAGAACAGGTTGAAGAACTGAGATATAAACCAAATTATAAAAGAACAGTCTTGTGTAAGTCCTACAGAATTCATCAAAACCCATCACCTTAAATTTGGTAATCTTTACTAAATGGAAGACTAGAACATCTCCCTCCAGCAATTTATGAGCAATGGAAAATCCCCTCCATCCAGCACTCAACCCCACCTTCTCTGCAAGGAATTTTGTTTGGAATTCTTCTCCACTTTCATCCACCAAAGTAATCTCTGAGTTTTGTTTTGGTAGATGCAATTTACAGAATTGTGCAGAAAGCCCCTGTTCAATAAATGAAAATTATATCTAATTTTCACACAAATTCTTCTATTTTACTAGGAATCTGTGCTTACCAGCCAAAACCCACGAACAACATGTGAATAGAGCATAAGCTTCACAAAGCTAGGAAATTCAGGTTCTAGGTTCGATTGAATCTCTTCGGCTCGTTCCGACGCACTGGATTTAGATTTAGCTGAAGCATTTGAGCTTTCAATCTTAGTCCTCTTTCGTTTATTGCTACAAGTAAATCGCAGAGTCAACACAGTTCCTCATGAACTCAATCTAAAAAAAAATGGCGAAACAAGAACTGTTCGGATACATTCTCTTACGTTCTAGAATTCTTGGATTGATCAGGAACTACCTGTTCAAGAAGTTTACGATTTCTCCATTAATCAACCAATACTCAAATTAATAGTAGAGAGAGAGAGAGAAAGGTTTGAGTTAGAAGTGAACAACATTCAAAAAACAGAGAAAAAATAGAGCAGGAGCTCTGCTAGAATGTTGTTTCCAGAGGAGAAAAGAATCAAGATAGAACAGAGTAATTGCCAGATTAACCAAATTTAACGAGGTGGGTATAGATGGATAGTGGTGAAAAGGGAAATGAAAAGAAGGGAGATTCTCACTTTCTTATGAACTGGACACGAATGGATTTTGTTGACCCGAAAGGGTTTTCTTCGTTTAATCTGGCCATGAACAAAACAACAAACACAATAACGTCAAGAGTTTTTGCAGAGAGAGAGAGAGAGAGAGAGAGAGAGAGAGAGAACCGTGGAAGAGGGAGTTGCCGTAGCTTGATAGTGCCAAGCGGTAGTTATATGGTGTTCCTTCCATGTTTGGTTCTCCTCCAATGTCGGAGCTTCAGATTCCTTCTTCACCGCCCGAGCCGTCGCCATTAATGAGTAAACTCAAAGCTATAGACCTCAAAACACCGTATGGTGACTGAGACTGAGAGTGGAGGGAAAAACCTGTAAGACCAAAAGTCGACCGTTTAAATTTTAAAATCTCCTCTGGGGAAGGGGGGAAGGCGTGAAGCAGATGTGACCCACCACCATAATTCCATTTCAGATTTTAAAATGATTTTGATAGCTCTTTTTTTTTTTTTTTTTTATTTATTTACAGAGGCTTTCATTATAGTACGCGTTAATTACAAATGCCTCCTTTAATCTTTCTAAAATAGCACTGTACGTTTGAAGGGGACGCGGATCTTATGTGAACCTCGCACGACCCCAAGTGGGTCTCAATGGGCTAGGCTTGGGCGGGCTTGGCCAGGCTTACACCCCAATAAAATATTACTTATGTTGGCCCAATCCCGGACTAGTTCGACCTTCGAGCTCAAAGGTGTAATCCCAAGCTTGATGTATCAATCCTAAACCCAGTTCAGCCCGACCCTACAAATTCAAATGGTTTACTTTATAAAATTAAGAAATTATAGATTATAAAGATATTTCATAAATACCTATAAAAAAAATTAAAAGTTTTGAGATTTATAATATATTGATTTACAAAATAATATGAATATGTGATGAAAGTAAGACATTTGTATTGATTATATAATATTTATATATATACAATATAGAAAAAATAGTAATACATGTAGTGCATAGGTTGGATTGGATTGGATCGGGCCAATCTAACATAAACCCAAGCTCGACCTTATAGGTTGTGTATCCTTGCCCAAGCCCGCCCAATAATAAGATCAAGTTGATCGGGAGGGGAGACTATTGCCACCCCTAATTTGAAGGGAAGTCACATTCATCTTCATTCCTCAGAAGTTTGTTTGTTCGTTTTTTTTGGATTCAAATTATATACGAGATTCAAATTATTTAAAGTTCTTCAAACAGTAATCAATGAAAATCAGCCATATAAGCTTGGTTGACATATTGTCAACATCAATTAATTATTTTATTTTAAAAAAAAAATCATGTGATTTGGCCTGAAGTCAAGTTCATGTGTCATTTATTCCTTCCCACTACAGGACAGACTTTAGATAAGGATTCAAATCATCTAAAATCCTTCCAGAAGGGACAAAACTAATAAACGTAAGATGCATAAACCTGACATCATTGATAAACTTGTTAATATCACTACAGCTATGTTTGGCATGGCTTCTATAAGTACTTATTGTAGCTTATAGCTTATATAAACACTTTTTAAAATTAAATGTGTTTGGAAGCGTGCTTACCAGAGGAAGGCTACTTATAAGTAGAAGCTGCTGAGAGCAGCTTCTCCCAAACTCTTATATGTTAAGCTATTTCACAACTTTAGTAATATTTTTAAAATACCTATTTTACTCCTAAACTTTTATTAACACTTAAAAAAAAATGTTATTTTTAAACTTTAATAATATTTTTATAATATTTATTTTACTCCTAAACTTTCATAAGCATTTAAATAAATATATTTATCAAACGCTATTTTCTTCAAATAAGCAATTTATTGTTGATCTGGATAAGTGCTCCCATTGAGCAACTTATCCATTTGCACAAGCCGGGCAAACACACCCTTAATTTTTTTTTTACTTTTGACAATCATCGTGAGTTGTCTAAAGAGGAGACCATCCTAACTCCTAAGCAAAATCTCAACCTTCTTCTTATGTAGCTAATAAACTTCCCACATTTCTTGTCATTTACAAATTTGGCATGGCTTCCTTGAGCCAATATAAAGGCTGTGTTACAAAAACCTTGTTTGGATCAAAAGCCTCTCCATAGAAAATTGTTCTGCTTCCATTCTTCTCAATGTTTCAAAATATTTGTTCCTTTATCCTCTGCATGCAAGGTAGGATACGCAAAATTTATGAGTAATACTTGTGGTTAAACAACCATGTAATGGCCATGAATTTGGTTTGGCCAAAAGCACGAATTAGAGCAACCATGTCATTTGCATAGACCATAGTAGTTTAAATGCAACTATATGCGTAAAAGAGATAAATTCTCTATGATAGGGTTTATTTTTATTTATAATTTTTTTATGTCCGGACATGGTACAATATCTTAACACTATTTCAATACAGGACATGTCAATGTCATGTATATATATAATTGATAAGATTTATATACGTAAAACAAAAATTATCTTGCTTTGAATGGTGTCGGAATACATAACAAATACCTATTTTTGTGAATATTCCAAACGATGTGTTCATGCTTTTATAAAGAATGAATATTTTTCAACCAAATCAATCACATTGATTAAAAAAAGTTATTAATTCTTTTTTTTTAATTTTAATCAAGATGTCACTTTACTTTGGGACCATAGTAAAGTCCTCAATAACTAAGTTCGGAACACTTTTATCAATAAATGAATCTTGTTTGACGGTTTGCCTCTAATGAAATGTCTGAAGTAGGGCTACAAACAGGTCGATTTAAATTTTGCCAGCGCGGTTTGAGTTTGTAAACTTTGAGCAAGGCTCAAACTCAGTTCAGGCTCGTTAAAAATTTTTGATCTCAGACTCGACTCTTAAAAAGCTTGGTTCGTATAAGACTCAGCTGCAAAAAAAAACATAATTTATTACAAATACACTAATATTATAGTTGATGATTTTTATTATATATAATATTAATATATAATATAAGAATAAAACGTAAAATCTCATATACAAATTAAGCCGAGCTAACCTAAACTCAGCTCAAACTCATTAAGATAATGAGTTTTTTTTGGGTTCAAACTTCGCTCAGGAACCTAATTATAGAGCTCAAGTTTGGCTTATATGAGTCGAGTCTAAGCTTGAACCGAACTAATTTGACTCGTTGACAACCCAAGTCAGCTCAAAGTTGTCTCTACATAGGTTTTTTGTCTTGGGATCATGGATCAGACCAGTCTTGGCCGATCCGAACCTCTAATACCGATCAGTCCAAATCTGATACAAAAGTTGAATTGCCCTTTAAAAAAAAAAAAGACTGGTTGTACCGGCCGATCCGTACTGATATTGGTTGGACTGGTCTAATCCAAAGGCAATTGATACAACAGTTGTATGATCAGATCAGTCGTGGCCAATCCTGGTATGGACCAGATTGGTCTGATCCTCGAAACCATGCAACAAACCGGAGAATCTCACTTAGCAGTACCAAAAAAAAAAAATAAATAAAAAAGGATTTGGAGTCATACACTCATACTTTGTGTGGGGTCGGACTTAGCTATTATCTTATTACAGTGACTAGGCCTGCCAGCGAAATTCCGGTGTGTCCGGTGGTGGTGGGTCTCACCATGAAACCCCCAATCGTCAGAGTTTCGGTAGCATTTGCCAAACCCTAAATACGAAAAGTGACAAAAACTAGCAACTAAATTTCCTAGATTCTCTTTTGTTTACCTTTTTGGTATTGACCGGCGTCCGTTAAACAGCAACGCCACCTGCTTGTTGTCTCATTAATTCAACGGCAGCCGATAACTGGGAATAGAAAGAAAGTCTCCCACCAGTCCATCCAGCGCCAAATGATTCAGTACTACAAGGACTACCAGATAACCCAACCAAAAGCCTTAGTATACAGATTCCTAATGTAAACATCACATGGGCTGTGGGACCCAAGGCTCATCATAAAGTAATAGGCGAATATACATGTAATCATTCTTAATGCCAACGCAACGGTTGAATAGTCAAAATCTTCTGATACAGCTAAGCTTTTCTCTCTGTCACACTTTCTCTCCTCTTCTCTGATTGCAATATACATTATCTTGATAGTTTAATTACAAGTTGGGGGTCTTATCATCAGTTTAGCAATCTTCTCTCTCTCTCCCTCTCAAAGTCTTATCTTTGTTGCCTGATCGGTTCGACAGTTATATTTCTAATTCTGATTGATTGAAGAACCTTCCATGGTAATTTCTTCTCAATTTCTCATGTTTTACTGATATTTGCTTCAACATGTCAAGCTTTCTGAAAGGCTGTTTGAAGATCATCTATGTGGTTTTCGCCTTCTGGGCTGCTTTTCTTCTCGGTGCTATAAAGGGTACTCTATTTTCTTCGTCTCTGCAACTGTAATCTTCGTTTCTTTTGCAGTTTCTGAAAGAATTTCATCATGTGATCTTCTTTGGCAGGTGTTTTAGTGGGTCCTATTGCTTGTCTGATTATCATAGTTGGGGATGTTGGGTTGCTCCTGGGGCTCTTTCCTGTTCATGTTGCCTGGACTGTCTACACCCTTATTAAGTTTGTTTTTTTTCTTAATCTCTGAAAGATGAAAAGTTACTGTGTTTTTGGATTCTGTGAGCTTGATTTCGATGTGGGTTTTGGATTTCTAGTCTGATTGATTCATGGGTTTTTGCTAATCAGGATTAATCGGCTTGATGTACCACTCAAAGTTGCTTTGCTCTTTGTTCTGCCTGCACTGTTTTGCTTCTGGTTAGGGTTCGGGATAGCTTTAAACGTTCTTGTGGGAGTGGGTTATGGGTTCTTTACGCCGTGGGTAGCTACCTTCGAGGCCTTCAGGCAAGACAGTGAATCAAGGAAGTTCTTCCATTGCATTGTGGTAAGGTTTTGGATTTTCTTTTGTTACGTTCTGTTTTGATTGCTCAGCTTAGGGTTTAGACATATCTGAATTGTTAAATTTGGATATTCAATGACTAGGATGGAACATGGGGAACCATTCAAATGAGTTGCACTGTGGTCCGGGATTCCGCCGATATGTTCTACCATTCATACCCACTCTTCATGAAGGAATTACGAGAAGCTCCGATCTCCGACGAACGTCAAACGCTTAGGTTTGGTGTTATACTCCCAGATTTATACTTGAATATTTCAGTTTGTTAATTCACTTTTGTAACCTAGAGATCACAGTAGAAAGAAGATAAAACCATCTAGTCCCTATCCCATGTGAGGCAAGTAACATGATCCATTGAGAAATGAATTGGATCCCATACCCAAACTCAGAATATAGGATCTCAATTTAAGTGTTATATATTGTTGATTAGGATCAAGCAATAATAATAAATACATTAAAACGAAGATCAAAACAATGCACACAGATATATGTGGTTCGGCAAAGCCTACGTCCCTGGGAGAGAAGAAGTTTTCACTATGTCAAAAATTGAATTAGGGTTACAACTTATACTCCTACCCGATATATACGGCAAAGCCTACGTCCACGGGAGAGAAGAAGTTTCCACTATGTCAAATAACGAATTAGGGTTACAACTTATACTCCTACCCGATATATAGGGCAAATTCCCAATATATATATATATATATATAATGTACAGGGTTGTCAAGTTCTTCAATCCATTACCAAAAAAAAAAAGGGTTCTTCAATCAGATGCTAAAAATGCAAGAAATTTTGCCAGTAGAAGCTTCCTATTGACTATGTTAGAAGGAAACTTGCCTCACATGGGATATCTTACTCAAGATTAATGATGTAGCAGCTCACTTAAAAGAAAGTATTAAGATAATTCTAGCTAACGTACTAAAATTTGCTTTCTGTCTTTGGTTTCTTTGAATTTCTTCTCAAGAACTGTTCTCTTTTATCTAAGAATACCCTCTTGTTAATGATAAGAACAAAGACACATGCTAAAAACAATTAACTAGGAGAGCATGAAGATCAATGTGAATTACAAAGGAAAAGAAACTCTAATAAATTTTGCTCAAAACTGTTATACAGGTTAATTCATGTGCCTGCATGTATTGTTGTGGGGTTGATGGGGCTAATCGTGGATATTCCTCTATACACTGCTATCATCTTAGTGAAGAGTCCTTACATGCTTTTCAAGGGCTGGCAGCAGTTACTACACGATCTTATAGCCCGGGAAGGTCCTTTCCTTGAGACGGCTTGTATCCCAATAGCCGGTTTGGCAATCCTTCTGTGGCCACTTTATGTCATCGGGACCATTTTAGTATCCATTCTTGCAAGCTTCTTCATAGGATTGTATGGATCAGTTATAGTATTTCAGGTCTCTTTTGCTTTCAATACATTTTTTTTCCTTCTAGATTTTGCTTGTCTTAAGAACTGAAACTTACTCACTAGCGTGCACATTGGTACAGGAGAGATCTTTTCGAAGAGGTGTAGCTTATGTAATCGCTATGGTTGCTGACTTTGATGAGTACACAAATGATTTGCTCTATCTGAGGGAGGGGTCTGTCTTCCCAAGGTAATCGTTCGCTCGATCATTTGTTCTATATTTTTGAACATGCTTAAAAGTAAACATTCTATTGCTCACAGCCAGGCCCCAATATCGAAAGAAGAAAGTATCGAACTCGTCAGAGCTTTCTGTTGGAGGAAGCCGTTCAAGAGGCAAATTCAGATCCATAGAAGCACCTGCAATGCTTTTGGCAACTTTAGGTCCTTCAAGATCTGTCAGGGAGGTAATACAAGAAGTTAAAATGGTGCAGGTATGTTTTCATACTCAACCACATGTGAAATCGTTTCCCAATTTTGATATTCCAAACTTGCACAATTCATACTCTGTTTGTTTAACTGGAAAATCCGGAAAACCCAGAAAATAAAATGATGAAAAATATGTTACTTAAAAATATTTTCATGTCTTTTTTTTCCTGTTGTTTGGAGCAATACAGGAAGGGAAAAAAATCCAGATGAGGTTACCGAACACTACCCTCACATTGAATTGAACAACATTGTCAAAGATTTTGAAATAAATTGATTTGATCCTTGAATCATCTAATGGTCCCATCGATCCAGACATTACTAACACCCAACAAAGCTTCGTCTGCAACTAAGCTTCAAAACATCCCTTGAAATCAAAAAACAGAAAGGAAAAAGGTATTAGAAGATAAAGACGAGTTTTTTGCGTGATTATCGATGTTGGATAAGAAGATTAACTTTAAGATAGAAAGATTAGATAAACATAAGATGAGAAGATGAGGATAAGATTGGTATTAGATGAGAAAATGAGGAGACAGTAGTCCATGTCGATAGAGAGTTTTCCTCTTCGGAAAACAACTTCCGCTATAATTTTTTCGAAGTTGTTTTCCTCTGTTTTACTCCTTTTTGGTAATTTTTTTTTTCCGGAAGATTTAAATTTTCCACCAAAACAAATATCCTGAAAATCTTAAAATCTGTATATTTTTTCCGTCGTTTTCTGCTGATTCAAACAAAGCCTTCAGGGAACTATTCTTCTTTCTGGGGTAATATTGTTTATTTGCTCAAGCTTCAAATTTCTCCGCTAGAGTATGTATGGAGATGTTTGTTTCACCATTTTTTATTTTTTATTTTTTGGTGATGCGGAACTCCCAACCCTACTTGGTGGGGACAGGATAGACCCTGGATACATGACCCCACCCACTAGGACCATATATCAGGTATGCCCGGGGTCTCGAACTTGGGACCTCTAGTTCTTGAGCTGGAGAGCCTGCCAGTTGAGCTAACCCGTGTATTGACAATACAATTGTTCTATTATGCATTGAGATGCTTGTTTTTACTTCAAAATGTGCAATAGATATGGAGAGGCGTGATGAGTCATTCCGAGATGAGAGGTAAGGAGCTGGTGGATGCCAATGTAATAACAACAGCTGACCTCAACGAGTGGTGCAAAGCAAAGGGTAGCAACGAAGCAACCATTATTGGCATTGGCTTGCCTTCTTATTCATTCTTGCAGACTCTCCTCGACTCCATCAAGGCCGGATCAAGCGGCGTATTACTGTACGAGGGTGTCGAAATCACCCATCTGAACAGACCGCAAGACAGATTGTTTGATTGGTTCTTCCATCCTGTGTTGGTTCTAAAGGAGCAGATAAAGGTTATAAAAATGGAAGAGGGTGAGGTAAGGTTCTTGGAGAAAGTTCTCCTCTTTGGTGGCCATACCCAACGCATGGAAGCTTGGGATAATGGCTCCGTGGTTCCTGAAGATGAACTTAGAGCTGCTCAGATTCAGGGAATTAGCAGAAGGTACAAACTATGAACTCTATTTTGTTTTTGTTTTTGTTTTTTTGGTTTGTTTTCTTGATGGATGACAAAATTCTTCCTTCTGTGCAAGTTTTTTTATTTCTTCTCCTTGGGGGTTATACTTACCGCTAACCATTGAATTGAATGTGATAAGCTAGCTCCAAGTCATAAATTTTTTCATTGTAATGGTTCTATGTATGATTCATGTCCCACCAGCTAGAAAGCCATTTTGATACCATAGATGAATAAACCAATAGACCAATAGTTCTACTCTTCTCTCTCTCTTTCTCTCTGTGTGATGTGGAATCCCGACCCCACTTAGTCGGGACAGGTTAAACCCCGGATACATGACCCCACCCATAAGGACCATATATGAGGTAAGCCCGGGGACTCTAACCGAGGACAAGAAGATTTTCTAATTGATGCTTAGAATCATTGAAGTACGCTCATTTTTTCTACAGTTGTCCATATACTAGTTCCTACTTATTGTATTACTTGAACTTGAATAATTGTATAATATGGTAATACAATGACTAACTCATGTTTTTACTAAAGATGTACCTTATTTACATGTTTAGTTTCATTATTTATCATCAATCACTATTTTAGTAGAGACGGAAATTCTTTGCTATTTAAATTGATCTTAGTATATCTAAAGGTTGATATTCAGATTCAATCTGGAAGTTTGTTTTGTCAGGTTTAGAACCAACTACTCTCGTCATTTTTGTTTTTCCCTTGTTTTACTAGTAGATTGACTTTCCTTTTTTTTTTTCCTTCCCCCCAGAAATTAACTATACTATCAAATGATCATTTGGCAGGTTGATAGGAATGACAAAGAGTGTATCAAAGTTCCCGACGTATAGGAGGAGGTATAAACAGGTCGTCAAGGCTTTAATCACTTACTCAGAGAAGGGGGACTCCGCCAGATCCACTGAAGCTGTATAGCTAAAGTTCACCTTGGTGCTTTGTTCATTGTTGTATCAATTCTTGATGGTTTTGTTAAATTCTGTTCGTGGTGTTGTTACCTATATAACAAGGACTAGAAGTTTGTGTTTGGATTCAAAAACAAAAAGGAAGCAGAAAATAGATAGGTGTGCTGTGTGAACTCCAAAACCCCAGGTACCACTACTGCATGTAATGGGGAGACATTGATTGATTGTTGTAATTGTACTAGTTATTTGGTTCATGGCTGAAACTCAATTTAAAGTGCTAAGCAGTACCCAGTGAACCTTTGGATAATGTTCAAGGAAAGAATAGCCTGTGAGAAGAATCATATGAAGGTTCACAAATCAAACTTCATTGCAGGTTTAAAACCATCTTTTACCCAAGCTTGAGCCTCTGTTGTTGTTGTTGTTGTTATTAGGAATTTTGTTTCTTGAATTAATCACTTGGTATAATGTTCATGCTTCATTAATCTTTATTCAGGTTGATTATTGAGTTCTAGATCAAAATTATTGGGTTTTTGGTGATCTCTTCAGACATTGATCTGTTTCTTGTAATCCAGAACATTTTCAAGGGGATAACCCAGCTCCACTTTGGTGAAACAAGTGTGCTAAGAGTATAAAGATTTCAAGTTATGTTCAACATGGAATTACATCAGGAAAAATAGATGAAAAATATAGGTTCTACATGGAAATAAATCAGGAAAATAGGGGAAAAGTAGTGGAAATGGTTAAAGGTTAAAGATTAGTAAAAGCCAGAGCAATGCAATGGGTTATAATCAACTGGTCATAGCTGTCCACTTGGTTAAAGACATTGATTTTATTTGATGATCACATCCATCAATATATTTTTTCCCGAGCCATTTTTTTCTTCCTTTTAATTTTTGGGTTAGGCTGCGTTTGGCCAGGCTGATATAAGTGCTTTTTTCAGCTTGTAGCTTATTAAAGCACTTTTTAAATTAAAAGTGTGTTTGGTAACACCTAATGGGTAAGTGTTTACCCATAAGCAGTAGAGGAAGGCTACCCATAAGGAGAAGCTGCTGAGATCAGTTTCTCTTATCGTTTATGTGGAAAGTTATTTCTAAACTTTGATAATATTTTTATAATACCTATTTTACACCTAAATTTTCACAAGTACTTACACAAATGTTATTTCTAAACTTTAATTATATTTTCATAATACCTATTTTACCTCAAAACTTTCATTAGCACTTAAACAAATGTATTTACCAAATGTTATTTTCTTCAAGTAAGCAGCTTATTGTTGCTGCGGATAAGTGCTTCCATTGAGTCGCTTATCCAATTAGTGCTTATCCAAAAGCATAAGCCGGGACAAACTCAGCCTTAACATATCTACACAACATTTTATTCCTGGTTAAGAGTTCTCCAACATGGGAATTTGAAGTTGGGGAGGTGTCTAAGGCTTCGTTTGGCCCAGCTTGTCCTTATGGATAAACACTCATTGGATAAGTTGGCCAATGGGAGCACTTATCCACAGCAATAATAAATTGCTTATTTGAAGAAAATAGCATTTGGTAAATACATTTATTTAAGTGCTTATAAAAGTTTAGGGGTAAAATAGATATTATGAAAATATTATTAAAGTTTAGAAATAACATTTATTTAGGTGTTTATGAAAGTTTAGAGGTAAAATAGGTATTTTAAAAATATAACTAAAGTTATGAAAAAGCTTAATGCATAAGAGCTTGGGAGAAGCTGCACTCAACAGCTTCTCCTTATGGGTAGCCTTCCTCTAGTGCTTATGGGTAAACACTTGATCATAAGCGCTACCAAACACATATTTAATTTTAAAAAATGTTTATTTAAGTTATAAGCTGCAATAAGTACTTATAGAAGCTGGGCGAAACGCAGCCTTAACCAATTAGTGCTTATCCAAAAGCATAAGCCAAGCCAAACTCAGCTTTAACATATCTACACAACATTTTGTTTTTTGGTTTCCCAAGGTTTCCCCAGGCTTTTGCCCAGGATTAATCCTCTGAGGTACGGTCGGGCGCCAAGGTGGGGACCTCTCCCAAGAAAGTTTGCTGCATCCACAAGGGCTCGAACCCGAGACCACTTGCTTAAGCGACTAGAGCCCCTTCCACTCAGGCCAACCTTCGTTAGTTATCTACACAACATTTCATTCATGGCTAAGAGTTCTCCAACATGGGAATTTGAAGTTGGGGAGGTGTCTAAACAAACAGCTCCATGTATGGGGATATTTTTTCTGTGGTCCTAAAAATAAATATATCTTCAATGCAAGATCACAAGTAGAACTAAATTCTGGTAAGCAAGGAGCACATACCGGGGGAGCTGATCACAGGAAGCCTTCCTGTAATTTGAGAGAAAGGAACTAAAACTTTGTCCATAAGCTTCTACCAGCCAAAAGGGTATATGACACTGAGGCCTCTTTGTTCCAGTGATTACAAAAGCAATATCAAAAACATCCACAAAGGAGGCATTTTCTCCTGTAAGTAGATATCTTTCACCCGGACGACCTTTGTGCATTGCAGCTATATGTCCATCCACCACATCCTCAACGTGGCTAAATGAATACATATCGTACCCATTTCCTATATAACCAGGTAAGCGCCTATTAAAGCGCTCGACCAACTGATGATAGCAGAGGGAATATAGATTATCATACCAAAAAGGATTCCTTTGAAAATAAACGAAAACCTGTAGGGCTCAATTGGTTCGTGGAATTGAAGATGGAGTTGGGGCCTCAAATTCCAATTTTCCATTTGGGAGTACATTAAGGAATTCGAATTCGAATTCAAATTCTACATGAATTCCATGGAATTCGTTTGTAGGCTATCTTCACAAGTGGGAGACTGTTAATTGCAATTCTCTACCCTGTGGATTTCAAATGGATGTCGGGTCGCTCGGATTTACATCTATCTCTAACACAAAAAAAAAAAAAAAAAAAAAAAAATTAAAAAAAAATATAACAAAAAAAAAAAAATTAAAATATATAATTAAAAATA
>JAUPMG010000014.1:7247527-7265572 GCA_031762675.1 Pachysandra terminalis | reverse complement strand
AATCTGGAACGGCGTATGCATTTGATAGGATTGAAATGTGCATGCCTTCGGCCAGAAGCAAATCGCTGCAGATTTAAAGAACCTGATGGCTTTAAATCCCAACCCTCGATGTTCTTGGGAACACATACGTCGAAGAGGATTTGACCGAGGACACTGTGAGCGCTTATGCCTGGGAGATTTGACAGATGAATCAATCCTTCCCTCCGTTCGTCCTGCACAGAACCAATGTTTCTACCTTCTGGAACCTCCCCCGAGCTGGGTAAGAAGTGGTCGTTTGGCTCAAGAACAACTCTTCTAAGGCTCTGGCTTGAACTCTCTGCTGCTCTCCGGAGGTTACAAAAAGGATCAGATATCTCATCAAGTGTCCCTTCTACGCCCATTCTTTCTCCTACAAGTCGACGAATTTTTTGTGAATAAACTAAAGCTGCCTTCCCAAGAAGCTCACTTACGACAGCCTTGTAATCAACTGGATAATTCTTGTAATGGCCTGAGACAACATTGAATCACATGCACACAATTGAGTTTGTTAACACCATGGCACTAGCACAGCATTTGCAGTTGGGATTAGATCACATCAAAATTAGTACAAGTACTTTCAACTACGTCTTGGTTTTTCAATTATTTGGATCCAAAAATAACTCTATCTAAATCATCATGAATAAATATAGGGCTGTCAACGAGCCGAGCAAAAGTTCATTATCCTAACGAGCTTAAACCGAGCTTGGGTAGGGTAGGCTTGGTTAAAGCTCGCCTCGGTTTGTATATGAGAATACATCCATATTCATTTATCTTATATTAATATTAAACTTAAATATTAAAATATGATTTTTTTATATAATAATAATCATCAACTACAATATTAATGCATTTGTACTTAGCGAAGTTTTTTTTTTTTTTTTTTTTTCTTTTGCAAGCCGAGACTGAGCCCAAAATTTTTTAGCGATCCAGAGCGGATCCCAAGCCTTGCTTAAGGTTTACGAACCCGAGCCGAGCTGGGTAAAGCTCGGCTTGGCTCATTTATAGCCCTAAATTAATATCAATTAAAATTATTTGGTAATATTAAGAAATTCAAACTAGGTTAAGGACGGACCTACATGAGGAGAGCCATCCCATTTCACTAGTTTAACATCACCTCCAAGATTTGTTAAACGCTGAGCAAAATTGCATATAATTTGATATGGAGCAAGGTCATCATTTTCAGAGCACAAGATGAGAAATGGAGCCCCCATATTCTGCATAAAAATGATGGTCAGTAAAGAGAAGGGAAAGTACAAAACGCTGAATGATCACAGGTCCTGTATCAACTTACAACTGAGGAGTAGAGAGTTTGCCAATACTCAGCACGTTGTGATTCGAATTTATTGAGGAAGAGAGCATCAAGACCATAAGCAACGCCGTTTGTTATCCATGATACTAGTCTTGGTGGACGGAACGACTTGAGGAATGTGGGGTGGAGAGCGAATTGAGTACCCAAATCACTTGTAAAGTCTATCGGACCAGAATCGTAAATGTGACCGGAGATACAGTGTCTAATCAGTTGGGACTCATCCTTCACAAGAAAAGAAGAGAACAGGTCAAAACAAAAATCATGTGATGATAATCAAATTTCATAAGCTTTTATCAAAGATGGGACATTTTTTATTTATTTATTTATTGCCCTTCTGAAACACATGCAACTAAACCTTAAGCAACACAAAACGCAACAAAAAATCTCAACTTTAATACAGAAATTGATCAATTTAAGTAACAAATGTTGATATCTTTTCCATAAACATATGTTATGGATAAGGTGACAATTCAACCATACAACCACAAAAAAGAACAAAGCATACCAGATCAAGTAGTAGTTCGCATTTCCCTTCAATTATCTACAACAAGAGGAGAAAAATTAATTCTATTGCCACAGCTGAAACAAAAGCAAAATGCATCAATGAAAAAGATGGGGCATCCAATACTAAACAGAACTCACCTGAAGAGCCTTGTACATGCAGGCTTTTGGACCACCAGAAAAAGATGCAAAGACAACAGGGGAAGGATTACTCTTTAGCTCCTGCATATCCAAAATGAAAAGAAATTTGAATAGTCTTACATGTCGAAATTTTAACAGAAAATCAAAGCAACATCAAAACAATTGTTTTGAGGTGGAAGCCCAGAATTGATGAAACAGATGAAGTTCAACGTTATGCATTCTTATTTTTTCATCTGTCTGGGCACCAATCCAACTTCCAGAACTTTTACTCTTTCAGCAGCAGGGGGGAATGTGAAAGAACAAGACAACAGCTCAATAAATATCTGTCAGAAATGTTTTAAATATAATATGTATAGAGAGTACACAAACCTTGACAAGCTCATTGAGGACACCAAATGCTAGTGATGTGGCCTTCTCAGGGAAGAATCTGCATAGATTGCCAATATCGAAAGTCAAAGTCTACAATAAAAAGAAAAGAAAATAAATAAAATCCTCTAATGTAAACTAATTTTTAGTTCAAAAGGCAGCCACACACACACACACACACACACACACACACGCACATGCGCGCGTGCACACACACATACACACACATGAAGAAGAAGGAAAAGAAAGAAAGAAAAGCAATTAAAAAACTAAAAAATCTAAATAAGTTTAACAAATAGCTTCAAGGCCGTTACTTGTAATAACATGGAAAGCCTGCATTTTATTGTTTGTACAACTTGGTCATTCATTAATTTAGAAGTATCATATCCTAATTTTGATCCGTTACATGCAAACAAATTGAATAAGATGTAAATATATCATTTCCTAAAGAAATATTGGCTATATGACTATGTTATCCAAAGGACTGTAAAATGATAATATAAAATTATGAAAAGAAAAAGGAGTTTGAGCAAATAATGACTTTCCTGCAAAACAGGACAAAATTGAATAAGATCCAAATATAGCACATCATAAGAAATTCTTTAACATCTATCTCCAATATGTATGCAGTTTCACTTGCCTCACCAATGGCAATTCCTATGAAATCTTCAAGGATACATGCAAGTGTAAAAGGCCCTAACCCAAGTCTAACTTGAATGTACAACAACAACAACAACAACAAGAAAATGCTTTATCCTAACCAGTTGGGATCAGCAACACGAATCCTGTTCCACCATCCTAATCTATTAAAATCAAATCACCGGTCAGGTTATCTCTATTCATTTCTAACCGACTCCATCCAAGTCCTTTTGGTCTTCCCCTTTCCTTTTTAGATCCTTTTATATGTAAACCCCATACAGCTTCTCATATGTTCTACACTAGGTTTCATTTTATATACTCAAATCATCATAACCTACTTTCCTCACGTAGGAGCTATACTAGGTTCCCATTTTATATACTCAAACCATCTTAACTTACTTTCCTTTATCTCCTAATGGGTTACTCGAAGACACGGATATGCTCATTCCTTATCATTGTTGGTGTTTGCATAATCCATCTCAACATCCTCATCTTAGCAACACACATCCTATGAAGGTCTAACCCAGCTCTAGATGATTTCTCAGAACTACATAATCAAATTAACAAAGGCATGTTCAAACAGTTAACAATTGTCCCAACAAAACAACCACATATGAAAATAAAATCACCGGTCAGGTTATCTCTATTCATTTCTAACCAACTCCATCCAGGTCCTTTTTGGTCTTCCCCTTTCTTTTTTAGATCCTTTTATATGTAAACCCCATACAACTTCTCATATGTTCTACACAAGGTTTCATTTTATATGCTCAAATCATCTTAACCTACTTTCCTCACGTAGGAGCTATACTAGGTTCCCATTTTATATACTCAAACCATCTTAACTTACTTTCCTTTATCTCCTAATGGGTTACTCGAAGACACGGATATGCTCATTCCTTATCATTCTTGGTGTTTGCATAATCCATCTCAACATCCTCATCTTAGCAACACGCATCCTATGAAGGTCTAACCCAGATATAAATGTGTCTATTGCTCTAGACGGTTTCTCAGAACTACATAATCAAATCAAATTAACAAAGGCATATTCAAACAGTTAACAATTGTCCCAACAAAATAACCACATATGAAAATAAGGCCCACTTAATCATGCAATCAAAATTACCATTCTCTGTGAAGGGGTCACTGAAGAAAATAAGGCCCACTTAATCATGCAATTAAAACTACCATCCTTTGTGAAGGGTCCATTGAAGAACGTCTTTTGTCTGCAACAATAGTTTCCAACTTATTGAATCCATTCTTGTATACTAAAACCTCTCTCTCTCTCTCTCTCTCTCTCTCTCTCTCTCTCTCTCTCTTCAAAATGTGAAAATCCTTAATTTCCCCCTTTCAATATTCATGTTAATGGCAGACTAAATACTAGTATGATAGCCACACTTACTGGTCAAACCAGCGAATTCTATTGAATGTATCTATAGACTATATCCTGTTTTGCTTTCCAAGTAATAAAAAATACTACACCCATTCCTCCATTCTAAAACCATAGTATCAGCTATAATAGCTTCCCCTTCAACCCAACATCCAAAAATGGAGTGATGATACATAACGTCTTTGTATTGTTCATTCTAAACCACTAAAAATATTTAAAACTACATGCATACAGACATTCCTTTTTCACTGGACATTAAGAAGCAACGTTGGAGGAGTCAAGTCCAAACTCCAAACCGAACACTGGCACCATGCCTATCATAACACTATACTGTTATTTCATATTGAAATTTGAAAGAACCAAAATCATGCAATCCAATACATCAATTTAACAATACGAGTCTAGTATCCAAGATTCTGTGTTTTTTGAATCAACGAGAGTACGTGTTGAATTTCAACTTAACGAGGAACAGACCAGCAAGCATTTACTCATTCCGAAATAGGTAAGTCTAATTCAAGTTGTAAGGACCATTTGAAACTTGTCCTATACAAATGGGGCTGCTTGAATAACCACTGGGTTCGAAAGATACATCGGAGCCCAAACCGAACCATCAAAACCCGAGTGAGGAAGACAACTTTAGTTTCTTGATTCAATTCTTCCATCAAGAGTTTTCTTTGAGATTATCACAAATCACGGATCTCAGAAACCATACTCAAGAAAGCAGAATCCAATTGATCTTCCATAGATCTAACCACCTAAAGCTGATTCTCAGTATAACCTAATGCTAGATGGCAGAAAACTACAACTCGGAATCATCTACCACAACAAACACGAAAATTACAGAAAAAATCCCAGTTTTATGAACCAAGTCGAACTCGATCCAACCAAAGGAAAAGAAAATTCATAAAAGTAACCAAAAAAATCGGATCCGAAACAAGAAAGACTCCAAATTAAGGAAATGAAACTTACAGACTGAGAAATTCAGCATGACAAACGAGAGAATTCCATCCGAGAGAAGAGTAGAGCTGTAGATAGTCCTTCAAGTGCCTCTCCTGGCTCGAAACCCATGCAAAGACCACCACAATTCCTTCAATCTTTCCACCATCCTTTCTGCCCCAATAAAAGCTACCTCCATCCCCCCACATCTGCTCCTCCTCCTCTTCTTCCCTTCCCCAAACCAACACAAAGGACAGCTTTAGGTTTTCAGAGATTCAGCTCATTAAAATTTACCAAAACCATAATAAAAAAAACCTCTTGAACTATGCAGAATGGTTGGAGAACACCGAACGAAAATACGAAATCCTTCTCTCTCCTCTCTCGCTTTCTCTGTATTCATTTATAGCGGCGTAATCTAATGGAAGTATGCTAAAGTACGCATAGATGCGGAGAGGTGGGCGTAGGATAATACAGATTTATTTTAGCCACTCATGAGTCGTGTACAATGTTATCTACTGAGCGATAGTCCTAACTTACGCATAAATGCGGAGAACCGGGGCGTAGGATAACACAACATTTCAATTTTCAACCCCTAGGCCAAATCCTCTACGTTGCAAGCTAGAAATTTCTTGGACGAATATTTTATCAAATATATATGTGATAAGATATATATATATATATATATATATATATATATATATCCATAAAAAAAGTATATTTATATAATTATCTGAACCTCTTGATTGACTTGTCAAAACACAATAGCATATCGTCGAGAGCGTGAATGCTTATATATTCGTTCTGACATGTGAAAGTTGGAATATTCGTTAGAGCGTATGTTTGTACACATCGTGTGTCTAGTTATGTTGATGCATACCATGCATCTAGCTGACATTAAAAATAATTTATACACGGGGTATTTGTTATTGGATCCTTATCTTTTTAGGTTATAATCACTTATTTGATTTGAAACCAATTAAAATGTGACACATGCGATAAAGTGTTTAATTATAATGAATTTTAAATTTTTATGCACAAAAATCGAAGACAAAAATACTCTATCATTAATGATGGTGTGACACATTATCCCACGTGTCATATTCTAATTGGTTTCAAATCAAGTAATCGGTGATTATAACTTGAGAGGATCTAGTTCCTTTCATGGTTTCAATGATTGTTTTGGATCGAATCGGATCGGCCAGGACCAGTCTGATCCCAAGCCACGATACAACTATTGTATTAAGTGACTTTGGATCGAACCGATCTAATTTTTTTTTTTCAAAGGACAATTCAAAAGTTGGATTGGCGATCCGGATCGGGATCGGCCCAAACCGGTCCGATGTAGGATCCCGAGAATAAAAACCTTGTAAACTGGTGCTAACCAGTTCATTAGAAAATTAAAGCACCCTTGGCTTTGAATGCCGAGGTTGTTTCAATTGGACATTTTAGGGTTTTGTCAAATCTCAATGTAACAATCGCTATAAGTTGTGGAACCAAAGTGGTGATACACATGGTTTCAAGGATCGAACCGATCCGATCCCAGGACCGGCCACAATACAACTATTGTATCAAGTGACTTTGGATCCGACTAATCCAACCGATACCGATACGGATCGACCGATCCAATGATTGAATCAAACCGGAATCGTTCAATCCAGTACCGGATCGAGATCGGCCCAAACCAATTCGATCCAGGATCATGAGAATAAAAACCTTGGTACCTTTGTTAATTACTCTCACACTATTCAAATCGGAACATGTTAGTTTTGTAGGTGTAGGTCCCACCAGTCATGCATACATATCATTAACATGTCATGTGATGAATGACGTTTGAGTACGTAACACACCGTGTTCGAGCATAAATTTTTTTTCCCCATTACATGCTATCAGATGGCCAACTAGATGCCTGATGTGCATTTATAAACGCTCTAGCTAACGATCCAATTTTCATGCTCCAGACGGTATGCTTTCACAAAACCCTAATCAAACATAATAAGTTTTTCTTAAATACCTAATTGTTTTTAGAGTACTTGCTGATCAGATTTTTCTCAAGAACTAGCTTTTTTTCGAGTACTTTTAGTTGTGTTAATTTCTAGTATGACTGGTTATTTTATATTAAAAATTATAATTTCTTTTGTAACAAAATCACATAAAAAAAATCAATCACACGTTTTGCTGCAGCAAGTGGTACAGGAAAAATGCTGCAGCAACATAATTGACTTCACGAGCATCAAACATGGCCCAAACTAAGAGTAGTCTAATTTTATGGTTAAATGATGATTAGACGGAAATCAGATTCACTGTGTCACCCCGAAAGTGGCAGGATTTTATTGGTGAGCTGACGTAAAATGTACTTGACCTTGACTTTGTGTTACAAGGCTGTCGCACCAAGGTACTGGAATAGTAGGCTCCACCCGATCATCACCGTCGTCCAGGTTGCTTCTAAATCGTCAAGACTGGATGTGGCAATGAGTCGGGTTGGGTCAGATTCGGGCGGGTTATAAACGGGTTGTGTCTGGTTCAATTTGTTTATAAACGGGTTAAGAAATCAAACGTAAATCCAATTAATAAATGAATCAATCCTAATCAAAGAAAGGCTGCATTATTTCAGGTCTAATGAGGCTTGCTTGCTGGTGAAATGGATTTTTCTGCCGTGAATAGTGACCCAATACCCCTCTAGACCGTTACTTAATAGGAGGAAGCCTTTAAGAGAAGAGGACAAGTCTACAACACAATAAGGCTTGATAAGAAGAGTCAGAAATGAGTATTAAAGCTTTGTCACGATCTCACCGATTAAGACAGCAGAATTTAAAGCTTTGTCACGTAAATTTTGAGTCGTGATTTATCACTCGTAGGGACCCTCTTTAATTATATAACGACGTTGGACAAAGGAAAAGCAGAGAGACGGAACTCTTCGGCTGCGTTTGGCGGGGTGATATAGTTTGGAGCAAGATGTGTGTAGCAGATGTTGTAACGTGTATAAATGTGTGCAGTAGATGTGCGCATCACGTGTTCAGTGATGGTCATAGTTGTGCGCCAACATATCAAGGCTTTAGCACATTTTCTAAAACTTGATGCGTTGGCCCACATCCATGCACATCACTAAATACATGGAACACATAGATGCAAGTTATAGCATCTGATACAGCCACCACGCTCTACACGATGTAGCTCCGCGTTTGGTCATACGTCTTCATACAACTTACACCTTCATATAACCCTAATCCCTAAAAGGACAATATCCCTAAACACCACCCAAACAAAAAGATGAATCCCCAAACTCTAAAAAGAGCTAGACCAACCCGAAAATTCTAAAAGAAAACGATAAACCCTAAAATCCTCGAAACCTAAAACTCTAAGGCTATGTTTGTTTCACCAGACATTATAGAAAAAAAAATAATATTTTTTTGGATTTTAAAATTTTCTTCATGTTTGTCTCATTGTAAAATATAAAATTTTAGAAAAACATTTTAATGAAATTTAAAAAATTATTAAAAACAATTTTCAAAAAAATCTACTAGAAATTATTTTTCGTCACTTCTAAAAAAAGATGAAATATAATATTTTCTCATATGATTCTCTCTCTGTCTCGCTCATCTGTAGCTATGAAGCGCTTTATAAGGATCAATTACGAAAGAATCATTTCTCCTTTTAAAAAGCAACGCCAATATGGCCATAATGTCAAAAAAAATAAACAAACAATTGTAGTGAGAAGTTAACCTCTAATATTAAAATCTTAACTTTAGGTCACTCAGAGAGTGATTTCATTATTGGATATATTTATAGTTAATGCAGAGGCCACCTTTAAGTGGGAAATAAAAGGCAAAGTAAATATTCTAATAATTTCTATACACAGAAGGATAATAGTTGTAAGACTTGACCTGTTAGCTTTTTGTTAAACATGCCATTGTCAATGCTTTAACAAAGACTTTAGGTTTAATTAAGAGAAACTTCTTTGCCATGAATATTATAAATGGACCAAACAACTTTGTATCTAAAGTAAAGTGAGGCCATGTAAAATAGATGGAGACAGGTAGCATCTACCAAAATCATTTGCTATGTATAAAATCTATGCCTCACCATACTTTATCTAACTACTCATGATTTATGCATTTTAACTATAGCACATTTCACTACTCATGATAGGCTTGTAACTGTGTTGACAGATATAACCAACCCATCTGCTTAAACAATAATTAATTTTAGAAGAACTGTCCATGAAACCTGTTTAAAAAGGTCACAATGCAGAAACATACAGATAGAGAGTACATGAAGAACACAACCGTTTTCAGTCTATATTGTTGGAAGGTGATTCAAAATCATCTTTTTCCTCTTTCTATTTAATTACAAAATTAAATTTGTATTTAATTAAAAAAATTGAATTTGTATTTAATTAGAAAACTGATTGTGAATTGAATTTCAAAACTGTTTTTCATTCTATTAGGCCTATTAAAGGTCCAAATGACTGTTTTTTAAGGCCTTCTCCTCCTTTGTAACAACACTCAAGCTTCAAACAAGTTATTTCCTTTCTTTTCTTCTATTGAAGTTTTTTGCAGAATTTTGCACTTGCATAATTTTATTTTTTTTCAAGCTCTTGTTAAGTGTTACAAAGTCTTCTTCGTCTTTAGCCTGGTACGACTGTGTAATCTACCGAAAGGGAAAATCGTTGAATCCTAGAGGCCAACCGCTAAACCCGATACACTGCAGATACGATCTAAAGGGGAATGAATTTGGGTTCAAAGACAGTGACATTGTCACGCTTCGGTTCATAAAACACAGATAAGTTTTGTATATATATTTTATTATAAGTTTTGCATAACCTTCTAAACCCATTTTTATCTCTTTCTTCTTCTCATCTGGTCTAAAACCCTTAATTCCTACAACATCTATATGGTCATAGAGCACGTACAACAATTAAGCAGATTTAAGGATACCGGTTAACAAAATGAGGAGCTCCAATAGAGTGAAGTGAAGGGTTGCTAGTCCTAAATGTTAGGGCATAAAGTGGAGTAGGATTGACTTAGATCTGAACCAATCTACCTTCTATAATCTCCGATCTGGATTGACTACAATGGATATAAATTGACTGCATTCACGAACTCATTCCAGGAACCAACGCACTGAATTTGGTCTAGGGGTGGCAACGAGTCGGGCTAGCTCGGGTCATGTCCTATTCTATATATAAGTAGAATTTTGTAATTATGTTGGGCAGAGTATGGTTTGGCCCGAGCTTCGGGATTAATAATGTTTGCCTAAACCCGTCCATAATACCAATTGTCAATCTTTAGCGCTCCGTGTGAGTTGGGTTATTATTTATTAGTAGGGCAAAATTATTAATAGGTCTTTTTGCATCTATATCTCTATATTATGGTGTATTTATATTTATTCCCCTGCATTTTTTATATTGTATCTATCCCCTCTAAATCATATTTTTTGCATTTGTACACCCAATGTTAAAAGATGCAAAGTTCTGTTACTTGTTATTGAATAACTATAACGCCCTTTTACTTAATAAGTGTTATTTTGCGTTCATCCCCCTATGTTACCACTTTTTTGCATCCATACCCTTCTATTTATCACAATTGTGCATTTGTACACTCCATGTTAAAAGCCGCACTCATTTTTTCATAAAATGATCATGATAACTTTATAAATAAGTGTTTCTATTAAAATGTAATGAAAATACAAAATAAATTCCCATAATTCAACCTGCCTCTACTCGATCTAAGATATTAATACCTAATAAAATGCCTATTTAATTTGTTTAAAACCAAATGGATTCGGGTTATATATTTTCAATCTTTATTTTAGTCATAAGATAATTAATCTACTTCACATTTTAACAGATATAAGAACTTATTATGAGGTTATTTATATTTTTTTACAAACAAAATATGTAATATCATTAAGGGTACATATGTATTAAATTTGGCAAATAGAGGGGTATGGATGCAAAAAAGCAATAACATAGGAGGATAAAGGCAAAATAACACTTATTAAGTAAAATGGTATTATAGTGAGGAAGTTTGCATCTTTCAACGTCGGGTATTCAAATGCAAAAATTACGATAATATAAGAAGATAGATACAAATATAAAAAATGTATGGGTATAAATACAAATACACCATAACATAGGAGTATAAATGCAAAAAGCCATATTAATAATGTGTGGCTAATGAGTAATGAGACAACCACAACAACGATTTTTTTTTTTTGTTGAATGCCACAACAAAGAACTCTCACCACTAAGCTACAACAACAAATGATGTTGAGTTTAAGTAAAAGTTTTATATTACTCAATGTTCACATCTTTGGGCCGGGCCGGGTCGGGCCAGGCTAATCAATTATAAACCCAGCCCAAGCTAATCTAATATAAACCCAAGTCCGGTCCAAAAAAGTAACGGGGGCTTAAATTTCAGCCCGACCTTACTGGCTACAAACCCTTGCCCAAGCCCGCCCAAACATAGGAGTGGGCTGATCGAGCCGAGCAGGTCCCCTGGCCCATTACCACCCCTAGACTTTGTCTTGGCTTGTGCTTTTGGATAAGCATTTGTTGGATAAGTGACTCAATGGAAGCACTTATCCACATCATTAATAAATTGCTTGGTTTGGAAAAAAAATGTATTTGGCAATACGAGTAACTTAAATACGTTAACAAGACAATCTCATAAAAATTATTATAAAATTTAAGGATAAAAATATCATTTTAAAAAGGCTTAGTATTGTGTTCATGGTTAGAAGTATCGTTTTTAAAGTATCACTAATATTTAAAAACTACTTCTCGTATAGCATAAGTGGTAATGAGAAGTTCAACTTCTTTTTATGAGCTATCTTCCTCTATTGCTTATGGGTAGAAATTTACCCATCCATCGTTATCAAAGACATTTCTAACTTGAAAAGTGCTTTAATAAGATATAAGCTCAAAAAAAAAACTTAATTAAAGTAGTATCAAACACAACCTAAAACGAACGTTTGGATGACAATTAAATAAAATGAGTTTATATTTACAAATTTGCCACCATATGGAAGAAATGATCATATTTACAAGTTCATCACCCAACAAAATCAACACTCATTTCTAAAATCTAAAATTGGGGTAGGGGTTCATTCCGGGGTAAAACTCATTCTCCCGTTGTTAACCAAACAGAATAAGAACTCATTCCACCCAAAATGATTGCCAAACGGGGCCTAAATATGGATCGAATTTGGAATCTTGGGTTGGCGTGCTAGGATCTGAGTAGGATTCGGGTCCGGTTAGGATACAGAATTGATCCTTATTATCATGTGTTGGAAAATTTAGATTATTTATAATTATTATGATTAATGAATTTTATATTTTTAGAGAAAACATAGGCTTAATAGTTTAGCAATATAATATGAATACAAAATCGGATCCGGCTTAACTATTTATATTTGGATTCTGATACAGATCCTTTTAGATAAGGACTCAGAGGTGTGAAAAGAAGCTGCACCTGGACTACGATCCAGCCTGATCCGGCCCAACTCAACCCGTTTTATGCTCACCAAATGCTAGCAAAGCTCTCCGACTCAGTTCGAAACCGAGTCAGATCGTCCGGAGCTGCATTTGGACTAAGATACAGTCTGATCCGGCCCAACTCAACCCGTTCTATGCCTACTAAATTAGAGCAAAAGTTCTTTTGACTCGGTTTTAGATGGATCAAATATGGATCATCTGACACCCATAAAAAATTTTACGATATTTATTTTTTTTTAAAAAGGGGCTATGTTTGGATTGGCCAATCTCAAGTTGGATTGGTGATCCAATTCGATATCGGACCGAGACAATCTCCGATCTGATACCGAGTTTAAACACTATGTTGAAAACTAACATCACATAATAATGTGTAGTTGCTCTAAATAAGAATATTTGAAGGAAACAAATCAGTCTGTGTAGGCAGAGGTTTATGTGTAGAATCTTGATCCAAGTAACAAATCCAATACTAGATGAGAAATAAATAAAAATAAAAGATAGTGGAAAATCAAATAGTAAACCACAAGTAGCTACTGCAGTAGAAGCAAAATCTTCAATTAAGATATTCTGAGATTCATACATTATATGCCAAACCTTACCTAGTTAACGGATAAAGAAAAAAATACAAAATGGAAGGCTTTTACCCTTAAAATTAAGGTAAAAGCCGATTAAAATAAAGTTTACCTTTGTTTTAGGGTTTTAAAAATGTATGTCACTCTTTTTAATGGGCTCCACTTGTGAACACATATCAACCTCTTGTGAGGTTCACAGAGATGCGGATCAAGTATATTCAGATTCAGGTGCAGTCATAGATAGATGTGCCATCGTCAACAGAAATAGACGAGGGTTGGGAAAACTCGAGGACGCAATCAGCCACGCTTTGATGCACAGAGTCCACCCTTTTCCTTAACCGAAGATGAGACGAGAGAAAGAAACTTCTTGTTTCCGGTTCCGAGTGGCAGGTAGTAAGTGAAGAAAATCATAAAAAAGTAAAAAAGAAAAAATGTTTTTAAGGCTCGTTTTGAAACGTTATCAGCATCGATCTATCAGCAAATGAACGGGAAGATCTCAGAAGATTTGCGTCCAATTTTCAGTGGGCAAGTCAGTCTTAGGTAGGGGTGGCAATGGGCCAGGCGATCGACTCAGCCTTATATTTGGGTAGGCTCGGGCAAGGGTTAGTAGCCCATAGGACCAGATCGGGCTGAAAAATCAGATTTCATTAGTTTTTTTGGGTCGGGATCGGATTTATATTCGATTAGCCCAACCCGACTCAAAGATGTGAAGTCTAACAACAAGTAATAATATATAAATTTCATTTAAGCTCATCATTATCCTATGGTTATGGTTTAGTGGTGTCTACTCCTAAAGACATAAGTTCAAATCTTTATAGCAATAAAGTAGTAATATTTTTGTTCCATTTGGGCAAACATGGGCAGGCTCGAGCTTGGTAAATGATACAATGAGTGGGCTTGCGCAAACTTGTTACGCCCAAAGCTCAAGACAGCCCCGGTTTGGGCCAACAAAAATGCTCTTATATTTAAAGTATGGCCCAGCCTAGCCTGGTCCGTTGCCACCTCTAGTCTTGGGTAAGTCACACACTAGGGGTGTCAATGGGTTGGCCTTGGGCCGGACCATGCTCAGCCGTAGCTCAGTCCTATGATGAAAAAATAGGTCCTAATCCACCCAAAACCCGCTCACGGCCTTATCTTTGGAGCCCAAGCCCGACTATGATTATTCATAAGGTCAAAGCTAGGCTCCGACCGGCCCTATTATTTAAAACCACAAGATTCATGAATATATATGTGTAATAAACTAAGGCCATATCAATGTTTTACAAGGTTTGCATGTCTAGATCATAGAAGAAAAAAGAAAGCGAACTTATAATACGTTAATAATGGTGCATATGGCATGATAACTAAAAAAAAAAAAGGAAAAGAAAATAGCAAAATGCACGAGTAGTTCTATTAGATCAAAGATTTCTTATTTAATAAAACAAAGTGATAGAACAAGATTTTATCGGGCCGTGATAAGAGAGGCCCATACCCGGCCTAAAATATATTAAGGGCTCAAAAATGAGCCCAAACCCTAAAAACATAGGCTCAGCCCGCGCAAAAGTTACTAAAGCGATTCTTAGGACCAAGTTAAAAAAAGTAAGAAAAGAAAAAACCTAAACACCCAAACACTTGGTGAGAGTTACTAATGCGATACTAGATGTGGTACAAATGCTGACAAACACAAACGCACATACATATATACATAGTATAAAATGCTGATAAACATTGAATGTTCAATCCTGGAGTCCATAGCCCTTAAGTGAGCCACACCAGACACTCTTAAACACCATAACAACACTACAAATGCTAATGCTGATAAACATTGAATGATCAATCATGGAGTCCATAGCCCTTAAGTGAGCCATAGCAGACACTCCTAAGCACCATAATAATAGCTTAACAATGTGGTACTGATGACCCTCAATTTGAAATTTCAAATTGAACCAATAAGGTGAAACCATTTGGCATCTGCTTATGAAATTCTACTTCTGCCCCCGCCTTAGGGTTCTTTCAGGGCATGCTTTTAAGAAGCTGCACCCGGACACGAGAAGGCGCATGCAGTTTCGAGAGCGGACTAAAATGTCTGATCTTCAATATCAGATAGAGACGATTTTGATCCTATTCCGAATCAAAGAATAGACTTTATGATCTAATCTCGAGATCAGTTAGAGACAATTCGATCCTATCAGAACGGTCTAAAATGTCTGATCTTCAATATTGGATAGAGACGATTTTGATCCTATTCCGAATCTGAGAATTGAATTTATGATCTAATCTCGAGAACGGTTAGAGTCAACTCGATCCTATCAGGACAAACTTTACGATCTGATCACCAAAGCTAATAACAATCTCACCAAAAATGACTTTATGATCTCACAACGATATCAGTCCCGCACGGCAACTACATGATTCCACGTGGGACTGTAATGGTCTAACCCACCCTGAAATGGAAAATTTATCATCAAACTGATGATCTCGGTTCAACCCGCACAACAGGGTTCACGTTATGTAATGGTCACAACAGAAACCCTTATGTGTTAAAAGGTTATCCTGGAAGTGACAACACTGCTCTAGTAACAAAGATTACCTTACATCCCGAGTCTCGAATAAGGGGACCATCCCGGGAGTAGTTATATCTTATATATGAGAACACCCGAGATGGCATATTGAATTATGCTACGATATCGAGTTATGACTTAACTCGATATTGTGAAGCACTATATTCGCACTCGGGTTACAATCATTTTATCCATGTATCTATCCTTAGAGCATCTCGCTCAGGGGAAATATCCCGAGTTTTTCAAATCATTTTCGTATAATAAGACAAAAGGGGGGGGGGGGGGGATTTAGATAACTAAAGGAATGGTGGCCCCGAGAAACGTCTTGTCAGACACATAGCGGTTGTTGGCCAGACCCACATGGACGATGTTACATCAAGGGACTGGGCACAAGGCAGATGTTGATTCCACACTTGTATAAAGTGATAAGTGACAGTCATAATATAGGCAAGGACACGTGGAATCATCTTACCATGTCTAGCCCTCGATGACCGACACTTGTCACTTAGACCTTGTCCAAGAATTTTGGCTATAAAAGTCCTTATCCTCGTTAAACAAAGGATCGACTTTTGGTGCAATCTAAGATTCACTGACAGATCTGAAACCTCTGACTTCGAAGTTTCTTTGCTTTTGTTCTCTCTTTGAGTTCATTCTTTGGGATTTTCGATTACTTTCCTTTTTGTCCATTTTGTGACTTGACTTTAAAATACACGAAAATTTCGTATTAGAACGGCTATCAAGGTTAGGCCATTACAAGACAGGTATTCGAACCAATATTCTCTCATTGGTTAACCACTCAGATATTGACTTTATCATCTTGAATTATTTTGTTTGTATCGTTTGTTAACCGATTTTGGAAATCAACAGTACAAATGCTAATAAACATTGAATGAATGTTTAATTCTGGAGCCCTTAAGTGAGCCATACCAGCCACTACTAAACACACATGTTTCGTTAGAACCTTAGATGAACGCTTCTCTCTCAGTTCCTGCCATTAAAAGCACCCAAACAAAGCGTTGAGGAATTTACAATTTCATAACAAGAATCATTAATAGGTTTGATCAAGAAAGCAACAGAAAATGTAAGACTTTAATTGTCTTTACAGAAGAGAGAATTAAATGGATAAAAAATAATACCTATTCGTCGAGTAGATCAATATAGGAAAGCTTTCCTCCGTCTGCAAGAAAAAATAAATTTCTGGAGTATCCCAACCGGTCTTCGTCTCTCGCGTTCACATCCATGATTTCGTCTCAAAACGTAATTTGGATATTCTTTGGTATACTGATGGAGTGAGGATAACGAGAATCGAAAAGGTTAAAATTGGAAACAGAGTAAAGTCCTAATGCCATTTCTCGCAATTTTTACATTTTCTTTTTATGGGTGATGCTATTTCCAGGCCTTAATTTGCTAGGAACAGAAATCTTAAAATTATATTTCAATCAAATGACGAATATATCCATTATACCATACAAATACACTTGATAAAGTAGTTGATCGATTAAAAGAATAGTGGGCATTTTAGTAATTTTATTGAAATTTTAGTAACACCCATATCTATAAACTGGTTGTACTTCTAATCAAGAGTTAGGTGGCGTTTGACCCGGCTTGTGCTTATGGATCAGCACTTACTAGATAAGTGGCTCAATGAGAACACTTATCAACAACAACAATAATTGCTTATTTGAAGCAAATTGCATTTGATAAAAACATTTATTTAAGTGCTCATGAAAGTTTAGGGGTAAAATAAGTATTATAAAAATATTATTAAAGTTTAAAAATAATATTTATTCAAGTGCTTATGAAAGTTTAGAGGTAAAATAGGTATTGTAAAAATATTACTAAAGTTGTGAAATAGCTTAACGCGTAAGAGTTTGGGAGATGCTGCTCTCAACAGTTTTTCCTTATGGGTAACTTTCCTCTAGTGTTTATGGATACACACTTGCATATAAGCCCAATCAAACACGTCTTTAAATTTAGGGTAAACTCCACTTACACCCCCTCACCTTTCTGACAGAGACAGAAACACCCCCTCACCTTTGGAAAACGCCACTTACACCCCCTGTCAGGAACGTCTCAGAAACGGCGTTAATTTTATATGTCAATTTACGCTTTTAACCTTGTCTTAAAAAAATATTTAAATAAAT
>JAUPMG010000014.1:7227196-7239816 GCA_031762675.1 Pachysandra terminalis | reverse complement strand
GCTAATACTAATAAGGGTAAAAAATGAATGTTTAGGATATAAATGTCTTTAATAAAGGGTATACACGATATATTTGACTTTAATTAAGGGTAATACAGTCTTTAAATCGAATGGTGTCAGCACTTGCCGATAAGTTTAAGATGAAACGTTAAAAGAAGGGGTGTCTCTATAATCCAGGACAAAACCTCAGGGGGTGTAAGTGGCATTTTCCAAAGGTGAGGGGGTGTTTCTGCCTCTGTCAGAAAGGTGAGGGTGTGTAAGTGGAGTTTACCTTAACAAGTACTTATATAAGCTATAAGCTGCAAAAAGTACTTATAGAAGCAATGCCAAATGAAAAATTTTATTTACAGCAATCAATTTTTTTATATAAAATCTCAACCGAATAACCGTTACTTTCTGTATTATGCCGAATTCAGAATAGTATAATTCTCCTCTAATAAAAATAATAAGATAATTAATTCTGCTAAAATTAATGTGCCAAAGGATGTAGCTGGATCTGTAGTATAGAGGATTCACGGAGCGAAACAATCAATAATATGGTTTGAAGATATGTTGGCGATGGTCACCTGCATCCTATTGGATGTCCATGTCCAGCAACGATGGAAGGTTTGTAGTCGCGACAGCCTCTTACAAATCATTAATGGTAGAGATCTAGGCATTCTACGAAGGCTTAGTCATGTCTAGAAATGACAACATATACAACTTACTGGTCGAGGGTCATCTCTATCATCACTAATACTTCAAAACAATTACCATCACACTTCCATCTTTTTTTTTTTTTTGGTCTTAACCACGTGTTGTCCCAGGGACTAATCCATGTTCGAGGCGGTAGCAATTATGATAAACCTCTGGCCACGAGTGCTTCTAGTAGGATTCGAACTCTAAACTTACTTCCGGAGATGTCCACTAGAGCCTAGCTTGCTACCAGCTGAGCCACGTTCAATGTACATATAAGACATGTACATAGAGAGGCAAATAGTGTATAATAGAAATATTTTCAATGCAAAACTAAGCTAAGCATTAATGTAATTTTATATATACTTTAAACATTTACTGTCTGTTCCAAGTATGAGGATTCTTGGTGATCAATCAGATGGATCAAAATTCTCCATTGCATTGCATGCAATCAACTTCACAAGATCCTAAATCATTTCAGTATCGTACATTTCCATCATAAATTAATTGCTAGCTAATCTATATTTCTAGAATTCTTTCAACAATAACACTCTTAAGTAGACCAAATTACTGATTTTTCCAAAAAGGAATAGAAAATATATATAAATGCACATCTCTACCTTTACCAGAACAATACATCACTAAATTATACAGATGCAAGAATAATAAATAACATACCAAATGGAAATTAAATGACTTATCGTTTGGTGGTTTAACACTAGTGTTAAGTACTTAACACTGCAACTCCACCCACAATATATATATATATATATATGTATAGACACAAATTTCTCACAAAGATTTTCCCATTTTTTTTCTTCAAGTTTTTGTCCATATTTTTCAATTCCTATCCTTAGAGACTACTTAGAAATATAAAAGGGATTTTGCCAATTTCCAAATATTGAGTATCCACATTTATCACTCTTTTCATTGATGTCTTAGAAACAGTTGAATCAGTTGGCTCAACATCCCTCTTCAAGATTTGTCCTTAAATCAATCAATAAGGATATATATATATATATATGTACTACTGTCTGACAGAGATCCAAGTAGTCAGAAATCAAACCAAACTTAAAACCATTTATGTGTAAACCAATTGCAGTTGAATTGGACAATGGCATTACATAAGCTATTATGGACATAAATGGTGGATGAAAGTGGTGGCCATTGTCCACCTAGTTTGGTAGTTGAATTTGACAATGGCACCATCTAGAATGTATCAAGTCTCCTACCATATTGGTCATCTAACCAAATCCATTGTTCTAATTGGTGGGGTCTACGTTTTTTCTTTTATTTATTTATTATTATTATTTTTGTTAACCGATGGTTTTAAGAAATAAAGATAAACAAGATGAAGAAGAAATCAAGCATACTCTTCGACAAATAGGGCTGCTCCCATGCACTACATTGGGATTGTTACAACCATATTTACAGCGCCAATTAGAGGGCACCATGTATACAAGGTCACCATCAATTAAAGTAGAAGCCAGTTAAAGTAAAAGCGGATTTCAAGTTTATAGGTCTTTTAGGTATTTAGAAATGTCAGTCATCCTTTTTAGTGGGGTGAGGATCTTCTGTGATTTGGATCACAGGGAACCTCCTATGAACCTCACAAGAGGTTGACACGTGTTATAGACGGGCCCACAATTTTAATTAGCTTATACCTATTAAGGTAGAAGCCGGTTAAAGTCGTGGGCTCCCAGGTCACCATTTTCTTAGGGTTTTGAAGATTGCAGGTCACCCTTCTTAATTAATGGGGCTCACCTGTGGAAATGTGTCAACTTGCAGTAAGGTTCACAGGAGGTTCTTTGTGATCCAGATCACAGAAGATCCTCGTCCTTTTTAGTGGGACTTGCATTGTCCACGTGACGCCCTCTAAATGACGCTGTAAGAAAGGCTGTAACCATTTTGTTGTAGAAGATGATAAATAATGCATACGGACGAATACACAGATTCTACTATTTTTCAAACCTCAAAAAAACTGTTATGAAGAGTAGCCACAAAAAGTATGGCATATACCCTATCATTAGGGTTAAAAATAACATTAAGTAAAGTTACTATTATACCCCTAAACCCCAGAAGTATCATCAATACTTCTTGAATGCATCATTAGTACTTCTTGAATGCCTCAGTAGCAGCATTCTTGATGTAGATGAATCTGATCGCTAAACACACAACTTTCTAGAGTTCCTAGGGTTTTAGGGCAAAACCTTAGAATAGTAGGAATAAAAGAGAAAAACTTCTCAATCAAATTTTATAAAATTGTCTAATCATCGAATCTCTACAATCTCTTCACTACTTATAAGAAAATACTATCTTAAAAGAAATCCTAAACTGGTAGTCCGTTTTGAGAGTCTAAACAACTTCGAACGGCCGACACGCATCTCACATCACAACATAGCGGTGAGTCTTGTAACTCTGATCGTTAGCTTTCAACATTGATATTATAAGCCTAATTTTGATACCATAATCTAAAGTTATGTCCATTTGAAACCACAGTGCGCACGGTACATCTTATTTCACTACAACGCTTCTAAGTAAGCGTATGCGGTCACCTCTATTATATCAATTCTCTACATAACCAACACGTGGGACCTACTTGTCTACCAACATCCAAATTATATAAGCTCAATATAAATCTCATGAAACTCTCTAATCAAGATTAACCTAAAAATTAACAAAACAAATGTAGACTTAATTCATAAGATAACCATCATAATCATTTTCATAAAAAGAGGAAAGTTGAGTGATGTCAAAACGTAGAAAACCAAACTTTCTTTCTAAATACATGCAGCATTCTCTAGAGAAGTGGGGAAGGCTTCGTACTGTCTTTTTTGGGTCCTAAATTGGCTTTTCTTTAAGTTTACTCAAAGGAAAAAATAAGATGGGGCGTCAGATCCAAAGCTATATAATAGTAAAGCCAGAAGCTAGAGAGAGAGAGACGACCACGTGCACTCCCCTCCTTATTTTCTCTCTCTTAGAATAAAAGTGTAGCCTTGGGAATGCCTCACATGGATATACGATCAGCTTCCAGATCTTCGACACGTGTCTCTGCCCTCCTCTGCTTCAATTTGTTTCTTTCCGCGATGTCCTTCGCCAACTTAGTTTCGTCCACGCACACACAGACATTTATTTAAACAATTGAAAAAAAAAAATCTCGTGATAAGAGCGTGTTTGACATTGCTTCTTTGAATCGTATAAGCGATTCTTGAACTCAAAAACATTTTAAATAAATAAATAAGCGTTTGATAAATTCAAGTGAAAAACGATTCTATAAGAATCACTTCATCTAAATATTGATTAATTTTTTTTTAAAATTTCTATTTTTTGTTTCTAAAAATACGATTGCGAGAATCAGTTTGAGGTTTTAATAAAATATGTCTTATAAAATTATACATCTCTTTAAAACTTTTAAAAAACCTATTTTATCCATATTATCTTCACAAATAAAATATATCTTATGGGCTTATATGCCCCTTTAAAAATTTTAAAATACTTATTTTATCATGCTATCTTCCTAAACAAAACTCTTATTGAATATAAATTTTGCTTCTCACAAATCTAACTTGAAAACACATTTTAATAAATGTTTATCAAACATCTTTTATTCATCTAAAACAATTCTTATGAAGCGAAAAGCGCTTTATAAGAATCAATTTTAAAGTGTTTCTTTTTCTTTTCTTTTTTTTAATAAAATCGAAAAATTAAGGACTGAGAGTCTTTCTTTCTGTTACTCTGTTATGGTACAACGAAATGCAAGACAGCACAGAGAAGAAGGGAAAAAGACACAAATGTAAGACCTAAACATAAAAAAATTTATTCAGCCATTCATCCCCCCGAAGAGATTTGCAGAAGCTTCTCCGTATATCGTACACAGAACAACAGAGCTTCTTACATGGAGGGAGAGAGGGAGCTATACATTAAAGAAACAAAAAACGAAAGCCTAGAAAATGAAAAATTTGGAATAATACAAAAAAAAGAAAAAAAAAGGCCTTCGAGGAATTTTATTTCTTCTTTTTCGGGTTCCTTTTCTGAGTAGTTTTTTTTTCTTCTTCATGGCTTCAATAGAATCCACTCGAAACGACCATCCATGGGAACGTCCTTCACGATATCGTAGTTATACCTGCGAATAAGTAGGGTTTGCTAAAAGTAAGCTTAGAGAGTGGAAACCTACGCGCCGGCTGGCTAGAGGTTTTAGGTTTTTGTTGAACTTACTTGTCAGCGAATCGTTTCTGCTCGTATTTCTCTGCTGCGGAGAAGAATTCATCGATCTCCGCATCCGACGGCATCTTTTCCGCGCTCGATATCCGGTGGGAATTCGCGGCCTGTGGCCTCTCCGTAGACTCCAGATCGCCTGATTCTGAGCGAAGATCACTTGATGGAGTCGTCTCTCTCCTGAAAAGAAAAAAAAAACGATTCGGTAAGAGAAGAGGTGGAACGAAATTTATAAGAATCAGACAGAGAGTATACAACGTTATGATTTCCTTTTTAACTTCGATTTCTACAGTTGAAAAAACTTAATGAGAAGATTTTTTTATAGCGATCTCGTCTTTAAATTCGATTTCTACAGTTGAAGAAATTTAATGAGAAGAAATAGAAATTAAAATCAGTCACCTTTCTCTGCAATTAGAATACGTTGAATTTTCAAATTCAAAATCCTCGACCTGTAAAAGTACATTAAAAAAGCAATTATAGCACGAGAAGCGGAAAGTTCACAACTGAAGAACGAAGATAAAAACAAATAAATGAAAATCGAATTAAATTCCATTCAAATTTCGCTTTTACCTCCAGATCTAGTGATCTCAAGCTCTCTTTCACGAGCTCGCTTGATCCGTTACTTGAACATCGAGACGACGGAAATTGATCGGAGCTAGAACTCGAACACGTATCATCACCTGAAATTACTTGATCGGTATTCTCCGACGTTACCGGCGAAATTGACTGCTCCGGTGTAATTACTAGATGATGATGGTGGTTTCGGAGCTGAAGATATGACGAAGAGAACTGTAATTCTCCAGAAACAACCTTCCTTCGCTTCTCTGTGCCTGAGGTTGCGGCCTCCATGGCTAGGGTTCGAGCTCTTGTCTTGACACCGACCGAAGTAACTTCCATTACCGCAATTTCGCCAATCCCTTTACATTTCCTCATATACTTCCCCATCTCTGTAGAATTCTCAAGCTCTCGGCTTCCTTGGTCGAGACTCGCAAGAATTTTTTTCGCTAATTAGCGAAAAAAGGAGATTGACGACGACGATAAATGATGGTAAAGGATTCCGTTGAACAGTTCGGATTGGCTTTATGGTTACAATAATATGTGGTCCTCACTCCGTTAACGGTGACGGCAAACCGGAACGGGTTTCTTGACGGCGCCGTTACGCAGATCTGGCGTTAGGGATTATGCCGATCCCTAAGCTAATAAGTAGCGGCCACGTGGCTGTCTGCAAGTTGATTGTAACCGGTTCCAGGCGGTGAAAGCCGGCTACGACCGCGTGTAGCAGGTTGTTGGGGGTAATAAGTTGCAACGGATTACTGGTTTGTGGCTGTATCGTGCAGTTGGTTATGTCCAGAACCTGTTTGGTGGGAAGCTGGTCTTAAGCGTAATAATTGTGTGCGAGAGAATTACTCTATTATCCTTTGCTGTTTCTGTAGAATGACGAAGCTACCCTCGAAGTAGTAGGGGCGGGTTTTGGCAAACCCTGACCCGATTTATGCCTTCCTAAACCCAATTCAATTAGGGGCCGAGTAAGAGATTATTCTATCATTTTAAGCTACGTTTGCCCTATTTTGTGCTTTGGTTAAGCAGTGATTCAATGAGAGCACTTATCCACAGCAGCAATGAGCTGTTTACTTTAAAAGAAAATAGTGTCTAATAAATATATTTATTCAAGTGCTTACTAAAGTTTAGAAATTGCTTCCGACATAAGTGATAAGAGAAGTTGCTCTTAGCAACTTCTCATTAGGTGTTACCAAACACACTCTTTCCTCTACTAATAAATAAGCACTTACCCATTAGGTGTTATCAAACACACTTTTAATTTTAAGAAGTGCTTTAATAAGCAATAAGCACTTATATAAACTGGGCCAGGCGCAACCTTAATCAACCTCACTTGATGGTCAAAGAGGTTGAGATTGAATCAAAACTATAAATTATTCTAATGTGGGAGCACTACATTATGATGGATCTAAGATACGTGAGAATAATGCAAGATCTTAAAGATCCTCGATTGAATTTAATTTTTAAAATTATTTAATTTTTTTTATATTATTGAGAAAACTTTAGACCAGATTAACTTAATTATAATTAATATGAAAATTTTAGTATTATTAAAATAATTTTATATCCAATTACTGCATTAGTCCATTCCGCTTAAATATTTTTCAATGATATATTTTGAAGATACTATTATGAAATATATCAAAATTATTTTAATAATGGTGGTTAGGCGAGCTAATTAAACCCCCCACTTTACACGTGTCGATTTCTTAAAAGCGTGTGTACACGTTTTGGGTATAGCCACACACACTGAATCATTCAATAAAACTGTAAATGACTGTACAGTCGTCTTTCACGTGCCAGATGTCAACAATTACGTACGGTGATTAGACCTTTTGGTGAAAATATAATATTTGAATCGGCTTAAAGATATCTAACCTTCTTTATCATCAAAAGGAAAAAAAGTTTCTCGGAAAAGAAACATTTTTGAATTCCATCTTGTGAGGGAACGCCACGTGTCCCAAACTTTACAAACACAAGCAATCTTCCCTTTTAAAATATTCAAATGACAACGACTCATATAAAAAAATATATATAATAATTTGGATATAAAATTATTTTTCAACCTTTATCTTACAAATAAGGTAAATTTATGTATAATAATTTGCTAATGAAACTTTTATCTTTCTCTATATTGTTTTGGTTGAAAAAAAAAAATTTGCCACATGGCAAAACACTCATCAGGCTAAAGTTTAGTCTAGGAAAAGAGGGTGATGTGTAGTGGGGCTTCCAACTAAGATCGGTTGCTACCAAAAAAAAAAAAAAAAAAATTCCAACTAAAATCGGATGTGTCATGAAGGGCCTATCCGCAGCTCTTTCTGAGACGTCCTTCTCCTAACCCAACTGAATAAAATAAAACAAAAGAAAAATTATTAAAAAAAAAGAGAAGAAATCCTTTTTAATTTTATGAAAGAGAGAGAGAGGACACGTAAAGCAAGAGTAAAGTTGGCGATAAAGGACTTTTTATCCTGGTTGGGCAAGGAGGGGATACCGTCATGGAAAGGAGTGTCTTCTCGTCCCCACTTAACGAGCTTAATTAGAATCATCTAAAAGTGCTTTTTCCTTGTTATAGTGAACCTGAAATAAGGGGGAAAAAAAAAGCAGAAAAGAAAAAGGTGAATGATTGAGGGGACCTCACCAAAGACTTCCAGCCAAAAAAAAAAAAAAAAAAAGTTCTTTTTTCACTACTCACATAAGTGCATGTTTACTACTTCTGTAGTTTTGGAAAAAGTTAAAAAGAAATGTTAAAGGGTCTAATGATGCTAAGCACCATCATCAACCATATGTTTCGCAGGAGATAATGAAAGAAGAGTTGAAACCTTGCATGCATTGCCTATAAAACTGGATTTTTTTTTGTGCTCTGATAGGGTAGTACTTGTTATGTACACCAACAACAATCCGTATAGGACATCAATGTCATGTATACATGATAAGTAGGGTTTACATCAAACATGTTCTATTTTGAATGGGCGTCGAGCATAAAATTACTTTTCCTATAGAACTTAGGGTTGTAAATTAGCCAAGCCAAGTCGAGTTTTGCTCAGATTCAAGCTTGTTAAAAAAATTTGAGTTGAGGCTTGGGTTAGCCTCATTAAAAAATTTTGGCTTACGCTCAGCTCGAGCTCGTTAAAATATTTTGGACTCAAACTCAGCTCACAAAATCTTGGCTCGTAAAGGGGTCAGCTCTCAAAAAAATTTAACTTAATACAAATACATATTTGTATTAAAATATAAGAATATGGATGTATAATCTCATATACAAACCGAGCCAATCGAGCCTATTCAAGCTCAGCTCAAACTCATTAAGATAATTTTTTTTTTCAGACTTAAACTTGGCTCATGAACCTAGAGCTCAAGTTCTACTCGCTCAGCTTGTTGACAGCCCTAACAAAACCCACTTAAAAAAACCTTATATGAAGCAATATATATAATCATAAAATTCAAAAAAAGACAAAGAAAAAAAAGGAAGAGGGATCTGTGTTGATGATTCAAAGCAGTTTCAAACAATCTCACTTTATATACTGACAACAGGGTTTACTAATTACTATAAAGGTAATCACCAATGAAGTTTGGCCTAAGTCGAAGGGGCTCTGGTCGCTTACGCAAATTGTCTCATGTTCGAGTCCTTGTGGATGCAGCAAATTTTCTTGGGAGAGGTCCTCACCTTGGCTCCTGACCATACTTCGAAGGATTAGTCCTAGGCAAAAGCATGGTATACCTTGGGAAACCAAAAAAAAAAAAAAAATTAATATAAAGGTAATCACAGTATATATTGTATGGTGAAGGGTGATCCAATCAAGTATGACTTTTTGTCTTTAAGAGGACGATTTGGTTCAGAACTATCAAAATTGGTGGTGGAGCCAATGGCCCAAACTACACAGCCCATGATGTCGATAGTTTACAGACCATGTATGTTTCAAACTCCCAAATCCTCCCTCTCAGTAACTTTAGATTTATACGTGACTAAACAGCAAATAAGGAATCTCATGAGGATGAGTAGATTAATAAACCTGAGAAGAAAGGTTGCTGCATGTAGCCTTTCCTTTTTTCTCATAAAAGGATTCCTCTCGTGTCCAAGAGGGATGCATGATGTCTACGTTCTCTCTCTCTCTCTCTCTCTCTCTCTGGTCCTCTCAATTTCAAAAGCATCTCTTCCTTCTTTCTAAAGTCGGAGGGTAGGTCCTACGGATCGGAGGGTCCTACGGATCGGAACCCTTTAAGAAAGAGAGTTTTTCTTTTCTTTGCGGCTTGGCTTATGTCTCTACCACATCTATAGAGACCTTAAAAAAGGGTTGAAAGTATCGAGGAAAGTATTTTCCTTTTTTCAATAGAACGAAGAGGGAAAGTGTATATATGGTTTGGTGACCATCCACCACCCTTGACTGGTAGATACAACCTGCAGCCCTTTGAACGACGGATGTGTGGAGTTCTACAAATATCCCAATCATATAGCGACACGCACGTAGGGAAGAGAAAATTTGAGAAAGAATTTGCTGGCCCAGGTTGGATATTTGATCTATATTTACACATTTTCCGAGACAAAATACCGAATTGATCCAACTGTTGCTGTTTTTCATAAACCAAGAACTTTCTGAAATCACAATCCTTTTCCAGAGTATCCCAGAAATAGAGAGAGGATATGTCAATGACATCTAGACGTAAAAAGGCTGAGCTATAAATATAAGGGCTTCCATACGAAGGGTTTTATGAAAAAGGATTTTGAATAAAAGTTATTATCTAAACATTATGTGTCGTGAGAAAAATAATATAAAATGATATTTTTGTACATAATTTTAAGGTAGATGAATATTTTTGTCTTCCTAAGGAATGTTTAATGTAAATGAAAATATAATTTTGTTAATTTAAAAGTTTTACTTAAATTTAAATCAATACTGACGGTTTCCACAACCAGTTTTTAGAAGGAGAAGCAGCCCCACTACTGCTTCACCAATATTAGCTTTTCAAAAAAATTCTTCTACTCAAAGCTGCTTTTAGAAGTGTAACCAAACACTCAAACATTAGGTGACAAGCCCTTTCGGATTTAGGAATGACTTCTTGGCCCATAAGAAGCTTAACGAAACGTGGCCTATTATATGCAAATTTGATGGGCATATCAGCATGTCCGAATCGAATCAGTCCTAATCTGGTTTAAATTAAGCTGTTCGATTAATGTGGGACCCATGGGGATCCGACGGTTGAAATTCATTATACTTAACAGATTTTTATGTATACAACATTCAAGCTCCCCGCCAAAATAATTTTCAGTTATCAAGGAAAATAAATCGGGAAGCTCGAGTGTCGATCTTGCACACTTTCAAAAAAGATGAGAATGCGAGTCTCTTAGGGCGGAATCAATCTTTGTTATGAGAATTACCTCTCTCCCTCTCATCTTAATCATCTTTATCAAAATTATAGCAATTCAAGATCATTGTAACAAGGATGCAAGTTCATCTGCACGTCATTGTTCATGGGTTGGATCGCAATCCATTGATGTCCACCAATCATGCAAAGAGAGTTATTCATGAACTAAGTGTCCTGTAGACACAAATTTTGCATTGGAAATAAAAGGTAAAATAAGTGTGTAAACAAATGTCAATTAGATTTAATGAAATAATGAGTACAATCTATGTAGGATAGTGCTATATTGAGGATGTCGAACTTCAAAGACTATGTGAGTTAAGTTGTCAAATGAGTCAAAATTGATGCTAAATTAATTGATGAAAGATGAGTTATTTTTGTATTTTTAGAATTAAAGACTCAATTTTAAGCAAATATAAACTTGGATTAGAAGTTGGATAGATGAAGGCTAGGGTATTGATTTCACCATTAACCACATGACAATGGTTGATCACACAATTTAAGGGAATTCAAATATGTAAGATAAGACTTGAGTGGCTACAAGCACACAACAAAGTCCCCAAAAAAGTACTACCATAAGGAACAAGTGTAATCCATCTTCGGTTGGCACGGATCATCCACCTATCCACTAAGTTGCGGCACGACCCGTATTCTCTAGGCATGAACTATCAAGCCCTCTTATGGGAAAACATTGTCTTAGGAAGCAAGTATAATCCATCTTCAGTTGGCACGGATCGTCCGCCTATCCTCTAAGTTGCGGTACGACCTGTCTTCCCTAGGCATGAACTATCAAGCTTCCTATTCAAATGTCAATAAAAATCATTGCATACTCAATGTTTCTATAATCACAGAAAATAAAAACATTTGCATTCAATCAAGATAAAACAATTTCTAAGACAAGATAAAAGTTTATCAAAACTGATTTTAATCTTTAAAACGATTGTTCTTATAATCCTCTGAAATATGCAATCATTAAACATTGAGAAAACCCAAATTTCATGCGAATCAACCCATTGCCAAAAGGAAAATGCTACATCAATACCCTAAAAAGGGTTTAGTTACTCATAAAAAGGGTGGAAATCACCTCGATGTGGGAGAAATCCCTCTTCCTTGAGCTTCCTTGCTTATGCCCTTGTTTTCCTCGTCTTCCTCCTTTAGCCAAACTTCAAAACCTCCACGAACAAGTTCCAAACCCTTCAACGAAAATCTGAGTCTCCATGTTTTTGTGCCTCTTTTCTCTTCTTAAACAAAACCTAAAATTTCCTAATCCCGCAGGCCTTGTTGGCCCACACTAGTTTCCACAAAAAAAAAAAAAAAAAAAAAAAAATCCGGGTTTATTTTCGGACTGCCCAGAATAGCCCCCTTGCAACTTGATTTTGACCTGGAAAAAATTGGAATTGGGATATGGATATTAGAGACAAAGTTGTAGATCTATGTGTCCTCTTTCCAACACACTAAAGATCAGGTCAATATATAGGAACGGAGAGAGAATGTACAAACACGACCACTAGGTCCTGTTTCCAGAATTGAGGCCTAATCTCGCACAGTCGGTGGCTTGCCCGGGTCGGTGGGTACACTGGGCCTGCAGCTGTCACGCCCCGCACCTCCAGACACACACGTGTCAGCACGTGTGCCGTCTGGACCGCGGTACAATGACCTTCAGCCTCAAAGGTTAACCATTTCACTTCACAAGCATAGTGAGGGTGGAACTCCATTTTTAATTATCTTAGAGCAAACACATGACGTCTAAAATAATGCGGAAATACAAGATCGGAACCTGAAATATCAACCAACTGGCATCATCTATGTAAATG
>JAUPMG010000014.1:7211522-7227096 GCA_031762675.1 Pachysandra terminalis | reverse complement strand
AGAAATCTTGTAAGGACTATGATATCGAAGTGCTCACTGGGAATGAAGCTGAATATATTGAAATGGTACGTCTTCTTTTTTTTTTTTTAATTAATTTTCTAACCCCTAGGTACCTTGGATTTGGAGAGAAAGGAAAAGAAAATGTTGGAGAAATCACTTTCTCCTGTTTGGTTAAAGAAAGAAAGAGATGGGGATAGAGAAAATAAAGTAAAAAAAAAAAAAAAATCTCTCTTTGGGAATCAAAATCTTTTTCCTAAAAAGTGTAGAGATTTTGAAAGAAAGAAAAGAAAGACTAAGAACCTAACCCATGACATCTCTTGTATTTCCTTAGTAGTCAATCATCATTGTTGGAATATATGAGAAATTACCGGAAACTTTTTGGAATTTGATTTTCTTTTCTCCATGTCTCATTTTTACCAAACACTTGAAAAGAAACACTAATTATTTATTTTCTTTTCTTTTCCGCATCATTTTTCTCATCTTTTCTTTTCTTCTAAAATCTAAGGTTCCTAACACAGCGGGATATCATTTACTGAAATCTATGGGTTCCTTTACTGATTGCAAGGTGCATATAATTTACAGGATCTGATGCTAGGTGTTGCCGACCTTCAAACCCCGGAGGCTGTGGCAGCCGCTGAATCTGCAATTGCTGGTTCCCAATCAGTCATTCCTTTGACTTCTAGCAGTAGTGGATCCGAATCAGAAGGTGACGGTGATAGTGATGATAGTGAAGATGAAGATAAAGATGGTGGTGGTGATGACGTACAGCACTCGGATGATTATAAAAAGCCAAAGTTGGATGGCCGTGATTGTCCTAGTAATAATCAGCCAAAAAAACGGCCAAAGATCGTTGAGCTCCTTTGAAACAGTTTTTGGCTGGCCGGAAATGGAAGGATTGAGCAATGAACTGCAGAAACATATTTGCAGGAAACGTGATCAAGGATTTAAAGTTTGTAGCAGAGTCAATGGGGCGCCGTTCATGACAAAGGAGTCAATGTCTGCAGTATCTCATTGTTCTTATCTCCTGTACACCAAATGTATGAGTTTTATCCTATAATTATAAGAGAGAGTTGGGGTTTTCACAGTTTTCAATGGTACGAAACTTCCTTTTCTTTCATGCAATGACCTGTTTTGTTCTTAAAATCATTAAACAAGGTATATAAAATATAAAAGTATTTTCGTCTTTAAAATATGCTGTTATAAGAAAAAAATAAATATTTTGTTTATTGACCTTTACTAATGGAAGGGATTTCGGTTTGTGGCAACATACTTTCAAACTATAAGGAAGGGGTTTGTTGTAACATTGTGATTGTGATTAGAGCTGGCATTTCTAATCCGACCTGTCAACTCGCCTGAACGTGCTTACGTTTTAGTGGGTTTGGGTTTGAGTGTTTTCAACCTACAAATTAATGTCGCCTGTGTTAGTAGGTTTGAGTTGAGTGTGTTGAACCTACAAATAAACAGGTCTGGTCTGGTTTGGATTAACCCGTCTCATTTGTCAAGTTATTTTTTAATTATATATATATATATAAAGTAAAGGATAGGCTATTTTTTTTCTCATTTTTTTCCTTCCTTTTCTCTATTTCATATAATAGAGCTAGGTTGCTAACTTATTAGCGAAGTAGAATATTGTAAGAAGAAAAGTAGAATATTAAAAGATAATGTATTGTTATAAGATTAGAGAAAAAAATGAGTATTAAATTACAATATTATTGTAATCATGTTTATTATAGAAGATATTAGACAAGATATTTAAAAATAAATAATAAAAATTTAACAAAATTAAATGGATCAAGACGGTTCAAAAGGGTTAAGGTGGGTTGGGTACAGGTTTGATTATTTCAACCCGTTTATTAAACGGCCAAATTTGAGTTGAGTGCTAAACCGTTAATACCTTTATCAACCCGACCCAAACACACCCAATTGCCACCTCTATTTGTAATTGCTAAGGCTTGAGGCTTGAGGAGTATTTGTTGTCGTTATGCCAAACCCAATGGGGTGTGAATGTAATTTACCCTTTTGAATTTTAGTTTTGCATTTTTTTACTCTCTCACGTACCGTACGCGCGTACCACCTTCTATTCCCTTATTAGCTGTACAGCACTTCCTTCAGCGGTCAATTATCAAGTTTCCCGCCGAATTTATTTTCAGTTATCAAGGAAAGGAAAGCAAATCGGGAAACTGGATTGCTGATCTTTCAAGCTTTCAAATGAGATGAGAATATGGGTTCCTCGGAGCAAAATCTCATCACTGTCAGAAGTCCATTTGAGAGTTCTATCTCCCTCTCAACTCAACCATCTTCTTCAAAGTTGCAGCAATTCAAGAGCATCAGAACAAGGAAAGCAAGTTCATCAGCAGGTCATCGTTCACGGGTTGGATCACAATCCATTCATGGCAACGAAATTAATCCAAATGTATGCAGATTGCAACAACTTGAAGTCTGCACGAACCCTGTTCGACAGATTGCCTCTACCAAATGTGTTTGCATGGACTGCAATCCTTGCCTTCTATTCAAGAAACGGAATGTGCAAAGAGTGCCTACGAGCTTATGTAGGGATGCAAATTCTGGGAGTCAGACCCGACATATTTGTCTTCCCCAAGGTCATAAGGGCCTGTGCGCAGTCTTTATGCTTGAAGGAGGGGATTCAAATACATAGAGATGTAATTAGATTTGGTGCTGAGGTTAATGTCCAAGTCTGTAATTCCTTGATTGATATGTATTCAAAATGTGGCGATGTTGTGACAGCTCGGCAGGTTTTCGATAAAATGGTTGAAAGGGATTTGTTGTCATGGAATTCTATGATTTCGGGTTATGTTTTGAATGGGTTGCTTGATTTGGCTGTTGTACTGCCGAGCTCAATGAGATCGGAAGGTATTGAACCCGATTTGGTCACTTGGAATACTATTATGGATGCTTATTGCCGAATGGGGCTCTGTGAGGAGGCTTCGAAGATTTTTGAACAAATTAAGGAGCCTAATATTATCTCATGGACCACTTTAATTTCGGGGTTTTCAAGGATCGGAAATCATGAAATGTCCTTGGCATTCTTCAGGAAAATGATGAGCAGAGGGGTAGTTTTACCGGATCCGGATGCGCTTGCTAGTGTCCTCGTTTTGTGCCGGTATCTGGGGACTTTGAGATATGGACGAGAAGTTCATGGATACGGTATTAAAACCGGTTTGAGACTTGGGTTCTACAGTTCAGCCGGGGCTGCCTTATTGACAATCTATGCAGGGGGTCGCAGGCTTCGAGATGCAAGAAATGTGTTTGAATTGATGGACAAATCTGATGTGGTTACATGGAATGCTATGATTCTTGGCTTTGCACATCTAGGGATGGTTGATTCAGCACATAAATGCTTCAGTGAGATGCAAACAATGGGAATTAGGAATGATGAAATCACAATATCTACTATTTTGCCAGTGTGTGATCTGAAGCTTGGGAAACAGATTCATGCTTATTACATCAGAAAAGAAGGTTTTGAAATGGTTACTACAGTATGGAATGCACTGATGAATATGTACTTGAAATGTGGATGCATTGGAACTGCCTATGCTATATTTTCAAAAATGGGAGTCAGAGATGTGGTATCGTGGAACACGATGATTGGAGGATATGGAATTCACGGGTACGGTGGATCTGCTCTTAAGCTATTGCAAGAGATGAATCGGTTGGGACTTCGCCCCAACTCGATGACTTTTAGTTCTGTGTTGTCGGCTTGTAGCCACTCAGGCCTTGTGGACGAGGGGCTGAAACTCTTCGACAGCTTGACTCGAGACTTTTGTTTTACCCCAACTATAGAGCATTTTGCTTGTGTTGTTGATTTGCTAGCACGAGCCGGTCGACTTGAGGATGCAGTTGGGTTCATAAATGAAATGCCTATAGAGCCTGATAGGAGTATTTGGGGTGCTTTGCTTGCTGCCTGTCGAGCTCACCAAAATGTACATTTTGGAACTCTAGCTGCAGAGAATCTATTCTGCTTGGAACCTGAAAATCCTGGGAATTACGTGACACTGTCAAACATATATGCTAGGGCAGGAAAATGGGATGATGCCATGAGAGTGAGGAAGCTAATGGAAGCTAGAGGATTGGTGAAACCATCTGGGTATAGTTGGATTGAATGTGGAAAATGAAAAGTAACATCAGTTGGATGGTGTCAAGAAGGATATATTCAAACATAATCTGCTAAGGTCTCTTCAGTCTGATTAGAAGGTGATAAAATTTTCAGTTTTTCTCCAATTTAAGCTAACGGAAGCTAGAGGATTGGTGAAACCATCTGGGTGTTGGATTGAAAGTGGAAAATGAGAAGTAACATCAATTGGATGGGGTCAAGAAGGATATATTCAAACATAATCTGCTAAGATCTCTGCAGTCTGATTAGAAGGTGAGAAAATTTTCAGTTTTTCTCTGGCACTTTTGCTCAATTTCTTGCTTTTGCTTTAGCTCTGGGAAACTGAAAGATTTCTTGAGAGTTACAGCCGAAGGTAATAAAAGGCTGCAGTTAGAAATAAATCAAGTTATTGTATATAACTGAGAATGGAAGCTTTTCCACACTCCAGGAGTTTCTCTTCAAGGTAACAGAAGCGTTCAATGCCAGCCATAGTTACTTGGTCTTCCATTACTAGTATATATACAAGAGAGAGAAAAAAGGTGACAGAAGTAAGCTAGAGACGGTAAATATGGGACCGGCAAGCTTGACAGTGATTGCATTGTTGTGTATGATGGGTCTAGCTCAAGCCCAGGATAGTCCGGAGGACTATATGAACCTCCACAACGCTGCCCGTGATGCAGTCGGTGTCGGACCGATGAAGTGGAACCAAGTCCTGGAAAAGTATGCCCAGGATTACGCCCAGAAGAGATCAAAGGATTGCCTACTCATTCATTCCGGTGGGCCATATGGGGAGAACATCTACTGGGGGCAGGGTGGTGAGAGCTACACAAGTGCAGAGGCAGGCATCAAATGGTGGCTGGATGAGAAGCAATACTATGACTATTCTACCAACACTTGCAGTCCTGGGCAGGAATGCTTGCATTATACCCAGATCGTTTGGAGGGATTCGGTGGATCTTGGTTGCGCTCGTGTAAGTTGTGGCAACGACCGTTACTTCATAACCTGCAACTATGATCCACCTGGTAACGTTGTAGGACAGCGCCCGCATTAGATGAGAGACGTAGCACTGTTTACCAATTTAGTTGTTGTATTGGTTTGATTATGAAAGTAAACCAATAACATCTGAATTGAACTTTGCGGTTTCTTAAATTTTGTGACTGTCATAATTTATTTATTTTAAGACCTTGATGGCATATACTTAAATTCATTTCTTTCATGGCATATTGTTTCCATTTCTGTTTTGTGACCAAAGAGATTTTGAAGAATTGAACCAGGTCATGTGAGATATTTGCTGAAGCATGCCAATGGTTGTCATTTGGTCAATATAATTTACACTTAATTTTATTCACATTGGAGACATATGTGCCCACAAGATAATCGAAATAGCAGATTTTAGCCAATCGCTTGTCTTTTTCTTTTAATTAAAATTTCCATTACACGTAGAGGACTAAAATGCAAATATTTTGTCAAATTATACTTGAGGGCCAATAGTTTAGATCAATACACTTTTTGACAATAAATTACCTAAAATAGGAGTCATAGATAATTTTTCCAAATAAAATGAGGTTTATTTACACATTTCTGAAATAACAAGGGGTTTTTTTAAGGAAAAAAAATAAAATAATAAGGACATGGTATAACACATTTCTAGGAAACTCCTCTTCTTCAATATATAATGGAAGACCTTGGTGGACACAAATCCAAGGAGGAAGAAGAGGGAGAAAATTTGTGAAATACTGTTAGAAAAGTAGGCGAGGAGATGTGTTATGCAGTGAAGTGCTCTTCTTGTAGCAAGACAACATGGGCTGGATGTGGAAGGCACGTTGCTTCGGTGTATAGACGGATCGAGGAAGGACGACACTGTCTTTGTCGGGAATGGCCCGGCGTCAATCCTGGCGCCGACCAATCCACTGAAGAAAATAATCCACAGTCCTCTTCCACTTGTGCAATTCTCTGATTATTGTCATCCCACATTGAATATTTTTTTTTTTTTTGGGTTGATTCTCACGAATAATTTTCTGTTTATAGTTTTATGTGAAAATAGAAGTAGAATGCCTAAAGGGTTGTTAATTTGATTGCATGTTCAGGTTTGATAGGTTCGAGGTTGTAAAAATAAGAAATTGATTGAAGGATTATTTGATGAAGAAACCCAAGTCGTTTTTTTTTTTTTTTAGGTCTAAAAGCATAGATTAAATTAGCTAATTAACAGAAGAGCACCACCGCAAGGTGGTTCTCCCCAGAGTCGGTGAAAAGTTCCTCCATAATGTCCGGAGGGATTAGGGAGAAAATACATAAATTAGAAAGCAAAGAACAACCTTTCTTAGCTAAAAGGTCAGCACATCTGTTGCTCTCCCTAAGACTGTTCAAGATTGGTTTCCCAATCTTGCTGGAGCAGCCCTTGAATGTCATTCAGAATGACAAAGTTCGGGTCAAGGGGGTTTGCCTATTGTACTATCAGGTTCACCGCGGCTTGCGAGTCGACATTGTTTTCGAATTTTCTGATCCCTTTGTTCCAAGCCAGTAAGACGCCTTCCCGAATTGCCCAAAGTTTAATTCGCAAGCTGGAGTTGTGGCCAATGTATCCGGCGAAACCAACCACCCAGTTATCATCTTCATTGTGAATGAGGCCACCAATTCCTGCAGTTCCCGATCCTCCTTGAGCGCTACCGTTCGTGTTGAGTTTGAACCAACCAGCCGCCAGTCTATCCCAGGCCACAGCTTTCCATTCCCTGTTAGACAAAGAAGCGTCACAAGCCACTACCATTTGATAGTATTTTTGTGACAAGTTACAAATACTTTTAAAAAGAAGTGATGGTTCTTTAGCTTGTTGCTTAAAGTGTATTGAATTTCTGTAGAGCCAAAGAGACCATATGGTGTGTGCAAAGAGGGTGTTAAAAGGGATATTGTCTAGAGTGGTTCTGGTATTGATACGTGAGTTAGTTTGGAGCCAGATCTAGATATCCGATTCTGTAAAGAAGCTTGGGTCAAGTGTAGCAGCCAAAAACATTGTCCAAATATTGACAGCAAAGGAACAATCTCTAACAATGTGGAAAGTAGTTTCCATGGTATAGGGGCAGAGGTCGCATCCATTCTCACTGATAATATTCCTTTGAAATAAAAGGTCTTTAGGGAGGATCTTGTTGTGCGCACATTACCAAATAAAGTCCTGAATTTTTTGGGGGCAAGGTATCCTCCAAATCCATCCCTAGTTGGGGGAAGTTTGAGGGATCGAGAGAAGGGAGAGATATGTGAATTTGGTGGAAAACAAGCCATTATTGGATGCGTTCCAAGTTAGGGAATCAGTGGGAGCAGAGTATTTGGGGGATATTGAGAATTTGGGTGGCCAAATCCGGGGGAAGAAACTGCCTGATCCTCTCCCTATCCCAGTTCCGACACCCCCCACCCTTCGATAAGGTCAGCAACTTTAAGGTGCTCGGTCCCCATTAGAGGTGTAGTGAGATCGCACAGAGGCTTATCGCCAACCCAGTAATCATACACCAGAAGGATATCGAGAGGCCGTCTCCAATCCTCCATCTGGAATGAGACTTGAGAAAGTCCTAGGTGCGTGCGTGAGATGGTGCACCAGATGAGGGATCATCCAGGTCGGGGTTGGTGATTAAGGAAGTTATAATTGCGAGTGTACTTTGAAGAAAGGATTCTTCCCCAAAGAGACTCCGAATTTTTTGTTAGCTTCCCGTTCAATTTAGATAGGAGTGCGAGATTCATCTCACGGGACTTACGGATTCCCAAGCCAGATGAAGTCACGGTTCAATTTATCGATCTTGTTGCGAAAATTCTGGAGGAGTCAGGCTGATTGCATGGTGTAAATTGGAATGCTGGAGGTGACGGATTTGACCAGGGTTGTACGACCCGCCCTACTAAGGAATCAAGCTTTCCACCCCGAGAGCTTGTCGTTTAATTTGTCAAGCACCTTTTGGTAAGTAGCACGGGTAACTCTCTATGTAACAATGGGCACTCTGAGATAGGTACCAAGAGAGGATGTTCTAGGGATACAGAGAGAATGAGCAATCATTCTGGCCAGACAATTGGGGAAGTTAGGGGAGATAAGGATTTTAGATTTCTAGAAATTAATTGATTGGCCTGAGCCAGTGCAGAACATTTGGAGGGTGGCCATGATTGCATCGCAGTTGAACAAGTCAGCTTTCCCAAAAAGGAACAAGTCATCCGCAAAGAACAGATGGGAGAGGGGGGCCCACTCCTGGAGAGCTTTATTGGGATCCATCTCTTAGAGTCAACCTCGGAGGAGATCCAAGTGGAAAGAATCTCCATACATAAGATAAATAGATAGGGGGAAAGAGGGTCCTCCTGACGTATGCCTCTAGAAGTTCTAAAGGGTTCGGATTTCCCTCCATTCCATAGTATGGATATAGTACTAGAGGAGATGCAGTTGGAAATGAGGGAAATCCAGTTTGGGGGGAATTTGAACGCTAATAGAGTATGTTCAATGAAACTCTACCCCAACTTATCATACGCTTTTTCAAGGTCCACCTTGATGGCCATGAGGCCCCCTTTACCCTTCTTGTGTTTAATCGTGTGGGCTAATTCCTGAGCAATAATAATGTTGTCAGTCCCTTGCCTCGCCCGGGATGAAGCTACTCTGATAGGGACCAATCAGCTTGTGGAGAAAGGGTTTTAAACGGAGGGTGAGGATTTTGGTAACCAGTTTATATGTGATGTTACATAAGCTGATCGGTTCGAATTGGGAGATGGATTTCGGGTGCTTGGTCCTGGGGATGAGGACAATGAGGGTGTGGTTGAGGTCCTCTGGCATGGTCCGATTATTAAAGATAGATTTAACAAGGTCGCAGATGAATTTACCCACAATGTCCCAATTAGATTGGTAAAACACCGCGTGCAGGCCGTCAAGGCCAGGGGCTTTGTTAGGGGCCATAAGGAAGAGGGCAGCTTTGCTCTCTTTGTCAGAAAGGGGTTATCAAGCTCATTGGCCTCCGCCTGGTCCAGAAAGCGAAGACCATCCGGGGTCTCAAAACCAGTAGAACAGGTGAGGGTGGAGGTAAACATAGTTTTCATATGTGAGACTGCCAAGTCTCTCAACATCTCCCGATCATAGCACCACACATTATTATTGTTTTTGAGACCCACAATCTTGTTATTTTTTTCTGTTGCAAAGGGTCGAAAGTGGTTTTCTGTGGCAAGTGGTTTTCTATTCATATCGTTTTTTTTAATTTTGGATGGGGAATTCTATTATGCCAACCCCCGCATAGTATCAAGTTGAGATTTTATTAAAAAAATATATATAAATAAATAGATAAATAAATAAATAAAATTAATGGTCGTAAATTGGGGTGTTAATGGATACCTGATACTCGACAAACCCGAAAGAACCAAACCTGTTGAGAAGGGTCTGGTTATGGGTTTATAGACCCGGATCATGATAGGGTCCAATTCTGGTTATATAGAGATAGACCTTTTAAGAATTGGGTTTATGTGGGTATACGTGACGGGTACCTGACAGAAACGAACCTGTTTCATAAACATTTAATTTATATTTAAAAAATACATTAATTAAAATTTTGATAACCAATTATAATATTAATTAATTTAATTAAAACTAAATGAAAGTTAGTCTATAAGTTTTTAATTTTTAAATGTCCATTTGTATTAGACATTCATTTTATGTTATGGATGGTGCGTAATATGTGTTAGTGTAAATATTTTATCTAAATTTAAATAAATCTAAGTTTGTATGATAATGAAATAATATTAATATAGCTCAAATAGATATTTTTAATACATATTTGTATAATAAATAGTGGGTATCCAATGGGTACCCATTAAGAATCTGGTTTTTTTGAGTTCGGTTCTGGGACTTGTTGGACCCGTCCCGAATTCGACCTGTTGACACCCCTGGTTGTAAATGATGTTCTCCACTATATAGTTTAACAAAATTTGTAGAGTTAAATTTGCAATGGGCCGGATGACCCTCCTGGTTCAATCAGCCTGACCCTATGATTGGTCGGGTTTGGGCAAGGGTAAGTGGGTAAGGTCAGGCGGGTTACGGGCTTTTTCGGTTTGGTTTTTTTGATTTTCACTTTAGACCAACCAATTGACACCCTTAGTGAGCGAGGATACAAATTTGAAAGAAAAAAAAATTGAGAGGGGGCAACAAAAAAACTCTAGGGGGCAAAAACAAAAATTGGCAATGGACAATTTGTAATATGTTACAAAAATATTTATAACTTTAAATGGGACGGGGGCAAGACAATTTGTAATGTGTTACAAAAATAATTATTAAATTTAAATGAGGGAGGGACGGTCATCCGATGCCCCTAGCCTCTTTCCCCTATGTAGCTCTGCTAGGTGGTTGCCCTAGCATAATCTTTCCCCTATGTAGCTCTGTCCATGCCCTTTCCTTAGTAACAGTCAATAAACTAACATAATATGTCCTAGCCTCTTTCCCCTGTGTAACTCCGGCAACTGGGGGGCTCTGATGCCCTATCCTCTTTCCCCTATGTATCTCTGCTAGGAGGTTGCCCCTGGCTTCTTTTCCCTCTGTAGCTCTATCCATACCCCTAGTTAGTAATAGTCAATAACGTAACAAAATATTTATTTTTTTTGCTTATAGCAACGTATTTTAAAGATGAAAATACTCTTATATACCTTGTTTAATGATCTTACTAACAAAATAGGTGTTTATTCAAAAAGAAGAAACAAGCTTTGTAACACTGAAAATTATGAAATCTCCAACAATATCTCTTATAATTATGGGATAAAATAATAATTTAATTTTCTATCCTTTTCACATACTTAAACGTCATGATTGATAAAAGAGTATTATGGTCAAATTATCAACTCCTATTACAAATCGTTAGGCCATGTTCTAGTTTAATTGGCCCAATAAAGGCATTGGTTGTAATAAGGTTTGAAGGGTACTTGTTGCCATTGTGCCAAACCTAAGAGGGGTGTCAGCTAAACGAATCAAATTAATTTGGTTTGTCATTGTGCCAAACCTTAGGCAGTCAAGTGATTCATTGACTCCATATTTTCATTGTGGACTAATTGACTAAAAGAAAGATGCCTTCTTGAATTCTTACTTCTAAATGGTATGAGATTTGTAAATTTTTTTATGAGCTTAATCCTATGATCTATCATGTGTTTAAAGAATGAAATGTGGTTGTGGAGAGGTAATTACCCCAAGAAAAGCCGTTAAAAAGTTAAAAATTAATCAATCAAGTTACTATATATAACTGAGAATGGAAGCTTTTTCACACTCCTGGAGTTTCGTTAAAGAGATGACTATTGACACCTTTTCTTTTCCCTTAAAAGTAACAGAAATTTTCAACGCCAGCCATAGTTACTTCCGCTTCGCAACGAACGATCTCCCATTACTTCTATATATACAAGAGAAAGAAAAAAGGTTGATTACCAAACAAAAGAGAAAGAAAACTTTGACGGAATTAAGCTAGAGATTGCAAATATGGGACCAGCGTGTTTGACGGTGGTTGCAATATTGTTGTGTATAATGAGCCTAGCCCAAGCCCAGAACAGTCCGGAGGACTACCTGAACCTCCACAACGCCGCTCGTGATACAGTCGGTGTCGGACCGATGAAGTGGGACCAAGTCCTGGAAAAGTATGCCCAGGATTACGCCCAGAAGAGGTCAAAGGACTGCCAACTCATTCACTCTGGTGGGCCATATGGAGAGAACATCTACTGGGGGCAAGGTGACGAGAGCTACACCAGTGCAGAGGCAGCCATCAAATGGTGGCTCAATGAGAAGCAATACTACGACTACTCTAGTAACACGTGCAGTCCTGGGCAGGAATGCTTGCATTATACCCAGATTCTCTGGAGAGATTCGGTGCGTCTCGGTTGCGCTCGTGCTAGTTGTGGTAACGACCGTTATTTCATAACTTGCAACTATGATCCCCCAGGCAACTTTGTAGGACAACACCCATATTAGATCAGAGACGTAGCCCTTGATAGATGCATGGAACATTGGACCAGATCACGCCAGTATTTTTTTATTTTTTATTTTTTGTGACCAGTTATGTTACTTAAATTTTGTGATGGTCATACTTGATTCATTAATTTTAAGACTCTGATGACATATCGTTTCCATTTCCATTTCTTTCTTTGTGAACAAACTTCAAATTATACTTTCCGCCAATCTTAGCTGGAGAGAGAGAGAGAGAGAAGAATTGAACCAGGTCATATCCAAAAAGAAAGAAGGAAAATCATGACCCGGAACATGTGGGATATTTGGTGAAGCTTGTATATATATATATATATATATATATATAGAAAGTCCATGTGATTGCTTTTGTGTTGGCTAAAATTACGCCGCTTAATGGTAAAATTCAAACATAAGCTTGAGAGAAGCTAAAGTATGCTAAGATTAATTTGTTAATAGTCAATCTGACACGATAGTTTTCTTTTTTTTACTCTATAATAGAAGGGAGTGTTTGAAAGGAGAAGTGATTTCTTAAAATTGATTCTTATAAAGCATTTTATAAATCAGAAGAATAAAAGATGTTTGGAAAAAACCTATTAAAAAGCGCTTCCAAATTAAATTTATGAGAAACTTGCTTGTGTAGAGTAGAAAATCTAAATTAAGTAGGAGTTCTGTTCATGAAGATAATATGGGTAAAATAGGTATTTTAAAAGTTTTAAAGGGGCATATAAGACCATCAGACATATTTCATTTACGAAGATAACATGGGTAAAATAAGTATTTTTAAAATTTTAAAGGGACATATAAGATCATAAGACATATTTCAATAAAACCTCAAATTGATACCTACAAACATGATTTTAGAAGCAAGAAATAGTAGCTTCAAAAAAATCAACGTTTGGATGAAGCGATTCTTGTGGAATCGCTTTTCACTTTAGTTAGTACCAAACGCCTATTTATTTAATTGAAGGGCTTTTGGGTTCAAGAATCGCTTCTAGAGCCCGAAAAAGCAATCCCAAACACGCCCGAAATATGATGAACTCGGTTAATTAGGAGCTTTTAGATATTCTCTCAGCTTCTGAGTAAGAAACTAGTTGGAGTGTTTAGACATATGTTCTCTTATAACCTTATCATTGATGTGCGTATAATCAGCCATTGAGTATTAGTAGTATAGTATGGATCTAATATGAAGAAGTATAAGATGATGTGACCAAATCCTACTCTGTATATATAGACTGGGATTGTGATGAACGGTACTTGTTATTTATGATACCGTCACATAGACTCATACAAACATCATTAGAACGCTTCACTCACATCCCTCCACAATCCAGGACTAATTAAGGATCCGTACCTTCTTCTTCTACAAGAAATACTATGGAATCCAGATAATAGATTTTTTAAAAACAATAATCAAGAACTCCTCGTCTTTAATTAATAAGGACGCTCCCCTTCATAGTTGCCAGGAGGATCATAGTTGCAAATGATGAAGAAGTTCCCATTCTTGCATTTCACTCTCGCGCACCCGAGATGAACCGATTTGCGCCATACCACCTGAGTGTAGTGTAGACACTCACCTCCCAAGCAGCAGTTCGAGTTGTAGTTGTAGAATGGCTTTTCTGAGGCAAAAAATTTCACAGCATCACTGCCGGAAAAGGGTTCGCCACCTTCGGCAATGTTCTCACCATAGGGTCCATACGAATGCTCAAGGTTGCAATCACCTGCAGCTCTCTGATATGCGTATTTCTGAGCATATGCCGCCACTGTGTTGTTCCATGCCATAGGACCAACGCCCACCTGTGAACGAAAGGCATTGTGAGCGTTAAGGTAGTCTCCTGGAGAATTTTGGGATTGGGAGACATGGATTAAGGCAAACACAAGAACTAATTCCAACCTAGATAACCTCATTTTCTTCTCTACCTCTTTCTAATTGCACACAAAGGTTGTATTTTTGTTGAGATATAAAGTGTCTCATTAGGGGGTATTTATAGGTCCAGACTTCACCATCAGAACTCTACAGTGAAGTTTCTGTACAATATGTGATCATTTTAAATTATTCATCCATGTCTTTATAAAATGAATACTATCCATGTGATTCATTGAAAATGAAGCCATCACGAGATCGACTATTTATTCTTTTATACAAAAAATAAAAAATAACAAATGGTGATTGGTTAGTTATATATGTTACAAGAGAACTGTTTATTCTTTCTAAACTTTTTTATCTTCAACAAGATATAGAGGAAAGAAAGGTACAAGGGACCATCTAAAAAAAAAAGAAAGAAAAAAAGCTACGGAAGAGGGTGGCAATGGGTCGGGTGATCCACCTGGTCCGATTAGCTGGCCCGGCCTTATGTTTGAGTGGGTTTGGGCAAGGATAATTAGCCTATAGAGCTGCGCAAGAATTTAAGGCCATATCAATTTTTAGGATCAGGTTCGGGTTGGTGTTGGTTTGGCCCGGTCCGACCCTATCCGAACATTCCCTACCTACTATCTAAGTACATTTATTTATTTATTTTATAAGAAGATATTGTGTTATTACATAACCACTAATCATATTACTTATAAAAGGATATAATATATTTGAAATGAAATAAAAATTTAATTTATATTTAAATAATTCATTACTTAAATTTTAGACAATCAATTATAATATTAATTAATTAATCTAATCAAAATAAAATGAAAGTTAATCAACAAGTATTTACTTTTTAAATGTCCATTTATGTTATGGATGTTGAATAATATGTGTTGTTGTAAATATTCTATTTAAATTTAGATAAATCTGAGTTTTTGGAATGAGATGATTATCATGATTTTTAAATATTATTAATATAGTTAAAATAAATATATATTTTTAATTTAATAAGTATTGGGTACCCATTAAGAATTAATCAGGCATTTGTGAGTTCGATTCTGGGACTAAGAGTGATGAATCAAAAGCAATGCCCTTCTTAGACCCCAGACCTAACAAGATGTTAAGGAGAGTTGATTGCCCAAAATATATAACTGAGAATGAAAGTTTTTTCACACTCCAGGAGTTTCGTTAAAGAGATGACTATTGACACCTTTTCTAATCAATCAAGTTGCTATATATAACTGAGAATTGAAGTTCTTTCACACTCCACAAGTTTCGTTAAAGAGATGACTATTGACACCTTTTCTTTTCTCTTAAAGGTAACAGAAACTTTCAACGCCAGCCATAGTTACTTCCGCTTCGCAATGGATGATCTCCCATTATACTAGTATATATACAAGAGAAAGAAAAAGGTTGATTACCAAACAAAAGGTGACAGAAGTAAGCTAGAGATGGCAAATATGGGAGCTGCGTGCATGACAGTGGTTGCAATATTGTTGTGAATAATGAACATGTTGGAATTTGATATTTGATTTCAAAATTTAAAATATTATTTTAATATAAAAAATGTTTAATATTAAATAGAAAAGACGTTTTGTCTTTTTTGGTTATAATATAAAAACAGTTTTGATATTTACCATTAATAAGGGGACGTTTTGGACTTGAAAGT
>JAUPMG010000014.1:7151040-7189641 GCA_031762675.1 Pachysandra terminalis | reverse complement strand
GTTGCTTTGTCTGCCTTTCTGGTTTCTGTTGAAAGAAGTCCTGGTGCGCAGAAAGTGGTAATGGAGAAAGGTCTTCATCTAATGAGAGAAACTGCTAAACGGACTGCAAAGCATAATCCTGTTCAAGAAGCATTGGCGAAGGCCTTGGAATTACTCTGCACTGGGGACCTGCATTTATCTCTTGAAGAAAGTCAAAAGTGGTCTGGTATTCTTCTGCCTTGGGTTTGTGGAAAATTCTCCTCTGATGCTATACGCTCATCCGCTACAAGAATCCTTGCACGCATTTTGGAAGATTATGGCCCATCTTTGATACCTATATCTCAAGGATGGTTAGCTATTTTACTGACCGAGATTCTGGGTTCCAGTAAGACAGCATCGTCAAAAGTAAATCAGCCTAAATCTGGCAAAGTGAAGGTAAAAAGATGCTTATTTCTTCAGTACTATATAAATATAGATGTAGTTATTGCACATGCACACACTTACAAAATAAAGCCCTCATCTGTTTAAGGTATTTTTGGTTCAATCAGTTTGGTGGTTGCATTTCAGAAATTTATTTCTATTGATATTTATTAAATATGATTAATTCTTTGCAGACTCAAATCGACCAATCCAATGCTGTTTCCGCTGCGCAGATTACTAATCAGTTGGCTGTTGCTGTTGTTAATCTAGCAGGAAGTCAGATGGGACTTTCCACAGATTCTGTTGATACATTTCCTCTTTTAGATCTTCTTTCTCTCGAACTATTTGCCGGACCATTCAAAAATTTGAATAAAGAAAGCTTGCCTAAGTTTGATGCTGCAGATTCTTCAATGGCAACACTTAAAGGTATTAAAGCACTGACTGAGGTTTGTGCTGAAGATTCTGTAAGCCAAAACAAAATAGTTGATATTGGGGTTTTGTGTTTGCTAAGGCGTTATCTATTGCGGGATGATTATGAAAAACTGGCTGCAATGGAAGCATATGATGCATCAAGGGTCCTTGAGACACAGGAGCGAGTCTCAAATGTTCCTGGTGAATCATCTGTTTTAGATTCTAATGATTCTTCTAGTGTCAGAGTGCCTCCTACAGCTCACATTCGAAAGCATGCAGCAAGGCTGCTAATGATCCTTTCTCTTCTCCCAAAAGTTCAGAAAGCAATTGTGGCTGATGAAATTTGGTGCAAATGGCTTGACGATTGTGCCCATGGGAAAATTCCTGGTTGTAATGACCTGAAAATGCAGAGTTATGCTAGAGCTGCACTGTTAAATATATTTTGCTCAGAGAAAATTGGTGGAAGTTCCTTACATGATAACATTCCTGATGCTGGTGTTGTAAACCAGAGGAGTATGTGTCCTCGTTATGATGACATGATATTTTTAATCAATCCTGAACTGCCACACTGGAAATGTCCTGAGAAAACTGGTTCAGACACTGCTGCACATATGTTTCCACCTGAAGAGAGATCAAACTCTGTTAGTAGTTCATCTCATTATGATGATGATTCTGTTGACAGTGAACTTGGACATGTAACAAGAAATTCTGATAATGGTAGCTCATCCACTCCTGTTAATGGATCTGACAAAGTCTCAGAATCAGAGGTTCCGTTACTGGATATTGTTTTTGTTCATGGCTTGCGTGGTGGGCCTTTCAAGACTTGGCGTCTAGCTGAGGACAAGTCATCAACAACTAGTAAGTTGGTAGAGAAGATTGATCAGGAGGCAGGGAAACAAGGGACATGTTGGCCCAGAGAATGGCTTTCAGCCGACTTTCCTTATGCTCGCATGTTTACAGTTAAATATAAGGTTTGTGATTTACTTTAAAGCATTGCATTTTGAAATTGTACAAGTAAGAAAAAAAATTTCTTAGACTTGTTGAATTATTAAAAACATTTTCTTTCAAGGCCAATTGCCTTTTAGTGCATGCCCTTCCTTATAGCAGCTTTAGTAATTTTAATTTTCTAAGGGTGTCTCCAGGTTGACATCTTCTGATGAACACCTACCATCTAACTGAATGATTGATGCAGACAAATATAACTCAGTGGTCTGGAGCTAGCCTGCCTCTTCAGGTTTGTCTTTTTTCGTTCATCAATTTAGAGTATTGCCAAGCTATACATATTTGACGTGTAAAGGGGTGAATATTGTCTCTACTTCGTCGAGTAGCTGGATTGACAGATGAACTTAGACTATGTCATGCATTCTCCTAGATTTTGTTAAAATGTATGCTAAGTTATAATATTTGGCATTTTGTTCTGATGCCGCAATGAAATATTCGTTTCTGTTTCTTGGCCTCAGTGTGGTATTTATTTTATTTATATATTTATTATTGTTATTTTTTGATTTCTGTTTTGGATGTAACAGTACATGAAGTTTAGACATAAAGCAATACAAACTTTTCTCTTAGACGTTTATACACCATAGCCTTTATAGTTAGTAAATCGCTTATCTGATTCCGGCTTCAACAATAATCTAAGGTTCTTACCCAGTACCCACCAAAAAAGCTGTATATTTTTCTAATTGGGCATTAACAAGTGACAGCATGATAACCATTTTAAGTAGATTATATGCCTTCAAATCATTTCTGGCTGTCTCCATAGACGTTTCTTGTTGGTCTTCCTCTAGGCCTTTTTGATCCTTTAGCTTGGGAATCTTGCACCTTCTCACTGCTGTCACCATTGGTATCTATTTTACATGGGCAAATCATCTCAGTTGGCATTACTTTCTATTATTGATATGTAAGTCCTTCCACACATCCTTTTCTCAGCAATGCTCATCCTATGGATGTGTTGCTTCTTAATTGCCCAACATTCTATTCATCGTAGTAGGTTTAGTTTTGCTGTCTTATAAAATTTTCCTTTGAGCTTGGGTGGAATAGGTTGGTCACATGACACTCTAGAAGTTCTCCACCAAAGCCATTTAGCTCTATTTATATGCTTAGCAAATATCTACTCATAAATGGTCACTTTTTGGAATTCATTGGTTTCCAATGCTTGATCCCATTCGTATTTGTACTAAAGTTGCTTCCATACACTTGGTCTTAGTTCAATTTATTTTTTTGAACATTTCGATTCAAGTTATATCTCTACAATTTTAGATTCAATTTTCCTTTGTCTCTATTTTGGTAAACCATTTCCACATCTTCTGTAATTATCACATCCCACGGTATCTCTGCTTGGATAGTCATCAATTCATCCGTAGTCAATGCAAACACATAAAACCCATAGCTGATCCCTGGTGTAAGCTTTTTGGTATGGGGAATTCATTGGACCCACTAGCAATTGTTTTCAAAATAGTTAATGCTCTTTTTGTATTCATTGGACCCATAGCTGAGCCCTGGTGTAAGTCCTGCCCGATTAATTCTTTTGGTCCTCTAGCTTATTCTCCTTTTTTTTTTCTTAAAATAATAAAACCTTGTGACCTTTCATATTTCTCTGAACTTCTCCACTAATTCTCTAAGCATAATAAGTAGCCTTAATGGGGTAGACCTTTCTAGCATATAACCAAACTGATTTTTCCTAATACTTGAGTTACTTGTCTTGGTCTTTGTTCTGTCAATCTTTTACATAATTTAATGATGTGGTTCTCTTTGTTCTGAACTTTTCTACTGATTATGTAAGCTAAATAGGAAGCCTCAATGATATACCTTCTAAACATATAGCCAAACTGTTTTTCTGGAGCCTGGGTTATTTATCTTAACCTTTTCTCGACAATTTTATGGTATGACACACACACACACACATATATATATATATATATATATATATATGCGTGTGTGTGTATTTAAGACATGTTTTGTTCATTTGTTGGATCTGTAATGTCTTTACTCTTTAGTATTAACAACTTCTTTGGCATAACAATTTAGAGCAAGATGTACCTTTGGATTCCCTTTCTAATATGTTCTACTCTGTTTACTTTCTTGCTTTGTTTCACTTTCTGTTAAATTAGGACTTTCTTTTAATTTCTGATGATTCTATTTGTCACTTCTTTATTTTCAACTTCATTTGCTCTTTTGGAGCTGTTTTTGGCCACTTGTGTTATTGGAAATATGCAGGAAGTCAGCTCGATGCTGCTACAGAAGCTTGTTGCTGCAGGTATCGGGAATCGCCCTGTTGTTTTTGTTACTCACAGGTCTGTGTTTCGTTGTTTTCTTTTTATTCTGTGTCAGATGGGCTTGCAGAATGCTATTATTTTTTTCAGACTTTACAACTCGGTTGTGTGATCAGCCATTTACAATCATCATGATGCATAGTCTGTGGATATGTTACTGTTACTCTTTGCTATTCACAACTTCCATTGTGGGTTTTCACTTCAGGAAATAACAATTTGAAGATAATTTGCATATATAGAAAACAGAAAGTTTTGATGTTTGTAATTCTAATCAGGCTGTGCATGCTGGCTGGTTTTCATTTATGTTGTATTCTGTAGATGTTAATGTTATTCTTTGCTATTCACAATTTCCATTCTGGGTCTTTACTTCAGGAAATAACAATTTGAAGATAACTTGCATATATAGAAAACAGAAAGTTTTGATGTTTGTAATTCTCATCAGGTACACTGCCTGGTTTTCATTTATGTTGTATTCTGTGGAGGTTCAAGTTTTAGATTCAGTTAAGATGACACTGAGAGTAACTGTGCTGCAACATCTTGATTATATTTGGAAAGAATCTGTTGATTTAGCTAATATTCTATTTCTTATTAAAATTAGGTAGGAAATGCATAATGCTTCTGTAAAATGACCGTAAAACACATACACTATAATACAATGTGTTCTTGTTTTCATGCTTTAAAGAAGAGCATCAATTTTGAGTGTTTATTTTGACACTGTCCATGTTAGGACCACTACCTCAGAATCTGTTGAATAAGGAGTAAGGGCTTGTTTGGAATTCATTCTAGGAACCAGTTCCTTAAACGTATTCGAACTAGTTTTGAAAGTTTTTTGGTTGTGTTTGGTTAACACAAAATGAGTTGCAACCGAAAATAGGTGTTTGGTTGACGTGAATAAAATGGACTTTGATCAAACTTGACATATTAACAAGTTAGCCAAAAAATGGGTTTTCTTATTACAAGTTTTCACTGCAATAAGAAAAGATTATCTTATTTACAAGTTTGTCACCACAAGAATGAGAACAACACAGTCCTAATATCCGGAAAAACGGTTAGGGGTAATTCAGTGAAAGAGGCATCTTCTCATTCTCATTCCGGGGGAACTTATTCTCCCTTTACTAACAAAACGAATTTCTATCCATGAGAACTCATTCCAATTGAATTTTTCGAGTTTCTAAAATTCAATTGGATGTTCAATGCAGCATTAGCGTGCCTCTGATGATTCTGACATCTAGTATCTTCCTTGCCCAAATATGTCCGCTAGTTCAGATAGTTTTCCACATCTAAACCCTTTACCTCATACCCCTTGAAAATTGATATGCCTCATAATATATAACTGTTAAACTGTTTTATATCTGTCAATGAATCCTCAGAATTTGAGAAGCTTGCTAATTGATATACATTCACCATTGCTTTCTGCTTTCACTAATAAAGGAACCGACCAGGCCAGCTGCCTAAGCTATAAATCAATTTGGGCCGATTCACTATTCACATAAGGAACTGGTCAAGAACCAAAAAGGGTTAATAGTCAAAACAGCTGATCATGTAAACAGGGCTGAGCTTCTAAACCCATAGGTTGACAATTTATGCTGTAGATTGAATATATTACTCTCTTGCCATCTTGCGCAATTTGTTTACCGTAGAACTTATATTAGTAGGCTGAGTGTGATGGAACGATTGAGTTGGGGTTCTTTTTCATAAGTGGTACACCTGCACCTTGCATGCACACTCTATATTCTAGATACGTATCTGTTGATAGCCTTCCGCAAAAAACCCACAATCTTTTATATAAATATTGGTTATTGTATGCAGCATGGGGGGCCTAGTTGTGAAGCAGATGCTATACCAGGCGAAGGCAGAACATTTGGATTTGGTGAATAACACCATTGGAGTTGTATGCTATCTTCACTACATAATTAATACTTAGGCCTCGTTGGCTGTCATTCTGATCAGGAACTCATTCTAGGAACTAATTTTGAGGGCTTCTTGGTTACGTTTGGTTAGCATGTAACAAAATGAGTTCTGACCTAGTATAGATATTTGGTTAACATGTACTAAAAAGAGTTTGGACCAAATTTTCTAATTTTTTTTTTTAATTATAAGTATTTTCATAAAATTCCATATCCACACATAATCTTTGCACAATTATATCCTTTTAAATGTGATAATAACACTCCAAAATAATTTGTAATAGAAAGAGTGTATTTACAAGTTTGCCACTCCAAAGACTCAAAACTTGTTCCTAAAATCTAAAATTAGTGTTGGAGGTGATTCTGTGATAAAGGGTGTTTTCTCATTCTCATTCTGGGAGAACTCATTCTGCCTTTGCTAACCAAACAACCATTTATCTACGAGAACTCATTCTACCTACTGGAACTCATCCCAAGTCCTGGAATGAATTCCCAAAATGACAGCCAAACGAGGCCTTATTCGTCTCGAATCTTCTTTCAATTTTTCGTTCTAGCTTTTTCCCCTTCATAATGATGGTGTGCATCATGGCTTCAGGTGTTCTATAGCTGTCCACATTTTGGTAGCAAACTTGCGGACATGCCTTGGCGGATGGGACTTGTATTTCGTCCTGCTCCCACTGTTAGTATTTTGTTTCTCGTGTCTGAGCTTGCCTTTCCAACAGTTCATTTAGTTAGCCCTTGGGGATTTACATTATGCTGTTCTGTTGATAGTTCTTAGTATCAAGAATGGATTTTAGTAGTTACCCCCAATCATCTTGCAGATCGCAGAGCTAAGAAGTGGATCTCCAAAATTGACCGAGCTTAACGACTTTATTCGTCGTCTTCATAACAAAAGGATGCTTGAGGTTCTCAGTTTTAGTGAGGTATGTACCAAAATATATATCCCTTGGTGTTTCAATATCTTTATTTGGTAAGTTTAGTTACTTTAGTAGGCTAAGTAAGAAAAGTTGTTTCACAGACCAAGGTAACTCCAATTGTTGAAGGTTATGGAGGATGGGCCTTCAGAATGGAAATTGTACCAATTGAATCGGCATATCCGGGGTTTGGTGAACTTGTTGTAAGTTTGATACTTATATGATTAGCGATTGATTAGATAGCTTGTATATAAGATTATTAGCCCACACAGGTTAGCTCAACTGGCAGGCTCTCCAGTTCAAGAACTGGAGGTCCCAGGTTCGAGTCCCTGGGCTTACCTGATATATGGTCCTTATGGGTGGGGTCATGTATCCAGGGTTTACCCTGTCCCCCTAAGTGGGGTCGGGGGTTCCCCGTCACCAAAAAAAAAAGGATTATTATTTAATGTACACCAAGGGTAATTTTCTGTTTTACGATTAACCCTTGCCTATTCAGCAAATGCATAAAATGTCGGCATATAAATGTGTATAAAATGCAAAATATCTTTTTGGAATCACTGAACACTCGATAGTTTTTGCTTAGAGCTGACTTCTATACTTTGTTTTTTGAAAATATAATTATAACTATCTTTGTGTTCACCTTCAAACTTATGCTGCTTTAAATATTGTCAGAAGATTTACTTGCATAATGCATTTGTATTCAGACATTACTTACACTGCTATCCTTTTTCCCGTTCCTTTTTTTTTTTTTTTTTTTTTAAAAAAAAATTTTGGATCAGGTATTAGAATCAACAGATCATATAAATTCGTGCAAACCGGTCAGTCGATCTGATCCATCCTATGCAGAGACATTAAACTTTCTGCAGAAGGTAAAAGCCCACTGTACGTGAGGTGTATTTTTTCAGTTACAGGTGCACTAGACATTGAAATTTGAGGAGTTCCTTGAAACATGAAGTTCATGAACCTGCAAGTCAAGTGCTTGTGAGGGGGAAGTATTTCAACATTCTTATTTACAATTTGGGAGTATGGCTTGCTTGCATGCAAGAGCCAGGTCATGAAATCTCTGCTGCAAACATCCCCAACACTTAATGTGGCGGTATTGGTTATCATCTGGGAGAGGGTAGATAACACTTGTAAATACGATGCAGTTATTTATTTATTTTTTTCCCTCCTTAATCTTTTGTAGTATTATATAATTTTATCTTTCTTTATTTATATGATTAATTCATGAAGTAGCTCCAAGCTGTTAGCATTGTGCTGCACCTTAAGATTGTCGTGTAAGTCATGCTTGAAACTCAATTCATTGCTATTTCTTGTTTTAACCAGAGGCATCCATTACTGTGGTTAGTTGTTAGTAGGGCAAGGTTTCAAGGATCGGACTGCTCCGGTCTGTACCAGCCAATCTGTACTGGGATCGGCCAAGACTGGTCTGGTTGCAAGCCACGATACAACTGGTCTGGTTGCAAGCCACGATACAACTCATGAGATTTTGGACCGGACGGGTACAATTGATACCCTTAAGGACTGGCCAGTACAACTAGTCTAGTGATTTGTCCACAACTAGTCTAGTGATTTGTCCAATCGATTCGATGTTTCTTTTTAGTTTTTTTTTGTAAATTTATAAATTGGACTATCCAAACCGATATCGATCTAGACTGGTCTAGTCCTGGCTGGTCTGGTGACCTGCCCGGCCGATCCAAAAAATTTTTTTTTGGAAACAATCCACTTTTATACCGGATCCAGATCTGCCAATCTGGACTGGGATTGCCCGGGACCGGTCCGATCCCGAACTTTGGACTTTAAACCTTGAGTAGGGGAGTCAACCGGGCGAGGCTGCACGTGCCGGCCTGGCCAGGCACGGTATGATAAGGGTTATAATGTTTGGTCTGGGCTCAGCCCATGGTAGGGCTCGGGAACAGGCATGAATTGGTTTCTAGGCAGAGTACGTGCAAACTTGGCATGATAATAATCGTGTCCCAGTGTCGGGTCAGGCCTGGGGGACTCAAAATAGGCCTTATCGTGTTGGCCCGGCAAGATGAGGCCCATTTGTACACCCCTACAGTTGTGTTTGAAGTTCAACAGGCAAACTGGCCTTTTGTCCTAACTTTCTTCCTTCGTCTGTAACCGACCGAGCTCTGCTTTCGCGGTCTCCCGCCCCAATCTTATCGGTGAAGTTAACAAAGAGCGAGTCTGGATATAATGTTGTTATCTTCTTTCGCAACTTCTACTGCTTTGCAATGCTTATCTTCTCATTCCCAATTCTTTCCATTTCGGATTATTACTACGAAGAAGAAGAAGCCGGAGAAGAAGAATCACGGCAACGATTTCCTCATCTTGTTTTGTTGCAGTTCCACAGACTCGACGGCATCGGAAACATTACCGATTACTATGGCAACGACGACGACGGCTCCATTGTTGAGGAGGAGGAAGCGGTATAGGAAGATGTACCCAGGCGAAGATAAGGGCATCGCCGAAGAGATGAGGTTCGTTTCCATGAAACTCCGTAACGACAAGGCCGGTAGTTTCGATCAGAAAACAGTAAATGATGATGGAGAAGAGTTACTAGTTGATGAGAAAAGTGATGAACGGGCTTGGAAGCCCAGCATGGAAGGCTTCGTCCAGTACCTGGTTGATAGCGAGCTCATCTTCAACACACTCGATCGCATTGTCGATGAATCCGACCATGTCGCTTGTGAGCTTTCCTTTCTTTCTCTCTTTTTCTCTTTCTTACCTCCATTTGTTCCCTCTCTTTGTGCGCGCGCGCGCGCGCGTGTGTTCATCAAGGTTTAGACAGATTATTTATTGAAAAAGGCCCAATCCCCCTCTCTATTGTGGTTCTGTTCGATTATTCATTTGTTTGGGTGGGGATTAAGGAATCTTGTATTGGATCGTACTCAGCATTGCACTGTGAATTTCTTTCTGGTGTGAATCCTTTTTGTTATTTGAAAGAGTAGAAAAAGAAAAAAGAAGAAATAAAAGGAAAGGGAAACGCAGTGGAAGAGTTAAATTTTTGAACATTTTGTGAATATCGACAAGAAGAAATTAGAAGGAAAAAAAAATAGCAAGAGTTAAAGTTGATCGGGATCAAGCAATAATAATAAACATAGTAAAACGTAGATCATAACAATGCACACAGATATTCGTGTATGTCCATGGGAGAGAAGAAGCTTCCACTATGTCAAAAACGAATTAGGGTTACAACTTATACTCTTACCCGATAAGGTCTTTAGTCTACTGATTACACTACCAACTTAGCTTCTCAAGAGTCACAGTGGGAGATAACTTGAGACCCTGTAATCTTAGTATATGTAGTTTCTTATTGATGCATGTTAATTAAATTTTTCAATACTATGTTGAACACAAATCCATTCAGATTCCATCACTAGCCTAGGATTTTAGGCAAAGAGGGATAAAATCAAAGAGAAGAAAATCATGAATGTGCGTATAGTTCATTAGCTTGGCACCTCATTAGATTGTTTTAACATACTGATGTAAATAAGTAGCTCTCCTTGTTATGATCTCTCACGCTTTATGAATAATGAAAAGTTTGCGCGTGGCTATGCCTTTCAACAGATGCCTACTTCAGAATGACTGGATTGGAGCGATCAGAAAGTCTTGCAAAAGATTTAGAGTGGTTTGGCGAACAGGGTATCATGATTCCGACACCTGGTACACCTGGAGTTTCTTATGCCGAATATTTGGAGGAACTTGCCGAGAAGAGTGCCCCATCATTCCTATGCCATTTCTATAACATATATTTTGCACACATAGCAGGCGGTCAGGTCATAGCAAAACAGGTGCATATCATTTATTATTATTATTATTTTTTCTTTTTGGGGGAGAGGTATATCTCAGAAACTAGCATCCGGTGCCCATGTTTCAACGATGTATATTTTGTGTATATATTAGCCAACTGTATGTCCTTGGTGCTATTAACTTTGAGTATTTATTTTTTGAAGGTGATTGGTTATATGCATTTTATCTGTTTTAAATTCCTAATTTATAGAAATTATTAAAAGTAGATTGGCTATGACCACACCTTTGCTTTGAAGAATGTTTTTCACTTCTATTTAAATTTTGAAAGGATTTCTGTAGTTAAGTTATGGTTGCTTTTTGAACTTTAATGTCTAGTGTTATTGGAGACTTTTTGTTTTTGGTTAATAGTATTTTGGCACCTCAGAATTAGTTTCATACATTATTTGAACTATAAGCTAAATTGTGTTTTCTCCCAGGGAAGAATGTAGACCTCTTTATTCCATTTAGCACATAACCACAAGCTCAAGTTGGACATAACACACCTTGAAAAAAGCTCATAATATATAAGTCAATTCAGCAGTTACGAAAACACATAAAAAGATACATGCGACTATTTCTTCATTAAGAAAAAAAGTGAAAGTTCTATTACAAATAGGAAACATGAGGATTCAGCGAGAGTATACAGCAAATGGACAGATAGGTTGAAAAAATTTCACTCCAAATTTTGTGGAGTCCAAGTTTTTTTCTTTTTTTTTTATCAATAATGAAATATCATATTATAAATATAAAGATAAGAGAAACAAAGAGTGTAGGCTGAGTATACGAAGGGTTACAACCAGTGTTATTAAAGGCGGTTGCCTAGGCGACCAGACGTTTTTTCAGAGGTCCAACGAAAAAGTGTGGCCAAGACCTTTTTGGTGATCATCGACACCTGCACCTCCTTGTCATTAAAGGTCCTATTATTCCGTTCTAGCTATAAAGTCCAGCAAACTGGACACATATTCCAAAAAACTTCCCTCTACTAGTTCCCTTCCTCCAACCTCAACTAGACAAGACATCTATAAGACTCAAAACCTCCCGAACCTAGAGATAACAGCAGATCAGATCTTAAAAGCGATAGGGAAATGGATGAGCAAGTGATCAACCAATTTCATATCCACCTTACACATCCACATCTATTAGGAAAAGCCCACCCTCGATGGATAAGGTGATCCAAAGTCGATATCTTATCCAGGGAAGCTGCCCATAGTAAGAAAGACACTTTAGAGGGAACACTGGATTTCCAAATAATTCTAGCCGGAGTAAAAACTGTATGAGCCTCCTTCAGGTGGAGTCTCCAAGTGATGGTAACAAAGATGCGAAAATGGTTAGAATGGCCTAACTCTCAGCGAGAAAGGGCAGAAAAGAGGAATTAATAGGACAATAATAGGTGGTTGTTGCAAGTTGATGCAAATGGTTTAATTAAGCTATTGTCTTTGACAATGCAGAACAAACAAATTTTCTTTCGGACCTATATCAGTATATTGTAATACTCAAGACAATATAGCACATCGCTGTCCTTTCAGTATCTATCTCAGGGCGGATACCATTGTTTCTCTTATCAAAAATTTATATTTTTCTCCCTTTACAAATGAAATTTCAAGCGGTACCTCAAGTAATGAGAAGGCAACTCCTGTTATGCTATGACTGTAATTGTTTCTTTGTTTTGCATAGCATTCATCTCTCTGCCTACTCTAATTTCTTGATTCTTCACATGATGATTTAATTTTATATTTCTGTCTTTTTGTGGCATTGCTTAGTACCTTATCTGCTAGCATTGACAAGATCATTAATTGTCAACCTTTGATGGGTGGCCTTATTTTAAAATTTTTGTTGGGACATAAGAGGAGTATTATTAGGATGTGTCTTGAACTCTTTGTGGGTCAAGATATCCTTTTTTCTTTTGTAACCAATTTTGGTACTTTTGGGGTTTTCAATTTAACAAAGAAGTCTCTTATCCTATTTGTTTTGTGAGTTGATTTGTTTTTTAGTTTTTAGTTTTTAGTTTTTTTGTTTTTTGTTTTTTTCTTCATTTGGGAAAATATAACTTAGGGGTTCCATAAATAGGGGTCTTGGTTTTACCGATGGTGAGAGATTCATTAAGGAGCTCTTCTTTGTGATTAGGCTTTTCGGTGTCTGGTTGCTAGCTTGGACAGTACTTGTGTTTGCTCTTGAATGTTAAGAATTTGGTTCCGTCTCGTGGTAGAATTTTGGATTCACACCTCTTGTTTTGGGGAGTGTGGTTCTGGTTGAGTGCATGGTTTCAAGTTCCAGCCAAAGCCAGAAGCATATTGTTTTCGTAGGTCCTCGATATCTTGAAACACAGAAAAGATCTAATTACCAGAAATCTGTTATCTTTTGGTCAAAACCCAGCACCGTCAGTTATTCTGAGGAAAATAAGCTTTAATTTAAAAGGTTCTGTGCCTTTCTTGGACAGTGAAAGATGATTCTTTTCCCATTGCTAGGTTTCTGACAATCTTCTTGGAGGAAGGGAGCTGGAGTTCTACAGATGGGAGGGAGATGTCCAGGCGTTGTTGAAAGATGTCAGGGATAAGCTAAATAATCTTGGAGAGGTAAATACCATGGACAACTGAGTATCAGATTTACAATATTACATTCGTATGGTTTTGAGACTTGTCCTGGCTTATATCTGTTGTTGATGCAGCACTGGTCGCGTGATGAAAAGAACAAATGCTTAAGAGAAGCAGCAAAATCATTCCGGTTCTCAGGACAAATTGTCCGCCTGATCATTTTATAATGCCATTCTGCTTCAACCCAACAAATCTTGGTTTTCTTTAGGTACAATTCTGGAACTGGTTGTCATCTGAGAAGCTTCTATCATATTCTCCTCTTATGTGTTGGAGAACAACTTTTATCATTTTTATTTTCTCTTTGAAGCTGTACTCTAAAAACGTATGATTATCATGTTTAATTATAAGTTTTATAAAGTGGCATTAAATCGCTTATTTTGGTTTATATAGAAATCCTTGATTTGTTCCAGTTATTATGCTGTTCTACTAAGATATCCCATCAATGGTCTATGAACAGTTTGGATCTCTGCTTCAATGAGGATGTAGAGAGCATCATTGTCATCGGCAATGCTCATAGGAAGCATTCTTAATCTTTGCATCTTGAGGCATTAAAAACTTATAAGGGGAACTACACCTTTCATCAACAAAGAACAGCCTCCATTTGTATCAGAACCTAATTAAAACCTCAGGTATGTATCATGTCTATAATAATTAGATCTTTTGTTGTCCGTGCCTCGTTGTAAGCTATTGTTCTCTCTCCTTTTGGTTTATTAACAAACAAATTCTATAAACAGAGATGCCTTTCTCCCGTTGTAAGGTAAAACAGCTTGACTGGAGAGTGACTTGTAAGATGGAACTCTTAAATAAGAAGATCAGCTCACCTTTTGTCCTGAAAAAAATGTAGAGTTTTATTAGGTTTAGAGAACTTTTTGGGAAACACTTTTAGGCTACGTTTGGCCCGGCTTGTGCTTTTGGATAAGCACTCATTGGATAAGTGGCTCAATGGGAGCACTTATCCACAGCAACAATAAACTGCTTACTTGGAGAAATAAATACATTTATTTAAGTGCTTATGCAAGTTTAGAGGTAAAATAGGTATTCTGAAAATATTATTGAAGTTTAGAAATAACATTTCTTTAAGTGCTTATGAAAGTCTAGGGGTAAAATAGGTATTCTGAAAATATTATTGAAGTTTAGAAATAACATTTCTTTAAGTGCTTATGAAAGTCTAGGGGTAAAATAGGTTTTATGAAAATATTACTAAAGTTTAGAAATAGCTTCCCGCATAAGTGATGAGAGAAGCTGTTCTCAACAGCTTCTCCTTATGGGTAGCCTTCCTCTACTGCTTATGCGTAAGCACTTTACCAAACACACTTTTAATTCTAAAATGTGCTTTAATAAGCTATAAACTGAAATAAACACTTATATAAGCTGGGACAAATGCTGCCTTAGATTTTAAATTTAAAATGTTATCATGCAATGTGATTATAAATTATAGTTTGTTAGAATGCTTAAGACTTAGAAACTGGGTGAGACACAGATTTCACTTGGTAGATTATTTGGAGAAACCACTTCACACGTACTTCTAATTGACTCCCACCTCCCATACCAAGTTTCGGGCCTAATCCCACCCCTTATACCAAGTTTCGGCCCTAAAACTATCTGTCACATGGCAAAAAGGACTTTCCTAAATCTAACAGCTTTCTTCCACAGAATTCAAAAATATTAAAAAATAAAAATAAATAAATCAATGATAACTGGTGTTACACATGAAAAAATATATTACAAAAGTATTAATACAACTTTTATGTGGGTTGAAATAGTGCTCGCGGGGGCATGGTCAAAGTGTCCCTGGTTATGTAAACAGTGGATTTATTGGCAACCATACATGGTGAGGCACACTAGAATATCTTTCACCCATTTTTTTTTTACCATATACAGCCTTGTACCTGATTTGATATATTTTCTTCTTTCTTTTTTTTTTTCCTTTTTTGTTACTTTATTTGTCTGCATAATACACCTGTCTATTCTTCCTTAAATCTCATATTATTATTATTATTATTTATCATATATACAGATATTATATATTATATTTAGTACAATAGGTTGGACCCGTTCAAATTGTTGGTATGTTTTGAGTCTCGTACAAGAATTTTTGTGCATAAAGTTTAAGGTCAGCCCAACCTGAAGGGAATACATGCGCTAGTGCGCTTGCAAAAATTAGTATCAAACAGCCTGATGCTATTATCATATTGAAAAAATTTTCACATAGAAAGGCGGATTATAGTTATTTAAAGATATCCTTCACTTTCTCATTCCAGCTGCACCGAGCCAAAATCTGACTCCGATCTCCTTGATGTCAGTAATCATGCCGCTGCGACTCCTTCCGGCGTGACTGACAGAAAAAGGTTCTGTAGGTGGCACTATTCGGGACCCACTCCACACCGGAATGACCGGATAATTGTTTCCATGTCCTTTTTTTTTTTTTTTTTTTCTAAAGAAAAAAAAAAGTAATTATATTTACTGTCATTAATTGAGATAATACCTGTCAGCTATCTTTCGTCAATTCAGGATTTGTTCCATCGATAGAGAGCTGTAGGGTTTGTCTTTATGAAGTAGATACTTTTTTTTCTTAAGTTCTGATTTCCTACTTATTGACCTAGTTGCCCAAAGCCCAAAGGTTGTTAAAATAATTAAATCACAACTCAACACAGTGTGAACTGTGAAGGTGAAGTTTGGAAGGCCAACCCTAATGTGACCATTCAATCCGATCTGGCAACTCTCAAATGAGTAATGTTAGTGTCTCATCAATGGAGAGTACGCATGAGTTGGTGGGCCATTTACTGTAGGTAGGGTCCATCTTGAATGATGAACCTCATTAGTTTATCACCAAAATTTTATCTCCTTTTTTAAAGAACAATCAACTTTGTGAAGGAATATTTGGGGTTGAATAAATAATGAATGGCATGGGCTTATCCACTTAAAATAATGGATTTCTATATTTTTAATTACGATTATATAATACATTAAACTAAAGTAAAAAAAAAAAAAAAGGAAAAGCAATGGCCCTAGTTGTAGTGCTAAAAAAATTGGGATATTCAGCTTAATTATCTAACGGCTGGATTGATTAGGACAGCCAGCCTAAAACCAATCGTGTGTGGAGAATGTGATCACGATTTATTTTGACTCGGTCGAGTTGCATCGACCTATATCAGTCCCCGCTTGATCATCCAACTCTACATGGATTGGTAACATAAGAGTTTTACTCAAATTTAAAAACAAAATCCTTTGAAAAAAAAATTAAAATATAAAATGTAAAAGATTAGATGAAGTTTGAACATGTCCATTCTATTGCCAGGGGACCTCCACAAGTGACGTTGGAATTTGACTTTGACTGTTTTATGTTATGACTTTAATTGAAAAATTATCTTATTGGGCCCACATGCATCGGCACGTGTCTTCGTTTTTCAGTGTTGAAATTCATTATTTATTTTTAAGCATTGGGACTCGGTCTCGGTCGTTAAGTTGAAGACAGTGTTTTGCTTTGAAATATGCTCAGGAGGACCATTTCCATGTCCGTCAAGTTATTCCTCTCTTTCTCTCTCCTCTGTCAAGAACCCGGGTCGTACGGTCTTGAGAGAGAAACACAAGAACACTCTAATCCACAAAAAATAATTAAAAAAATTAATTAATTAGTTAATTCAAACAAAAACATTAAAATAAGATTCTGGTTTGGTAGAGTAAATAAATAAGTAGAGCTATAATAAACATAAAATAGTGGGTTTGTTCCAATTATATTATAACTACCCTTTCTTGTTTAATTAATCTTCTTATGCTTCTATGTTCCAAAGTAGAAAAATGTGCAAAAATATAAAGTTGATATCTTTTCAAAAAGATTAAAAAAAATGTGTTTGGTGACATTCCAATTATAAATAATACATCATTATTAGTAATAATGATAAAAGTGGTATTACAGAAAATCCCTTTATTTTATTTTGTGTCCCAGTTATTTTTTTGTTATGTATCAATGTAAAACCCTAAAAGACATATTAACCATAAACTGTCTTCCACCTTAATTGGAGTAGCGGTGGGCCGGCGACCAATAGTCTACGTGGTAGAAAATCACTGGGTGGGATATTACCTCACTTGGGCATAGAATTTTTTTTTCTTACGTGGCTACCAAGCACCTTGATAATAATCTTAAGATAAAGATTTTTTCCTTTTTTTTTGGAAGATTAAATCTCCCATATCAAATTATATTTAGAATTTATTCAAAATTGACCAATAATCTATGGACACCTGGTCTCATGTTTTTGAGATAATACTGACCTTCCATAAGGTTGTATTGTTTGTGCCATTGAAGAAAGAATGAAAAATAAAAACAAGAATTTTCAGAACCATAATATTAGATATATTTTTGTGAATTTTAATTTAAAATAATTGTTTATATTCAATTAAAATGTCAAGAAATTAGTCTACAGTGCCAACATTTACTTGTCTTTATAATGGAGAACTTTTATTTAAAACCATCGATTAATTTTTGTATAAAATCTCAATCGTTCACAATTGGTCTGTAATATGCCAAGTTCGCCATAGTAGAATTCTCCAATGTTAAATAATTATTGAAAAAGAGTATTTAGATATACATTTTAAGTTTCAACCCTAATGTCATTTTCACCTGAGGGAAAAAGTTTTCCTAAATTTAACGTGGTGTAAAATTTAAAACATAAAAAAAATTAGTCAACTCCTAATATATATATATATATATATATATATTCAAAGAATATTTTCCAAATTGGATAATGCCCAAAAAAAAGACTAACAAAATATGAGGAAGGTAGCTACTCTAATAATAGTAAAGAAGTACAAACTTCACAAATGAAAAACAAAAAAATGGCTTAGGACCCTTGGTTTCTTTCAAGCTTTTGATCCATAGAATTAGACTTATTTATAGACAAGCTTCTGTCTCAAATGCCACATGGCATTTAGATAAACTAGAAATATTATCAAAAAATAAAAATATATATTATGTTTTACAGGAAAAAAAAAAATTAAAATAGTGGTAAACGGAAAGTCAGAAGCTGTGATTTCGTTTGGGCTTGAGTCGAACTCTCCTAGATTACGGGTTTGGTTATGCAATCTACTACGACGACACAACACAAAAAGAAAGATAGAAAGAGAGAGAGAGAGAGAGAGAGAGGGAGGAAAATAAATCCTAAAAAGAGAGACGAAGCGGAAGAAGAAACTGTTAATAATGTCGCTCTTCGCGAGGACAAGGTCCAAAAGAAACCAGCTCTTCGTCTGTTCTTTCTCTTCCTGAGAAACAAGCACGCGTGCTAAGGGAGGAGAACAACATATACAGAGATAAGGGTGAAAAGGGGGGAGAAGAAGAGAAAAATCTGAGCTGCCGATACCCTTTTGTTTCTTCCCTTTTTGTAAAGGATGGCAGAAGATCTCTGTTTCTTCAACAAGGTGTGGTGGTGATTCATGGCTTTTTATTTCCTATTGCTTTTCTTCTTTCCTTTAAGTTTCTGATTGAAATAGAGTTCTGCGTGTTATAAAAATTCCTTCTTTTCTTAAATTTTCTCCGATTAATAGATGGGTATGTGTTTTGGTAAAGCAATGTTTGATATTTCCTTCCTTAGTCTTTTTTCTCCATGTTTTGTTATTCGATTGGTCTGGTCTATTTGTTTAAAATTTAAACCATATTAAAATTAGCTTCTTTTCAGCTGATTCTTGTCTAGATATTCAAAAGAATGAAACCCACATTGGTTTTTTTTTTTTCCTTGTTTCACTTCTCTTCGATGATACCCAGATGTATTTTTCTTCCAAATTTTCATTTTTATAGTTTATATTCATGTTTTGGTCGATACCCATTTCATCTGCTCTTGTATTCCTTTCTTTTTAACATCTGGGTAACCTTTGGATCACAGGATACCCTCATCATAAAGGCTCCCAAGAAATCTCCTCTGGTCTTGAGGATGATCGTCTTGTTATTCGCCATGGTATGTGGTATCTATATTTGTTCAATCTGTCTAAAACAGATAACTATCCAAACCAAGACTAAATTCCTAGATATCCAAGTGATCAAACGGCCTTGTCAAGCTTCTGGTATAGAAGAGTGGGAATTTCCTTATGTGCATTACCCAAAACCCAAAACATATAGCAGGTAAACTAAACAGAACATCCTTTTGCTTTTTGGCTTTAAATTTGGTGTTAAGTCATCGTATTCATTCAAATTTTGTTTGGGGTGCTTGAACAGAGATGAATGTGTATGCAGTCCTGTACGATTCTTCGCCATTTTGTCGATGCAAAGATCCGGGAGTGGATGGTTCGAGACATTATTAAATAGCCATATTAATATAAGCTCGAATGGAGAGATCTTCTCTGTTAAAGATAGGAGGAGTAATGTTTCATCCATTGAGAAGACGTTGGATAAAGTGTATGATCTGGATTGGTTTAGTAGTGCTTCTAAGAATGAGTGCTCAGCTGCAGTTGGGTTCAAGTGGATGTTAAATCAGGTGAGTAGAGCTTTTGGGTTTATGCTACAAAACTTTCCCTTTGATTTAGTTATCCACATTTTATCTTATAAGATACCATGACATTTACAGCTACCTTTTTTCTCTTTGTATAGCTACATTTAGCATGGTGTGAAGGATCGGCCGATCCCGAGTTGGATCATTCAATACAACTCAGGATCGGCCAATCCCGAGTTGGATCATTCGATACAACTCGGGATCGGCTCGGTCCGAGACATGATGTATACGTCGGTCAAACTCGTTCGGATCATCTGATCCAATTCGGAATCGTCCAATCCAACTCGGCCGAGTCAAAACTAATCGACCGAGGCAAGTAATTTATCATTCTTTGTTCTTTTGATTTCTTGTTTGACTCGGTCAATCCTGATACGGATCACCGTTCCAACTCGGATCGTCTGGGAGCGATCCTGATCCAATCCCCAATTTCAAACACTATGACATCTGGAGATCTTTATCTGCCAAAAATTCCCTCCTCCCTTTTGTACATATGCAAAGTTTGATAGCTATCAGGCATTGCAAAATGAATTTATTCTTCCAATTAAGTCCAGAAATATCAAAAATAGCTGTAGGGGATTTTTACATTTTTTGAATTCTGAACTTGATAGTGTTGTTTTTCGAAAGAAAGATATATTTTATGAGGTGTCCAAACATAACCAGTAATCATGGACAGTCTATAAATCACATTTTTTCAAGTAATGTGATGACAGCCCTTGTATTGTTACTCTGCCACTTCAAAATGACGATAACAAATTCAACTGATGCTTCAAATTTAACTGGAAGTGCTTGTGACTGGGATGTACCTTTGCCATGTCGAAGAATTTGGTTAGAGCTCCAGTTATCAATATTGAACTCCAAAACATCCTTTTTTTCTTCTTCGCTCCGCCTCTCTTTCAAATATATTCAACTCCAAATGTTATGTTGAGTCCTGTTTGTTTTGCTGGAAATTGTGAGAATTTTTTCTTCATAATTTCAATTTTTTCAGTGTTTGTTTCAGCACAAAAAAATATCTGCAATTTGATTTTTGGAACAAGAGATAATTTCAAGAAATTGATTTCCCCAATTTTCGGGCCGAAGATATTTTGCGTCTTCAATTACAAAACTCAAGCCTTTGGCTGGACCATCAACATCAAAATCTCCCGTCTCTTATCACCTGCACGACCACTGTTGCAATTGCAATTATGCCCCTCTCTCTCTCTCCCTCTCCCTCTCCCTCTCCCTCCCTCCCTCCCTCCCTCTCTCTCTCTCTCTCTCTCTATATAGATATATATATATAGAGAGAGAGAGAGAGAGAGAGAGAGAGAGAGAGAGAGAGAGAGAGATGTTTGTCAACAAATGGTTATCAGTATTCATTTCCTCTCTAACACTAGTTGTTCTTCTCTCTCCTCTGACACCAATAACCCTTTATTTCTTTGTACAATTAAGTGATCGTTGATGAACACGCCCACTCACCCCTGTTAATTGGCCGTTGGTGTCCTTGTTTAACAAATCCCTCTTTTCCCTTGCGTTTTCGTCCAAACAACAAGAAGACATCAACAGAAAAGCCTTTTTTTCCTGAATTTTTTTTCCTTCTATTTTCTGCACTTTCCGATGGAGCAAACAGATAATTAGGATCCGATTGTTTCGAGGTATAGAAATTGTAGTTGGGAGTCTAACTTCCAATTTACTGGGAATTGGAATTGATGCGGAATCTGAATTCTGCTGATAGTATTAAGCATTGGAGCTACAATTCATCTTGGAATCATGGTATCATCAGTGGTGATGGTGGTATCGATGTTGCTGGTAATGGTGGCAGACTATGATGGCAGTAATAATGGTGGTGGTGGGTGGTGGTGCTGTCTAAAATGATTGTGACAATTGTTTAAAAACTCGGTTAGGCCTGGTGGGTCAGAAGTTCACCTATCCGAGTCTCGGTAACTCGATCCGAGTCACCAGCTGATCAGATTCTATTATAAAATTTTAATTACCCTAGCTATATCAGGAAATAAATCTTCAAAACAGAGGTAATCTTGTCAATATTTTGAGTAAATCGGTCGATTCACTAGTAAACTCGTCAAGCTATCTGAGAAACATGGCCGAGCTATCGAGTCAAAACCAAGTTACAAGCTTAATCAGAAATCTCACCTGTTCGAGTAACTCACTCGAGTTCTTTCGGTTACAAGTGAGTTTTTAAACATTGATTGGGACAGTATAGTACTGGTGGTGATCGCAAGGCACTAGAGGTGGTAGTGAAGGTAGCAAAGAAGGTAGTTGGTGTTGGTGGATTTGTTGAAGATGTGTTGTTTGATAGTTGAAGATACTGGCAATGATGTTGCAATAGGTGGGGTGGCGGTATTTTGGTTGTAGTGTTGGTGGTGGTGGTAGCTGGTTTCACGCAAGTGATGATGGTTTTTGCAATAGCCACAAGTTAGTGGTGTTGTATTTTTTGTGTTGGAGATGATGACATGGTGTAAACGATCAACCGATGCAACTCGAGATCAGCTTCGTACGAGTCACAATCCCAAGTCGATCCCTAATTTATTAAAAATTCTCTTACTCGGTTTTGGACGAGTCAGATCGTACAATCCAATATGGATCGTCCGGCATCCCTCAAAAGTTTCTTTTTAATAATCAAAGAAAAGAAATTGGGCCATGTTTTTGACCTGCCAATCTCAAGTTGGATCACCAATCCAACTCAGTATTGGACTGGGACGATCCGATACCAAGTTTAAACACTACGGATGATGGTGGTGGTGGTGGTGGTGGTGGTGATGGTGGAGGGTTGTAGGTAGTTGATGGTGTTGTTGGGAATAGTAGCACCAGTCTGGTTTAGGACTGTCAATGAGCCGAGCTTGAGCCTTATAATTAGGCTCGGCTGGGTTTGTATATAGTATTATACATCTATAATCCTATATCATATATTATATGTTAATATTAAACATACATGCTGATATATTATATTATAAATAATAATAATCATCAACTATAATATTAATATAGTTGGACCAAGCTAAGCGTTTTTTAAAGTCGAGCCTTTCGTGAGCTAAGCGTTTTGCGGGCCGAGTCTCAGCGTGAGCCTTGCTCAAAGCTTATGAGCTTAAGCTGAGATGGGCAAAGCTCGGCTTGGCTCGGCTCATTTACAACCCTAGTCTGGCGGTGGTTATGAGTGATGGTGGCAATGGGACATTGGAGACTAGGGTATTGGTTAAGGTTTTTATTCTCGGGATCTTGGATCGGACCGGTTCGGGCCGATCTCGATCTGGATCGCTGATCCGGTATTGGATCGGCCGATCCTGGTTTGATCCAAGTTTTGGATCGTCCTTCAAAAAAAAAATTGGATCGGTCTGATCCATATCGGTATCACTCAGATCGGTCCTATCCAATTCCAATTGAAAAAAAAAATTGGATTGGACCGGATCGGTCGATCTATATCGGTATCGGTTGGATCGGTCCGATCCAAACCACTTGATACAATAGTTTGTATCGTGGCTTGGGATCGGGCCGGTCCTGGCTGATCCCGGTCTGGATCGGTTGATCTGATCCGATCTTTGAAACCATGGTATTGGTGGTTAAGTTGACAATGGAGCTGGCAATCGGTTGAGTTTGTGTCTGGTCGATAGATGGCGTACCCAAACCTGTTCATTTAATAAATGCGAGTTCGAGTGGGTTGATAGGTTTATCATGCAAATCCCCAACCCAACCTTTGACTATTTAGGTGGATTCAGGTTGACCAGATTAAGAAAATTCTTTTTTTTTTTTTAATCAACCTGAACCCTCTAAAATACCGAGTGGATTCGGGCAAGTTGGCAGGTCGGGTCAGATTTTGCCACCTCTAGTTGATAGTACATGGGCAGTTATGATAATTCCTAAAATTCCTTTTCCACCACCCATGGAATTGGAGTTCGCGTGCTCCCCTTACCTAAGAAATAACCCACCATTGCTTATAACTAACATCGAATTTGATGGAATTAAAGTGGAATTGTAACTCCAGTCAATCAAAAGGTGGAATTAGGGGTCCTAATTCCAATTCCATGCCTTAATTCCAGATCAATTCTGTGTACCAATAGAAAAATTGGCTACTTGTGCTCTTCCCTATTGGCATATGATATTTTCTTCTCACTACCAGGTTCATTCACGGTATATTCACAACGGGTTATAAGAAGCAGCTTTGAAAAATGAATGAAACCCATCTGAACTCATTCAGCTGATATAGTAATTAAAGTATTGGAATGAAATATGTAAAAATGATAAAGAAAAGATGGTACTGACTATATTCTAAATGATAAAGTAGCAGGGAAAAAAATCACTTTTTGCAATTTTATCTGTTTACAAAACAATTTTGCAAATGTCTTCACTTGATATAGATAGTCTTTAGCATGTCTTCTCTTGCACTATTTAACCGACCGGAAAAAAACCTTACTTCCAGTCTTTATAAGCCTCAGCTATCTTGCTTGTGTGAAACACCAACCTAGCTAACGAGTCTTTTGATGGCAAATGCAGGGTTTGATGGTGCATCACAAAGAAATAGTAGAGTATTTCAACAGTAGGGGTGTTTCTGCAATATTTCTATTCCGAAGGAATCTATTGCGTAGGATGATTTCAGTACTTGCAAATACTTATGATCGGGACGCTAAGCTACTCAATGGGACTCACAAGTCTCATGTACATTCACCACATGAGGTCTCTCTCTCTTTCTATCCCTCACACACACACACCCAAACTTGCAAGTTTTTGAACTCATAGTAAGGAACATGTTTTTCAGGCTGAGATTCTCGCGAAATACAAACCTACCATAAATGCCACATTGTTAATACCAAATCTGAAGCAAGTAGAGAAAACAACAGCCATGGCATTAGAATACTTCAACAGCACGCGGCACATTATTCTTTACTACGAGGATCTTATTAAAAACCGCACCGTAGGACTTCTATCTTTTGATACAACAGTAGTATTATCTGTTCTTGTATCATGGCTTCATTTGGTAACTGTAATTCATCATCATGTGTATTCTGCAGAAATTAGTAGAAGTTCTAGACTTCCTAAGGTTGCCATGGAGAGACTTGAAGAGTCGCCAGGTGAAGATACACAGAGGTTCCTTATCAGAGCAGGTGCAAAACTGGGATGATATCCACAAGACACTCAGGGGAACAACATACGAGAGCTTCCTTTACGCCGACTATCAAATATAGTCCACATCGTATTTCGAATGATGTATATAACACCTGTTCGTTTTGTTTTCATCACAAACAGAGCCAACAGGAACCACATCCCTGTTGAAAATTTTGGCAGTGGCAGAGATGTGAAGCTTCCACATCTGTTTTGATTCTCCCCCCTGGATTAGCGCACACGAAAGGGCCCTTTATTTTTTTTTTCAACATATGGTCTTCTTTGTATATGTGAGTTCATCAATCAATCGCAAATTGTTCACTAATTCTTGTTTTCCATCCAATTGTCTATGGCCTCACTTTCTTGAACCTCTTCCGTCTCTTTTGTGTGTGTGTGTTTGTGTCTGCGTATATGTATTGTTGTACAAATAAGAGGATCTAAATTCTCTCTACCCAGTAAAGCAAATCAATATGTTGAAGGAACAAACAGTTGTTTGTCTACACTCATTTGAATCATGTCATCCAGATAAAAACTCAGGTGGAGAAACAGATTTAAGTTGCTTACAACAATCATCCCATCCCATCCTTTCAAATTAAGGAATCACTTTGCTCGGCAAATTGGCCATTCAAATTTCCTTTTAACATTTCTTTCTGAATAAAAAGAAGTTAAGCACAAATGCCTGGGTCAGTGAAGAACCTGCCCATTGCTTGCTACTGACTCGAGGGTTTCTGGGTTGTTTGTGGGATAACAAAATGATCAACAATTCTAACAGTAGCGACTGGGTCCTGCTGGGTAGCAGCAGCAGACCACTTGCTAGGAAACTTCCTCAGATGGCTTGGTTGTTGTGGCTGTTTTGGCTCCTTATCCCACTCGGGGTCCAGCTTCCATTCCTTTGGAACCTGAAGAAAATCAAAATGAAATTGTCAACAGTACTTGAGATCACATATTAAAAAAGATCGGTAATGCTAAACTCCCAAGTCTCCCCAAACAACAAACATCGGGACTTGACAATTTCTAGCAGTCACGGCTCATGTTAAAGTAGTCACCGCTGAGTAAACAAGGATAGACTTTACCTTGTCAACGGCAAGGGTAAAGACTTCAAGGTCACCGTCACTGGTGATGTGGAAGCGAGTGAAAGACTTGTAATTCGCAATGCGAAGCGAAGAGAAGGCCTCATCAAAGTGCATGTGGAGCCAGTTAATGCAGATGTATAAGTAGCTCCCAAACACCAAAGAGACAACAGGGGTGGAGAAAACCCAGAAATAGACGAAGACAGAAGCATAGTATATGATGGCCCCTCCACGTGACAGTGACTCCATCCCTTGTTTGCAGATGTTGCTCCTGGAGACGGCCATAACCTGAAAATTTCCACCCCCCCCAACAAAAAAAAATCATTCCGCAGAAAGAAAAAAAAAATTAAAAATAAGACATTCTGGAATTGAACTTCAATTCCCACCTCTGGAATATCAAATGCCGACATGAGGTACTTTATACATGCTGGGTAAAGGCCAAATGTCCATTGTTCTATACGAGCTCGAAGGCCAGTTGGGTCTGGAAAGTGCTCTCTCTCCACCGACCGGTACCATTCATATAGAGTGTGATAGCCTGTACAGATATTTGTCACTCAATCACTACAATTATAGCACCCATTCATTTTATGTATCATCGTCATGATCATTTCACTAATAATCAATGGAGTTGCAAAGAAAAAGTATGGATTATTTTGTGAATGATTTTATCATGTAAAATTTCATTATGTTAAAAGTCACCAAAGTCAAATTAATCTTTGTAAGGCTATAGCTGACTCCTAATGTTTATAGAACTACAACATCTGGCTAGTATTTTGAGCTCAAATTTTCTCATAGAAACGGACCTTACAGTAACACTGCCTAGTGATGGCGGAATAGATGGACTAAGTTGGAGTCAAATCAACTTTTCTTCTTCGGAGGAATAAGTGGTCAAATTGCATATACTAAAAAGTTATTCTAGGAAAAGAGTCTAACTATGCAAGATAGGAAGATGCTGATAAATGTTTGCATCAGGAGTAAGAAGAATAGAAACCATAACAAAAAAGACTCTAAAAGGATAAAAGCTCATTCTCTTTGAAGATAGACAAAAGAAGGAAGGGAACATGGGATTTAGAAATAGAGCACCCAAATGTGGGATGCAACAGCCAACTGTACTAAAAGAGGGGTATAAGAGGAATTTATTAGTCATTTGCTTATTGATTGCCTCTTTGCTTTGAAGGTTTGACCCCATTTTTGATAAATCCTAGACATTACTCGGGCTATGCCTTTGATGTTCAATGAACTTTGCCAGTCCTACATCACTTGTGCATATTTATTTGCAGGTGCTTATATGGGAGATATGAGGTGATAGGAAGGGCGAAATATTTGAAAAGGAAAAAAGAAACTGTTATAACATAAGCACGGTGATTGACAAAGGGAGGTTTTTGCTTGCTCACTAGGCTATGACCTCCAAGACCTTCCAAGGAGTAGCCATCCTTGATTTTATGAGAGAAATGAAGTCTATGTTGAAATATTCATCGATGGTGGTGATTCAAAAAGAGGTCTGGACTCCTCCAGACCAAGAGAAGATGAAGTTGAATTTAACGGTTCTTCTTTTGATCAACTAGCTCCATCTAGTATTGGAGAAGTTTCTAATAACCATCATGGGGACATTATTCATGCTTCGTTTGGTCCAATAGAAGAAGGCAATGCCACTCGTGCTGAAGCATTGGCGCTCTTGTGGATGGAAGAAGACAGAAAACTGAAGCAATCAAACTTCACGGTGGAAGGGGACTTGGCTAGTATTATTTCTTGGTGATACACAAGTGTTGTGATCTTAGTTGTTTCGTTTGGTCCAATAGAAGAAGGCAATGCCACCCGTGCTGAAGCATTGGCGCTCTTGTGGATTGGAAGAAGACGGTAAACTGAAGCAATCAAACTTCATGGTGGAAGGGGACTTGGCTAGTATTATTTCTTGGTGATACACAAGTGTTGTGATCTTAGTTGCCTAATTCGCTGGGCTCTCTCTCTCTCTCTCCCTCCCTCCCTCCCTCCCTCCCTCCCTCCCTCTCTCTCTCTCTCTCATACACCATCACTCTCTCTCACACATCATTACATGCAATCATTTTTTTTTGGGTAACATTACATGCAATCGTTCCACGCCCTCTCCATCGTATTTTAATAAAACTAATTTTCTCATCACCTTTTCCAAGACAATCATGATAAATTCACATAGAGTTTTTAATAACATTAAATTAATTAATATTTTATTAAAATTTATTAATAAATGACTCGTAGAAATAACTAATACATATATAATTTAGACAACTCAAAAAGTTTATAAAATAATTAAATATAAGTTATCTAATACATAATTTATAAAATAAGAATAAGTATATATATATATATATATATATATATATTTATATAGACACCCTGGATATGCTCTGAACCATATGATATTTTTTAATTGACGCTCTTATGCTCTCGTTCTCACTCTACGCTCTGGTAACTTAGTTTTTGACTCTTTAGCAATATCTCATACCTCACAGTTGGCTTGGTCAACAGCGTCTAAGATGAATATCTCATCTTGACTAACAGTCTTGCAGATAGTTGGCCAAGAGTTTGGGGTTCAGTGTTAAGGCAACATATTTTCTTTTATTTGACTATAATTGTAATTCTATCAAAGACTGGTTTTGGACTGGTCTAGCACATTGCCTTTCTATACTTTTTCTCATTTCTTTCATACTTATACACCTCTGGTCATTCATATCGAAAACAATGTGCAAAAGTGACCTTAGAAGAATCAAAGGAATCTTTAATTCCACAAAGAAACTCCATGGGAGAACGACGAGAACCAAAAGGTCATTAGAAGGGAAAGGCAAATGACTCATAGAAATAACTAATACATATATAATTTAGATAACTCTTTATATAAGTTTATAAAATAATTAAATATAAGTTATCTAATATATAAATATATAATTTATAAAATTAGAATACGTGTATATATATATATATATAGACGCTCTGGATGCGCTCTAAACCATCTAATATTTTTTTAATTGGTTATGCTCTCGTTCTCACTCTACGCTCTGGTAACTTAGATTGTGACTCTTCAGCAATATCTCATACCTCACAGTTGGCTTGGTCAACAGCGTCTAAGATGAATATCTCATCTTGACTAACAGTCTTGCAGATAGTTGGCCAAGAGTTTGGGGTTCAGTGTTAAGGCAACATATTTTCTTTTATTTGACTATAATTGTAATTCTATCAAAGACTGGTTTTGGACTGGTCTAGCACATTGCCTTTCTATACTTTTTCTCATTTCTTTCATACTTATACACCTCTGGTCATTCATATCGAAAACAATGTGCAAAAGTGACCTTAGAAGAATCAAAGGAATCTTTAATTCCACAAAGAAACTCCATGGGAGAACGACGAGAACCAAAAGGTCATTAGAAGGGAAAGGCAAATGACTCATAGAAATAACTAATACATATATAATTTAGATAACTCTTTATATAAGTTTATAAAATAATTAAATATAAGTTATCTAATATATAAATATATAATTTATAAAATTAGAATACGTGTATATATATATATATATAGACGCTCTGGATGCGCTCTAAACCATCTAATATTTTTTTAATTGGTTATGCTCTCGTTCTCACTCTACGCTCTGGTAACTTAGATTGTGACTCTTCAGCAATATCTCATACCTCACAGTTGGCTTGGTCAACAGCATCTAAGATGAATATCTCATCTTGACTAACAGTCTTGCAGATAGTTGGTCAAGAGTCTGGGGTTCAGTGTTAAGGCAACATATTTTCTTTTATTTGACTATAATTGTAATTCTATCAAAGACTGGTTTTGGGCTGGTCTAGCACATTGCCTTTCTATACTTTTTCTCGTTTCTTTCATACTAACACACCTCTGGTCATTCATATCAAAAACAATGTGCAAAAGTGGCCTTGGAAGAATCAAAAGAACAATTTAATTCCATAAAGAAACTCCATGGGAGAACAATGAGATTCAAAGGTCATTAGGAGGGAAGGGCTCTATTTTAAGGCTTGACAAAGAAATAAAGGCATTAAACACTGAAATGAATGATATAAGTCCACAAAACGGAAACAAGGAAAACAATAAGTGCGGCCAAACAACAGGCATATGGTAATATATATATATATTACCATATGCCTGTTGTTTGGCCGCATTTATTGTTTTCCTTGTTTCCATATTGTGGATGAACTGCAGAGAAAAGAGAGAATATATTTATATACTCGTAAGAATTAAAAAGAGGGCAATTAAGACTTAGTTCAAGTTAGATGCATCAAGAGCAAAGACCAGAGAGTTTGGTAAAGGATGAAGAGATCAAAGAACAGTGGACAATGTGTTTCCAAACATTATTGAATGAAGAGATCTACAAAGAGCTTTCAACTAGAAGAAGATTATAACACTGCGAAAACGAGAACAATATTATGTTAGAAGGATTATAGTAGGTAAAGTGAAAGGAGCTTTAGCCTAGATGGAAATAGGAAGAGCTTTAAGACCGGATGTTATCCCAACTGATGTGTGCAAATGCAAGGGGAAACATAGCATATTTCTTGAGCAGTAGGAAAGCACTTGGTACACATCTATAAAGAAAGAAAATAAGATGTCCATATTTGCACATGTTATCATGCAAAACAAGAAATGTGGAACAATAATTTGGAAAGTGAGTTGAATTAAGTATCTGGAATGTAACTTTAGCACAAATGGAATGGGGGTGACACCATAGTATGAATTAAAAGCCAATAAGTACCGGAAACTGGTCACTCCTATTATCTTGGATAAACTATCCATAAGGAGAGATAAAAAATAGTAAGGATGGTATAACTTAGACATTGTATTGTATACGGATGGCTTGAGTGGAGAAGAACTTCTAAGGTGTTGTGCAACATACTGATTCCACTTAAACTAAAAGGTGAGTACTATAAGACATTCATTAGACAAGTTATGATATACGGATCAACATGTTGGGCTATGGAAAAATGGATTCATAAGATAGCCCAAGCCAAGATAAAGATTATCAAAATGAATGTGCAGAAATTCAGTTCAGATGGATTAAACAATCTAAACAGAAAGCTAAGGAGGTGGTTATCAGAATGTGCAAATTGGTGAACGTTGAAGCATCCAAAAGGTCCAGAGGAAGACCAAAAGCACCTCATTTGGAGTGGGCTAGCAATGATATAAAGACTCATACAATAACTGAAGATGTAGTTTTTGACAGGTCAAAAATATAGAACAGGAGTCATGTTGCACACACCAATTAGTTGGGATATGACACTATTGTTGTTATTCTTGTTGTTTGCATATATATAGTAAAAAAATCCTACCGATAAAACTTCACTTTCATCTAGTTATCCAGTTCTAAAATCTTGGCTAACCAGTGCATTGTAAACTAGGAGACTAATACAAGTGTCAACCACTATAGTGTACCTAACGGAATATTGGTATACAAATTCATTCTTTAGAAGATGAAACCATGCTACAAAGAGAATGATCATTAAAAAAAGAGTTAGACACATTCTACAATAGTGTATATACTTTCCTCTTTTGATTAACATCATATCTCTGATATCGATCAAAAAAAGAAAAACACAAATAAAATGAGAAAGAAGAGAGAAAAAGCACACCTGAAGTTGCTAGTAGTTGATGCCGGATACATGTCTCAATACCCAGTTCCAAAAGCAACATGAGGATAAGTGCTGCAGCCATGTGGGCAGAAACATGAAGAGTCCCAATTATTGCCCGCTTCTTTCGTGATACTTTGGAAGGGACAAAAGAAAAAGCTACCATTAGCAAAAGCAAAATCCCTGTTGAAGATACATATGAGTGTTCCAGTACATAGATAAAAGCATGCCACCCTGTGCCAAAGAAACTCTTCAGATGACCAGAAAATGTATCATCCTGCAAGATGTGGTCGAGCTTACAGTGTGAAGTACAAAAAAAGATGGTCAATTATCTCCCATGACATGGTTACTCATTGTAAGTAACAAAATTATATTAGCAATGGAAAAAGTGGAGCAAGAAATCCTCTAATTTATAATAACTCCATTTTAGTTTATAAACAAGACTGCAAGATTGATATCGTACCCAAACATAAAACAGATAATCAAGTAACTTAAAAGAATACATTAAACTGTAATCTCAGAAAGGTATGCTAACATTTGTAAACTCAATAGAGAACTCACTTGTGGGAACATAGAAAAGACCAATACAAAGTATATGATACCACCAATAAAGTCAAACTGCCAGTTCTTCTTTCGAAACTTCAAAATATTTGCCAGCGCAATCTGCACCAAATTCACCACATCTTAGATGCATTGATTCTAGCACCAAGAAATACTATGAACATGAATTGAATGTACAACATTGTTACTGAATGAGAAATAAAACTTCTAAAGATACCCTGCTCGAATCTTCAAAAGAAGGATAAGCAGCCTTGCTTTCATAGGAAGCTCCATAAACTTTGTTGAAGTGTCTGAAGGCATGAGTAGGATGTAAAAATGCCCCACCACAACCATTGACAAGTAAGTGTTGTACATAAACTGGTTTATCTGATAGCACAGATGAATGACGCATGTAATGGTGCAAATCCCCAGCCATACGAAGCTTACACCTCCCCTTCAGATAGTCACATATCAAGTGGGAAACATTCTTTCCAGTAACATTATTCCAATACCAATCAAGGAGCCAAGTTGGTTCGTGTGTCATGATTATCACTGAGTCATTCCCCCCAACCTACAAAACACTTCAATTATGATATACTCAACCATCTAAATGGACCCCAAAAAAAAATCACATAAGTTGTGAAGTTCTTGCCACATAAAGCATGAACATTTTTTGTCAGCAGCAAATTCACATCGATTTAGTATGAAAGTGAAATAAGACCTTAAATATTGAAAATAATTCATAATATGTTTAGGAATACTATCTTTACTTTATCTGAAAGGCTTAATATATACTCAACCCCATGAAATTTTTGAAGAACCAAAAATGTAAGAGCACATGTACAGTAAAGAACATAAAGGAGGAATCCAACCTGTTGAAGCAAACGCACGGAGGCAATTCAATATAGCTACAGTTTATATCCAGGTCACCTCCTAACAGAATAAAAATAAAATAACACCATCAGAAAAAATCACTAAAAATACCTTGGCTTTTGTTAATTCTGAGAAGAATTTAAATTGGTACACATCAATGTCACCATGGAGAGCTTGATCAAGGCCAAATACCCACCATCCTTTAGGAAGTTGCAAAGCAAAATAACTCTTCTTCTGAGGTAGAAACCACCCACCCAACCAACTCTTATGACATATGTACCTCATAAAAGTATGAAGTCCATCAAACCAATCTGTAACCACAAAATGTGAAAGAAATGAAAAAATTTAAGAGTTTAAAAGCTGATAGACAATACGCTATCTTTACTTTTTTCTGTGTTTCCGAATACTCTGAATTTAGTAAATGACTCTTTTTGGGGATTGGATTGGGACTCTTAAAACAGCATGTAAAGGATGCTTATTTTTTCCAATACTTGTATATCTAATACTTATTGTACAGTTTCTGTCTTTTGTGCCATATCAATAAAATATAATATTGACTGATCAAACAAAAAAAATTAAGAGTTCAAATTAGGTAACATTCAGAATTGATACACCATCAAACTCTCAGAATTATTATTTTTTTGTTACCAGAAGCCAGGATTAATCAAATACAAGATAAGTTTGGAGAAGTTACATCAGCACGCTCAAGGTATGTCAAGGAGTCAGATCCATCTGACCTAAAATAATATAAAACATGGAATTGGCTAAAATGGATCCACCATCTAGTTATAGGTACATGAACACAGTATATTTACAACTCAGACAATGTCCAAATAAGCAAGCAAAATATGTCTAGTAACTTAGATTTCTTATGCCATGGATATTCAATGAAAAATCACATTCCATTAACCACATAAAAACTCAACTGCGAACCTGCAACTTGATACTAAAAAATCCAAATCTAATAAGGGATTGAGAATCTTAAGCAAGCTTTCAAGTTTCTGTTTCAGACCGGGTTTCAGCCCCCTCCTAAACCGATACATATCAGGTATTGGCCGAAACCATTAAAAAATAGAGGGAATATGAAAAGTATAGGCTAATACCCTCATCAATAGGCTCGTATTGGCTTTGGCTGAAAGTAAAACCTTGACCTTAAATGAACAAAATAAATAAAAAAATGCCTAACGAGTTATCATATGTTTGGTGCATGTCCAAATAAAAGGATAACATCAACTAAAAATTAGAACTGAATATATGGAACAGTTATGGTACATATCCTACACTAACAACACCTATCTCCTGTCATGTCAATGCATGACTCATTTGGTGTACCAAGAAGTGCCCAGGTATCACAGAGATCAACAGCACACTGTAAAAATGAAAAAATGGAAGAAAAAAAAATCTATTTCCTGCGAAAAAAGAATTTAATTTTGTATAAGTTTGGACGAAGGAACTAGCACTAACCATGGTTTCCAGGGATAATAAAGCACTGAGGTCCATCATACTGCTTTAGCTCAGAAATCCCGAAAGGTAACTCTGGCTTGTTTACAGCAATATGCACTTGCTTATACCATGGTGGTGGCTGTAGAGCATATTCAAAAGGGCAAAAGAAGCGCCTTTCATAATTAAATGCGGAAGGATTTGGATACCTGCAAAAAAAATGAAGCTTCACATGATGATGGAATATGCAACAACTAGATCAAAACAGCAACAACACTACCCATTCACAATCACAAAGGTTTACCTAATATTATATTATAGACGGCTTCTGAATACACACTGACACGCACGCACACACAAGTGTTCACTGCTAAATTTCATTTGCACAAATCAGAAGTATGGATTACATCTAGTTCTCAGAATAATATGCCACCTATTCCATCCATAAACAACCTTTGATCTCCTTGTATCAATAATTCATTAAAAATAGAAATCTTATCCCAATATCAAGGGCTGTAAACGAGCTGAGACGAGCCAAGCTGTGCTTGGATTGGATTGGGCTTGTAAAACTTGACGAAGGTTCAGGCTCCCTAACATTTTTGGGGCTCAGGCTCAACTTGTCCAATAATGTTACTGGGACACATATATCCAAAGCCCATTAATAACAAATCTAAGCAGTCCATAAATTGGGCATATAAAAGTTGGGGGTTGGCCAACCATTAAGCAACATATGTATCTCTTAATAGGTGATTCATGTAATTGATCAACTTCATAGTATGAAGTACTTCGAACATATATCCTGGGATTTTAGTCCCACAGGCTGCTTATTGACCATCTTATAAAAATTTACCACATTGAATATGGCTCTCCTCAATTTACTCCTAGGAAAAAAGCTCAACCTACTCCAACAAGAACAAGGATACTCAGAGCGGTGTAGAGGAGACACATTTAGACTAAAAAATGAGATTCATACATCACTTCCATATTGGATCCAAAGCAGCCATAGGGTTTCCATGAAATAAGCTGAATACAAAAACATAAAAAATGTTAGGTCCATAATGAGATCAATTAAAGATTTGAGAGAAGTGACTTTTTTATTCCTATTCAAGTAAAAGAACTCTATGCCTTTAGTTTATGATTGGAACCTTGGATTTGAAGAGAAAAGAAAACAAAAAGCAGAGGGGGAAAAAAAAGAAAGGTATTTCACTTCACATGTTTGGTGAAGATGAGACACTGAGAAAAGAAAGTCAAATTTTGGCGACTTCTCGTAGAGTTCTTGTATATTCTAGTGAGATTGGCCACTGCTATGGGAAGATAAGAGGCATTTTGAGTTAGGTTGGAGTGTGCAAGAGCAATCTCCGGTCTATCTTCTCTTTTGTTTCAAAATGTCTACCCTTTCTCTCTCCAACCAAACAGGAGAAAGTACTTCTCCTAGCATTTTCATTACTTTTCTCCCAAAAACCAAGGGTTCAAAACCAGCCTAAGAGTGATTCAGGTTTCATGGATTTAAAATTCACATTAGTAAGAACTAGAGGGTAGCACGTGCAGTACAGTACGTAGTTAAGGATAAGATTAAAAGTTCTCAATTTGAAAAAGTGCCATTTTTTAATAAAATCTTTTAAAAGAGAGAAGGCCACATAAGTAACTGAAACATTGTGTGGAACGGTTGTCAGTTTGAGTCCAACCGCAACACCTCTCCAAAATAGGATTAGATAAATGCAAAGGTCAAAAATGCCCCCAAAGAATTAAATGCATTGTTGAATATAAAAGGTTAGTTTTGGAAAGAAAAACAAAAGTGTTGGCATGATTTGCGAGGATGGTCTTGGCATTATATATAGTATAGATAATAAAAACTATTTAATTAATGGAAACATACATACCTGAGGTCATAACTCATAAAATTAGACCAAATGATTTCTAACCCTTTTTTGTTGAAATGTAAGTTCTAGGCCATAGTCACTATTCACATTCCTAAGACAAAGATCTAAAGTCCTAATTTGCTAGTATATCTACCATTAATGTCAGTAATATTTCAGTATACAAGGTGACAGATCCCGTGGCCCGTTGCCTGTTGCCTCTAAGGTTGTCTATCCTATTTTTGCCATGTTCTAAAATCAATCTTGTGGGATGTCCAGGCAAAAAGGCTGTTCCAATTACATGCATGAGACTATGATATTGAAGTTCCATCTAAATTTTCAAATGCTTGCACTTTTGCTGCTAACCTAGACAACATCAGCTGCACATTGCTCTAGCAAGGTTCAAAATATCGCTGTTGCAAGACATGTCGCCAGGTTCCTCTGGTGACATGTTGGAAGAAAAGAAGAAGAAAAACATAAAAAGTGGGTAAAAATGTGTTTTTGGCTGTCAAACTTTAGAAGGATGTAACTGAGGCCCAAATACATTTAGAAAACATAAACAATTTGTATATGATCAATGACATATATTTAGATATACAACCGGCATGTCAAACATAGAGATATCATTCACAATGAACCAATTTGAGCTTAAATAAGACAAATAAGTGCATGGAACACATTAAAAGACTGAACTGGCATAACACATACATAAAATAAGCAAAATACAAATGAGGAGATTAGGGCACGGCTTCAAAAAGTTTAAAATCTTCAACCCAGGATGGAAAAAAGCTATTATTAGTGATGAATGTGAAAGCAATATGTAAAAATCAGTGATTACGGCAAGAAAGAGTGGACAAAATGGGGTGGGAATGATTTTCTTCAAATCTGGCTCAACATGTCAATATAGATGACATTTTTCCCTTCGTGCCGTGACATATCAGCAACATTCTAGTGACATGGGGGAAAGAGTTTTTACAGCGACTTCTCCCCCCATATCATGTCGCCCAGTGCCCATATAGCAACACGTCACGACATTTAGAAGACTATTATAGTGCTACTAAATGGTGTCACAACTAACAAACAAAGCAGCAACTGTGATTTTAAGAAGTTTAGAGTCATGACATGGTTGTACACCAGAAATGAGGGTTTTCTAGCTGGCCACATGGCTTGTGCCAATGGACTGTGCAGCCTTGTGTTATGTGTGGCACTTTCTGGACTCAAAATATGTGGCTTAAGGAAAATATGCAGTTCAGTTGACCAACTTGCAAGGCACAGAACTTCACCCAGTGATATAATTCTTATCATGCCTATGCTTGCATCCCATGTTGATTGCTTGACAGATATTTTGACCAGATATGATAGGGCATGCCACCATTTAGTTTTAAAATTATCATTTGTAATAAAATTTGAATGCATTTACTTACAGCTGTATGATGCTTGAATGTACAATATATAATACTACATGAGTGTAATGAGAAAAATATGGCAAACACTAACTTGAATATGAACCTCAAATGGTTGATATTTCGCACTTTAACCATGAAGTCATGTTTTTGCATCCAACTCATCCACTACAAATGTATTTAGTGATTACCATGTAATATTGCATATGGTAGAACCAATAATCAACAACTAACAAAAAAACAATTCCTGATAAATAACCAACAATAATACCTTTTCCCAACTGATAAATTTTGAAATCATTAATTACAATCTCTTAACACAATGACACATATTAACTTGAAAAGAATTGAAAAATTTAGTAAAAATATTAAAAAAAAAAAGTCTTTTTATACAGACAGCATTGATAGTATTGATTTAATAAGCACATCAAGTAAAATTACTTAAAGAATCTAGAACAGTCCTGTGGTGGATAAATAAGCTATCATTATCAGGCCACTTTGTTAAGAACAAAAAAAAAAAATATTCAATAATAATAGCTAACTGCACTAAAAGCTGTGCAACTCCATTCTACAAACATTTAATTAAAACTTAAGCTACACTTTTTTTTTAATAAGTAAAACTTATGCTATACATTCATAGACAACAGCTCAAGAAATTTCCTTTAAAGTCCTAAAAACTTCTTTCTTTAGTCTGTCCATCTTGAAATCTATAATAGTTTAGATATGCACAATGAAACTATTGTCAGAAGAGTAATAGACTCACAGAGACACTAGACAACATGGAAATTTTAAAGCAAGACAGGCAATTAGGCACAGTGGTCTTCAATATGCAATTTGATTTATATCTTTATACAGATTAGATAAGAAAAATAAACTACAGCTTACGCAAGATCGCCTCCAATAAGAAGTAATTCTCCACGTGGTAGGGAATGCACAGAATCGCCACTTTTGAGA
>JAUPMG010000014.1:7131062-7141214 GCA_031762675.1 Pachysandra terminalis | reverse complement strand
AAGGAGAGGTTGGTTATTAGCTTCGCGATGCTGTTTATGTATGAAGGATGAGGAAACAGCCGCTCACCTGTTTCTTCGTTGCGAATTTTCTTGGAATATTTGGAATCACTTCATCAATAGGTTCGGCGTAAAGCAAGTTATGCAATGTGGTCTAAAAGAAGAGTTAAAGGTTTGGGGCTGGATAAAGAAGAAGGGAGGGTTAAGGAGAAGTGCAATTTTATGGAATCTCTGTCCTGCAGCAATTACGTGGTCAGTCTGGTGTGAAAGGAACGGTAGCACTAATACGAATGATATATAAATTTATATATGATATATAAGACCGAGCCGAGCTTTAACCCAGCCGAACCTACCTATGCTCGGCTCAAGCTCGTTAAAATAATGAGTTTTTTTTTAGCTTAGGCTCGGCTTGCGAGCCTAATTATTGAGCCCAAGCTCGGCTCATGCGAGTCTATTTTAGAGCAGAAAATGACCTCTGATTCACAGCAAACAGCCTTACTCCTTGGCTTCTTCTCTTTTTACTGATTGTTCATCTTTTGTTTTGTACTGTTTTACTTTGTTTCTCACCTCTATAGCTTTGGCCGACCTGGGGAGAGGATGAGGTGTCCTTTCCTCTCTCCCAAGGTGACACCTGACTTATGACTAACCCAAAGTCTATCCTTTAATAGCTACCCTTTAAAAATTTATTTTACTAACTTTTTACCTTTCTAAACTTAAAATACTAACTAATCTAATTTAATTAACCTAATTACTCTTAGTAAGTAGCTATAAACATATCCTTCTAATTAATCTTCTTAAAAATCCCCTGATAAATGGATAACTAATCTAATTTAATTAACCTTGACCTTAAATGAATAAAATAAATAAAAAAATGCCTAACGAGTTATCATATGTTTGGTGCATATCCAAATAAATGGATAACATCGACTAAAAATTAGAACTGAATATATGGAACAGTTTTGGTACATATCCTGCACCTACAACACCCACCTCCTGTCATGTCAACGCATGTCATTTGGTGTACCAAGAAGTGCCCAGGTATCACAGAAATTAACAGCACACTGTAAAAATGAAAAAATGGAAGAAAAAAAAATCTATTTCCTGTGAACAAAGAATCTAATTCTGTATAAATTTGGACGAAGGAACTAGGCACTAACCATGGTTTCCAGGTATAATAAAGCACTGAGGTCCATCATACTGCTTTAGCTCAGAAATCCCGAAAGGTAACTCTGGCTTGTTTACAGCAATATGTTCTTGTTTATACCATGGTGGTGGCTGTAGAGCATATTCAAAAGGGCAAAAGAGGCGCCTTTCATAATTAAATGCGGAAGGATTAGGATACCTGCAAAAAGAAATGAAGCTTCACATGATGATGGAATATGCAACAACTATATCAAAACAGTAACAACACTGCCCATTCACAATCACAAAGGTTTACCTAATATTATATTATAGACGGCTTCTGAACACCCACTGACATGCATGCACAAGTGTTTACTGCTAAATTTCATTTGCACAAATCAGAAGTATGGATTACATATAGTTCTCAGAATAATATGCCACCTATTCCACCCATAAGCAACCTTTGATCTCCTTGTATCAATAATTCCTTAAAAATAGAAATCCTATCCCAATATCTAGGGCTGTAAACGAGCTGAGACAAGCCAAGCTGTGCTTGGATTGGATTGGGCTTGTAAACCTTGACGAAGGTTCAGGCTCCCTAACATTTTGGAGACTCAGGCTCAACTCATCCAATAACGTTACTGGCTCGAACTTCTTCTCTCCCAAGTCCAGCTCTCTCTCTCTCTAAAAACCTCTTCCAAGTTCCAAGTCGATCTCTCTCTGAAACTTCTGCAAAAAAAAAATTTCTCCCAAGTCCAGCTCTCTCTCTCTCTCTGAAAACCTCTTCCAAGTTCCAAGTCAACCTTTCTCTGAAACTTCTCCAAGTTAGTTTTTTTAAAAAGACGTGGACCTCTCTCTCTCTCTCTCTCTCTCTCGCTCAAAACTTCTCTGTGCGCTGGCTTTTTTTTTTTTTTTTAAGATTTGGACCGGACGATTCAGCTTGGATCGTCTGGTCCGACTCGCCGATTCCGTGACGAATTGGTCGATCCATTACGAACTCAGTCCGAATCAATGGGATTTCAAATTTTTTTGGGATCGCGGCCCGTTCCTGGCTGATCCCAAGTTGGACCGGACGATCCAGATTGGGGTCGGCTGATCCTTTACACTATGGTTGTCAAAGTTTGAATCCAACTGCAACCTCTCCAAAATAGGAGAAGATAAAAGCAAAGGTCAAAAATGCCCCCAAAGAATTAAATGCTTTGTTGAATATAAAAGGTTAGTTTTGGAAAGGCAAAAAAGTATTGGCACGATTTGCAAGGGTGATCTTGGCATTATATATAGTATAGATATAAAAACTAATTAATTAATGGAAACAAACATACCTGAGGTCATAACTCATAAAATTAGAGCAAATGGTTTCTAACCCTTTTTTTTTTTGTTGAAATGTAAGTTTCATGCCTTAGTCATTATTCCCATTCCTAAGACAAAGATCTAAAGTCTTAATTTGCTAGTATATCTACCATGAATGTCAGTAATATTTCAGTATACAAGGTGACAGATCCCCTTGATCCGGTTGCCTGTTGCCTCTATGATTGTCTATCCTATTTTTGCCATGTTCTAAAATCAATCTTGTGATGTCCAGGCAAAAAGGCTGTTCCAATTACATGCATGAGACTATGATATTGAAGTTCCATCTAAATTTTCAAATGCTAACTTTTGCTGCTAACCTAGGCAACATCAGCTGCACATTGCTATAGCAAGGTTCCAGGTTCCTCTGGTGACAGGTCAGAAGAAAAGAAGAAGAAAAACAGAAAAAGTGGGTAAAAATGTGTTTTTGGTCATCAAACTTTAGAAGGATGTAACTGAGGCCCCAATACATTTAAAAAAAACATAAAAAACGACATAAACAATGTGTATATGATCAATGACATATCTTTAGATATACAACCGGCATCTGAAACATAGAGATATCATTCACAATGAATCAATTAGAGCTTAAATAAGATAATCAGGTGCATGGAACACAATAAAAGACTGAACTGGCATAACACATAAAATAAGCAAATTACAAATGAGGAGATTAGGGCACAGCTTCAAAAAGTTTGAAATCTTCAACCCAAGATGGAAAAAAAGCTATTATTAGTGATGAATGTGAAATAAATATGCAAAAATCAGTGATTAGGGCAAGAAAGAGTGGAAAAAAATGGGGTGGGAATGATTTTCTCCAAATCTGGTTCAACATGTCGATATAGACAACATTTTTCCCTTCGTGTCGTGACATATCGGCGACATTCTAGTGACATAGGGGAAAGAGTCTTTACAGCGACTTCTCCTCCCATATCGCGTCGCCCAGTGCCCATATAGCGACATGTCACAACATTTAGAAGACTGTATTACAGTGCTACTAAATGGTGTCGCAACTAACAAACAAAGCAGGAACTGTGATTTTGAGAAGTTTAGAGTCATGACATGGTTGTACACCAGAAATGAGGGTTTGCTAGTTGGCCACATGGCTTGTGCCAATGGACTGTGCAGCCTTGTGTTATGTGTGGCACTTTCTGGACTCAAAATATGTGGCTTAAGGAAAATATGCAGTTCAGTTGACAGACTTGCAAGGCACAGAACACCCAGTGATACATATTTTTATCATGCCTATGCTTGCATCCCATGTTGATTGCTTGACATATATTTTGACCAGATATGGTAGGGCATGCCACCATTTAGTTTTAAAACCACTTTCTTTTGTAAAAAAATTTGAATGCATTCACTTACAGTTGTATGATGCTTGAATGCTTGCAATATATAATGCTACATGAGTGTAATGAGAAAAATATGGCAAACACTAACTTGAATATGAAGCTCAAATGGTTGGTATTTCGCACTCTAACCACGAAGTCATGTTTTTGCATCCAACTCATCCACTACAAATGTCTTTGTGGGGGGATAGAAATCGTAGGTGGGTGTTGTTACCTTCGATTGGGGCTTCTGGTGGTATTCTTGTGATGTGGGATATGGAGTCGATTACTGGAAAGGAGGTGAGTAGAGGGTGTTTTAGTCTCTGTCCAATTTAGGAGTGGGGATGATGATTTTGTGCGGGTTCTCATTGCGATTTATGGTCCCAATAGAGTGCGGGATCGAGCTGCTTTTTAGGACGAAATTAGGAACCTTAGAGATCAATTTGGAGAGGCTTGGTGTATGATCGGTGATTTTAATGTGACTAGATATGTGAGTGAAAAGAGTGGTGGTGTAGCCAGAGTACCAAAAGTATGAGGAAGTTTTCTTCAGTGATTAGAGAGTTTGATTTGGTTGATTTTCCATTGAATGGGGGTAGATTCACGTGGTTGAATGGACAATATATGCCGGTGTATTGTAGGTTGGATAGATTTTTGGCCTCATTAGGTTGAGATGAACACTTTCTGAATACCAATAAGTGGATCCTACCTAGAACAACTTCAGATCATTGACCTATTCAGATTAGCACAGGATTTAGGTAAAGAAGTCCGTCCCCCTTTAGGTTTGAGAATATGTAGTTGTCCCATCCTAATTTCCTAGAATCGATCAACCCTTGGTGGGAAGAGTGTATTGGTGTGTATCAAGGGTGGGCTTTAGTTTCATGAGGGGAGCTAAGAGGAAAGATTAAGGTTTGGAACAAGGAGGTGTTTGGTGATGTTGGGACTAAAAAGAATAGGTTAATAGGAGATTGTTGATCAAGGTGAAGGGATTAGACCTTCGAGTCTGGAAGAGATGGGGGAGAAGAAGAAAGTCAAGGAGGAGGTGGAAGATGTTTCGAAAATGGAGGAGATCAGTTGGAGGCAAAAATCTCGGGTGACATGGTTGAAGGAAGGTAACGGGAACACTAGCTTCTTCAATAAGATGGCTAATGGTATGAATAGAATGAATGAATTGGTGAAGTTGAAAGTGGGTGGTGAGTGGGTGGAGTCGGAGGGGGATATTTTGCAAGCCTTGTTAGATTATTACTCTAAGTTGTATAAGTCGGAAAAATTATTTGACTTTAAGCTGAAAGCTAGAAGTGAGGGTGTTTTGGATGAGGACAATAGACAGGGGTTGGAGAGGGCTTTTGAGGAGGAAGAGATTAAGAAAGTTGTGTGGGAATTGGAAAGGGATAAAGCACCAGGTCCTAATTGGTTTACGATCAGTTTTTTTCAGAATAATTGAGAGGTGGTGAAGGACAATCTTAAGCGAGTGTTCTTTGAATTTTTTGAGAGTGGGATTGTCCATAGAGCTACCAATGCAATCTTCTTGGTTCTTGTCCCTAAAAATCTTGGGGCTGTTGAGATTAAGGATTTTAGACCAATCAGCCTGACCACCAGCTTATACAAAATTATTGCCAAGGTGTTGTCGATAAGGTTAAGATTAGTGCTTACTCCTTTGGTTTCACAACAACAGTGTGCGTTTATCAAAGGGAGACAGATTGTGGATAATATCCTGGTGGCTGCAGAGTGTGTGGAGGAGAGATTTAGTGTGAGGAACCCTAGTTTGGTTATTAAGCTGGATTTGAAAAAAGCCTATGATCTGGATTTCTTAGACCAAATTATGGAGTGGAACGGGGTGTGGTGGCGGAAATGGATTATGGGGTGTCTTAGGAATGTGTGTTTTTCGTTTTTGGCTAATGGTTTGGCTCATAGTTTTATCCCATCTTCTAGAGGTATTAGGCAGGGTGATCCATTTTCCCCTTTCCTTTTTACGTTGGTAGGGGATGTCTTGAGTTGGTTCATGGGTATGGCTGAGCAGAGGGGTGTGATTCGTAGTTTTCGGGCTAGGAGGAACGAGGTCGAGGTTTCTCACCTTCAGTTTGCGGATGACACGACTATGTTTGTTGAGGCGGAGGTAGCCCAGATTAGGTGGGTGAAGAGTGTTCTTATAGTTTTTGAGATGGTTTATGGGATGAAGGTTAACTTGGACAAGACTACGATAGCCGGTATTCATGTTAGGGAGGACATTTGGCCGATTGTATTGAGGCCTTTGGGCGTAGGGAGGGAGAGTGGCCATTGTCGTATTTGGGGTTACCCGTGGGGGGGAAGCCCATATTGTTGGCTTTTTGGGATTCAGTCATTGAGAGAATTGCGAATTGCTCTTCTGGGAACGAAATTACCTATCTTTGGGTGGTAGAATTACCCTCATTCAGGGTGCTTTGGCTAATTTTTCAGTTTATTATATGTCGGTTTTTCAGATGCCTACAGCCTAAAGCGGTGGCTACTCACATTGAGAAGATTCAACGCAATTTTTTATGGGAGGGTAATGGGAAGAGAAAGGACCATCTGGTTAGGTGGGAGGTAGTGTGCAAGGCTAAGGAGTGTGGTGGCTTGAATTTGGGTAATACACTGGATCGGAACTCGGCGCTTTTAGCTAAATGGCTTTGGAGGTTCAACAATGAGCGGATTAAACTGTGGTTCAAAGTTATTGTTAGTAAGTATGGAATCCAAGCAAATGGAGAGGATTTGAATTTGAATGCGAGAGTTTTGTCGGCTAGCCCATGGAAAGCCGTCTTAGCTTTAGCTCCTTTGTTTTTCTCTATGGTCCGGTTCATGGTGGGATCTTGGTCTTCTGTTTTCCTTTGGATTGATTTGTAGATTGAGGAGACGCCTCTTCATGGTTTCCTAGGATTTTCAGAGTGGTTCAATCTCAGTCCTCATTGGTGAGTGAGGTCCTTGGTCCGGGTCTGGTCTTGCGTGGAATCTTCCCCTTCGTAGGAACATTAGAGAGGTGGAGGTGGAGGAGTTGGCCTCACTTTTTGAGGTTAGGGGATCTTTTTGTGTCTCAGGAGTGGCCGGATAGGAGGATTTGGACTCCTGATCCGAGAGGTATTTTTTCGTGTCAGTCTTTTTTCAATCAGTTTAGATCTAACAGGTTAGGGCCTCCTATTCCTTCTTCTGCCCGGTCTGTGTGGTATGCTCCCATCCCACTCAGAGTTAGGGCGTTTGTTTGGTCTGCATGGCTATATCGGATTAATACGGCAGTCATGATCCAAAGAAGGAGGAGGTATATGACCCTTTCACCGTATATGTGCTTTCTTTGTAGAGAGGAGGAGGAATCACTTGACCATTTGTTTATCCATTGCTCTGTGGCTGCTGAGATTTGGAGCTTCTATCTGAGTATCACTGGGAAAGTTTGGGTTATGCCATTGGGCATTTGTCAGTTGTTGGCTCAATGAAGGTTCCCAGGGTTGGCAGTGAAGGGACGTATTATTTATCGTCTTGTTTTCCAAGCTACGCTATGGCACATTTGGAGGGAGTAACTTGCGGATCTTCTAGGTCACTCCTTCATCAGTTTCGAGTGTGATTGAGGGAATTATGGTATCTGTGGCTTCTTAGGCGTCTGTAAGGACGCAGTTTGTTGGTTATGAGATTGCGGGTATTATGAGAAACTGGTACAGGATTTCAGTGAGTGACAGATGATCTTCGTTGGTGCACCTAGTGTGGTCTCCCCCAATGACTGGGTGGGTGAAGCTTAACTTTGCTGGCTTCATACAGGATGATCCTGATCACTCTGCGAGCGGTGGTGTTTTCAGAGACAGTGGTGGTGTCTGCTTATTTGCTTTCTCAGGTCCTCATGGGGTTAGAAATCTTTTGAGGGCAGCTCTTGTGGCTTTAGTGACCAGGATGAGGTATGCTAGAGGTCAGGGTTTCCAGGACTTGATTGTGGAGTGTTCTTTGTCTTCTATCATTGATTGGATGGGGGGTATTGAGCAGCACGAGTGGAGGTTTACTCACCTGGTTCGTTTGGCTTGGTCCTTGTGCGGAGGTTGGAACATCTTGTTCCAACTTGTGACTAGGGGGGCAATCAGGAGGCTGAGGTTTTGGCCAAGAGAGGCTTGGGGAGGCCTGTTATGTTTGCAGGGGCTCCATCTTTGGAGATGATATGGAAGGAGGGCTGACTGTGTTATGGGAGTTCTGGTGGGTGCTTTGGTCAGATAGGTTGGGTGTTTCTACTTATGTTTTGTCCTTCTGGGTTTCTGGCTTGAGGTCTTCTTAAGCCATGGGCTTGTATTTTCTTGCCTCTCTTTTTTATATATTATTCATCAATTATCAAAAAACAATTACCATGTAATATTGCATATGGTAGAACCAATAATCAACAACTAACAAAAAAAATTTCCAATAAGTAACCAACAATAATACCTTTTCTCAACTGATAAATTTTGAAATCATTCATTACAATCTCTCAACATAGTGACACAAAAAAACTTGAAAAGAATTGACAAATTTAGTAAAAACATTAAAAAAAAAAAGTCATCTTATACAGACAACATTGATAGTATTCATTTAATAAGCACACCAAGTAAAATTACTTAAAGAATCTAGAACAGTCCTGTGGTGGATAAATAAGTTATCATTATCAGGCCAATTTGTTAAGAACAAAAAAAATATTCAATAATAATAGCTAATTGCACTAAAAGCTGTGCAACTCCATTCTACAAACATTTAATTAAAACTTAGGCTATACTTTTTTTTTAATAAGTAAAACTTATGCTATACATTCATAAACAACAGCTCAAGAAATTTCCTTTAAATTCCTAAAAACTTCTTTCTTTAGTCTGTCCATCTTGAAATCTAAAATAGTTTAGATATGCACAATGAAACTATTGTCAGAAGAGTAATAGACTCATAGAGACACTAGACAACATGGAAATTTTAAAGCAAGACAGGCAATTAGGCACAGTGGTCTTCAGTATGCAATTTGATTTATATCTTTATACAGATTAGCTAAGAAAAATAAACTCCAGCTTACGCAAGATCGCCTCCAATAAGAAGTAATTCTCCACGTGGTAGGGAATGCACAGAATCGCCACTTTTGAGATTAATAGAAGGCTGAGCAAGTAACCGGGCCACAGAATAAGAGGAGTTTCCACCATCTCCGGTATCAGCCATGAAGTCAAACCATAGTTCTTCCTTTTCACTAAAATGGTCATATAAAAGATCTCCTTTTGGGGGTCCATCTTCAATTTTACTCATTGCAGCCTGGTTATAAAAGAACGGCAAAGAAAGAAAAGTGATTTTAATATCTAAATTCCATAAAATAATAAAGTTAGGAAGGAATCAAGCAATCAATCAAGAGCCAAGAATAATACCATATTCCAAAACATATCAATGAACTTTTCTTTGTTTTATCACCTATTAAGGTTACTCTTAAGACACTTTCTGATACATTTATTCCATATACTTCTTAGTCTTTCCACGCATCCATTTAGCATTGTTATCTTTTCTGCATTCATCCTCTAAATATTTTGCTTCTTATATTCCCATCATTCAGCTCCATATTTCATAGCTGGACTAATAGCAATCTTATAAAATATATCTTCAAATTTAGTGGAACATCAGTGACATAACACTCTACAAACACCTCGACACTTAAGCCATACAGCTCCAATTCTATGTGCACCATCCTCTTCAAATAGTCCTCCATGGATAATCGAACCAAGACAATGGAAGTTATCATGCAGAGAGATAATAAAAAAGAACTTGCTTTATAATAAAGAAAAATGGTATTTTAATTATCATCCACAATAAACGCGAAGTACCGACAATGAGGATGGAAGAAGATAGAGAACAGATGTGTGTATATACATATATATACATAATATGTTAAATCAGTAATAATAAGAGAAGTCATCGACTTTGGGTAGACAGAAGTCTAACATGTTTACGATCATTTTTTCCTATAATATCCTTTTTCAGAATAGTTGTATGTAAGAAAATAGGGGCATTGAAATAATTGAACTATATGGTAGCTAAGTCTTGAAATGGCAAGTTGGTTTCCTTCAGTTTAAAAAAGAAATATTTTCATTTTTGTTTAGGAACCTGCATTTTTTTCATATGATTAGTTTTTCAAATGAATATCTTTAAATGTGTTTAAGCTCGCTGCAAAAATAAAGAAAAAAAGTGAATATCTTTGAATTCATATACAATTTTTCAGTGAAATTGAATTCACTAGAAAGCTTATCCCAAGATCTTCCTTATCATATCAATTGTCATATATTTCTAACTAATATATATATATTGAATTCTAAATGCTTTAAAAAAGACAATTTTTACTTTATAATTGAAAATATAAGATAATGATATAATCATATAC
>JAUPMG010000014.1:7120864-7130982 GCA_031762675.1 Pachysandra terminalis | reverse complement strand
TCACAGAATCTTATGAAGTTTCCAACGAATACACCATCAGAGGGAAGTAAATAACAATTTCTACTTATGAGTGAAAACCATTGAAAGCAACACCTATTAGCAGATATGACATGGATGTTTACCTGCATCATGCGCATATCAAAACGACCAACGAATAAAGTTACAGATACCAGTAGATCAAAAACTGTCTTGAACAAATCAGCTGACGTCCTGCAATATACACTCACCATTAGCAACATGACGCTGGATACTGGATGTTTTTCCTTGATGTCAAAAACTCAAAATATCATGAGACTAATGAACACATACCCAGAATACCAAGGAACCATATCCAAGAAATCAGGTTTCAATTGTTGTTTCTTCAATTTCTTATATTCCTCAAGTGGCAAAGGATGAGTAAGGGCCCATCTGTTGATTATCAAATCTAAGAGCATCAATATAACAACAAGACATATCCTTCAAAAATAAATTAACATACCACATAGGAAATGAGAAGCTTTTCAATTCTAAAAAGACAATTACATTCCAAAATTCAAGCTACAAGTTACCACTCACCCTGTGGACCTTGCCACCACATAATTTGCAATATAAAGGCCTATAAATGTGGCCCATAATGAATATATGGGAGAGATTTCATCTGATGAACCCCCACATTGTCCATTGCAAGCTAACTGAAAATAAAATAAAAATATTAAAACAAAGCAAATAGAAATGATAAATGAAACAAAACCTAAATGTCATCCATCCATACCTCCCCATAAATAACCCACTTGGACAAAAGAGGGTAATCACTGGCAGACCCAACTGGAGCAAACCAAGATGAACAGACTTGATCTTTCAACTCATTTACATGTAGGAATTTTGCTAGCCATGTGATTCTCTCTTCTTTTTTATAAAAAGAAAACCAACCAGAATTTCTCCGTTCATAAGGCTTCTCTCTCAAAATAGCACGGTTTCCACAGTGACTATAGAAGACACAGCAGGCTATACTTAGAACCTGCATAGAGAATACAGGCATGTAAAATAATGGATTAGGTTTTACAAGTTGGAGCAAAAAAAATCATAAATGGAATTCACATCATGTTTAAGTACCATTGTATATCAGCACTTACCGCACAGTTTTGGATGATGGTAAGAATCTCTGGCTTCTTACCAGCCACCCGGGCAACAAATCCACTATACCAAAGTCCAAGAAAGGTAATATGAAAAACAATGAGAAACAAAATGGAGGAGATATAAATTGTCAAAAACAAAGAGAGATTCATTCTCATATCGACTCCCATTGATTGAAAACTTGGAAGATGATAGAGAGCAGCTATTAAGATCCAGGCAATGTACCTGAAGAAACAACAACTCTCAAAGTCAGTAATATCTGTTGGTAATAAAACAAGTAATATCCTGAGATACAAACTGATAAATAATTCAAAAAACATTCTGCATAACAGGTTTCAGAGTAAAGTACATACCATCGACTGAAGTTTGAATAGCTTGGCTTAACTGTCTTCCCTATAAATGGAGATGAAAAGAAATAGAAAAAACCAAGTAAGCATGCATACATGGACCACCACTTGGTATTTCTGTCCAACTTTTGTATGAGAGTATGCATGTTGTCTGATGAGATAAAGAATAGACACCCAACGATCACTGCAATTATGGCATGACGCGAATGCTCATGCGGATATGGATATTTGTAGGTTAGAATTGTTCTGACCCTATCCATTTTGAAAGTATCCAGTAAACCAACAGACTGCTTATCAGAGCCCATGAAACAATTTGGAGCTGCCTAAGTAACTTCACTCGTTTCAAGTACTTTCAAATAGATTACACTTTGTAAATACCACGTCCAGCATGGAAACAGGCTTCCAAACCCTGAGTTTGAGGCCAAACAACAAAATCTGAAAAGAGATAGAAAAAAGAGTCTAGATTAATATTACAAAAGACAATCAGACTAATGAACTGTTTCACAAAGCATACGGATGCATTCAGATAAGAAGCGGTCAATAAGAGCCACGGGAAAGATAGTTACCCATCAGACTATAATTAAGAACAGGCTCAATAGCTTTCCCATGTTCCATGGATTCAATGAAAGAAAGGCAACCATGAGAAATACTGAAAGCCCTCTTCACTTAGCCAATGGCTTGAGTGTTGTTTTTGAAGACATATCAAGTTTTCAGATTCACAATTCACCATTTATCGGAGAATCCAATTCATCAACTGCAGACTTCTTTTTTTCCTAGAGACATGCTACAGTATTTGATATGAAAAACTTACATTATGAATCAGAAGACTTCAGACAATTCACCTTAAAGATGGAATTACAAGAAACCAACTTGTGTATTGAGAAAAATGATTCTATTATATAGCCTCACATAAGATGATAATGGCCATTAAAACTATGTTTGCTTTTAGTCCAAGATTACTGAAACTAACAATAAATAGACTAATAAAATCAGTAAAGCTACTTCAAGTAATGAAAATTGAGCATTTCCTCTTCTCTTTTCTTGTATCTCCAACGGGCAAAAGCTAGTCTGCTGTCATAAAGCTTTCATTAGCTGTTGTGACAGGGCCATTTTTGCCACATGGAAGAATGATCTTGCCTATCCAGACCATCCATTTCCTAGGTACCGGACCGGTCCCGGCCAGTGCAGATCCGGTACAAAAATGGATCGGACCGGTTGCCGGACTGGTCGGTACCGGCGAGACCAGTTGCCGGTTCAGATTGAAATTGGTCTGGACCGTCCACTAAACAAATTTAAAAAAAAAAAAAAACAAGACCAGTTGTACCGGCTGCACAGCCTGCACTGGACCGGTCCATAACCCCGCGATACAATAGTTTGTATCGCGAGTTGGAACCGGACCTCCAATTCAGATCGGTATCGGCTCGGTCCATCGAACCAATGTCCATTTGATAGGGTATATTCTCTGGATTAGCCATGTGTACAATATTTTAGTCTAATTAAATCCCAATAGTACATGTACATTAGGTTTTGCCACATGTATCAATGGCCATTCAATTATTTAATGTTTTTTAAGTTTTACACAGAGAAAGATAGCTTTAGGTGAGCCCTTTATGCCACGTGACAAATGTCTTTGAGACTGAAACATGATATGTGACTTGGGGTTGACCGAGTGTACAAATAAACTAGTGGGGGTATTCCCCAAATAGGCTTCCACCTATGAGTTACCTATCTCAACAAGTTTCATTATCTGGAGTGTCTCTCCAGACAACAACTATGACTCATTTCCAATTGAAAATTTACAAAGCACATGTAACAATTCATCCTAGGGTTCCAGACTCTAAAACAAGATAATCCATGTGACATTGAGAACCAACCCAGGATTTATAACAATCCAAAATTAGGATTTGTTTCCAAGAATAATTCTAAAGAACAGACCATCACCCAGATAGTAATAAATAAATAAAAAGAGAGAGGGAAAAAAAAAAGTTAATCTACAATAACATTTCACAATAAATGAGTCGAAAACACAAACTCCATATTCGAATTAAACAACAAGAAATTGAATACTGCGATAAAAAATAAACATAACGAGAGAGAGAGAGAGAGAGAGAGAGAGAGAGAGAGAGAGAGAGAGAGAGAGGAGATTTACCTGAATGAGGGCAGAGTCATGAGGAGGAAGAAAGGGAAGAGAGTGCATATGGTTTTAAAGGGGATGAGGATTTCTCAGACCGACTTGGCATCTGAGAATGTCTGCAACGAACCGAGAAATGGCATATTTCATGGCTTCCTCAAATATTAGTTAGAGAGAGAAATGAATTGTTTCATGAAGATTGCATACATATACAAGGAAACTTCCCTCAGTCGTTTTCTTTCTTTTCTTTTTACGTGTCACCGTCCATCATACACGTCACCACTCACTAGTTTGTGAAAAACCAATTCCACGCAACCGTTTAATACACCAATCAACACCGTTGGATATTGGATGGGTGCTTCGTGGTTCCTATGAGAACAAAATTCTCCATTACATCATGACCTAAAAAGTAAAAAAAAACTCGTGCTTTATCAGTCTAGGGCTGGGAGTGGCGTGGGCTGGGAAGCCCGGCCCGAATTATGGACCAGTTTTTTTTTTTGTTTTTTTTGAAGTTAATTAGCGATCAGGTATAATTAGGAAAATTACACTTTGATTCTCTGAGGTTTCTGATAATTGCAGTTATACCCCTTGATGCTCTTAAAATTATAATAATATCCTTCGTCGAAAACCTCAAGGGAGTCTTTCAACTAATGACACCGAGTCATTGATTGATATACCTCTTATATATTGTTCTTTATCAATAGTTTGATGTGTTTTTTTTTTCTCTTTGATGAATGATTCAAGTGTGACTTTAGAGCATGATGGCTCTTTAGTGGAGAGACTGAGAAGAATACTTTAGACCTAAGGTTTATCAATTTTATCTAAAAGTCATTTAATTCGTTATAAGAGATATATTAGTCAATGACTCAAGGATGTTAGTTGATTGACGTCACCGCCCTCTTAGGTTTTTGGCAAAGAATGTCATTGTAATTTAAAAAACATCAAGAGTCTAATAGCAATTATTAGAAACCTTAAGGGGTCAAAGTGTAACTTTTCCTTTATAATATTATCAAAACAGCTTTTGAAAAACGACTGTGCATAAATAATAGGGAAAATTGTCCATTTGTCCCACTTTACACAACTTATTGTCAAAAAATAGTAAGATCTAAACTATTCACCTCTCAAGTATTTGAAGGCAAAAATATTTGTCTTTTAATTCTCTTAAAGAATATTCATAATATATACTTTAAAAAAAAAAAAAAATTACCCAAACACCACCACCAACTATAAGTGGTGCACCTTTACATAACCTATTGTGGTGGTGGTGATGGCAGCGGTATTGATGGTAAGGGTGGTGGTGGTGGGGTGGTAGTGATGTGAGTGGGTTCTCTTCATATGGAGAGATAGAGAGAGAGAAAGGGGAGTGAGGATAATTTGGATATTTGTTTTCTCAAAAAGCATATACCTTGTGAATATATTTTCAAAGTATCAAAAGGCAAATATTTTTGTCAACAAATACTTAAGAGGCAAAGAGTTTAGGTCTTATTATTTTTTGGCAATAAGTTGTGTTAAGTAAGACAAATAGGCAATTTTACTTAAAAATTAATAAATTTATTTGTTTATATTAATAATAAATAAATTATCTTTCCACGTGCCTTTTAAAATATTTAAATACTTTAATAACATACAGATTTTCTTATAATAGGAAAATTCATGTAAACTTGCTCTAATCATCTAGAAAGTGATCATATATAGAACCGATATCTATTTTTTGGAAATATAGAAACAAGAACGCAAACATCTGAAAAAAAATAAAAAAAATCTAGTTAACCAACTGATTGAGACAAGGATCTAGAAAACGGTAACTTATGACTCTAGTCTAGTTGATACAAAGAACAAAAACTAGACAATTTATTTCTTTATACAATTGGTAACTTATTATGAGAAATAATCTAATTAATTATACGAATAAAAGGATGACCATTTATGTCACACGTCCAATGCCATTCTTTCACGCATCATATAGCAAGTTTATCAACTAAAGTTGCTGATGGCGGGGACATATACAACCCATCTTTGATACGTCCTTCCAATTGAATTTTCCATGTTTTTTTGGTCCCTCAACATATAGAGTTAGTAAACTCAATCCCAACATCATTGTCACTGGTAATTAATGAAGACAAACTGAGTTCATTGATTTATTGATAATTCAAGGTAAGTACAGAGAGAATCTATAGGGCTTTAACTAGAAGAGTACATAAGATAAATATAGTAACTTAGTTTTTAATGTAGAAACAACTTTAAAACACTTGTTAATTCTTATAAATCAAATCTTTTATCTTGCTTTCATCTTTTCCTTTATTTCCTCAATCAAATTTCTTGCATCTCTTGACTTTATTATTGCATTTTTCTTTTTCTTGAATCACTCATTGAGTTGATCCATACTCCCATATATTTTCTCCCACTCCCTCTCAAACTTAAAGGCTGTGTTTGAACCCTGGATTTCAAAAGAAAAGAAAATAAAGTGCTAAAGAAAGCACTTTCTTTTGTTTGGCTTACCATTTTTGAAAGAAAAGAAAGGGATTTTTTTCTAAAATTTTCTTTGTAACTAAAAAATTTTCTCTCTAAAAAATAGAGATTTTGAGAGAAAAGAAAAGGAAATAAGTCGGAGAGAAAGCCTCTCTACCACCACACTACCATTACCACCACCACCACCACAACCACCCACCACCACACCACTACCACCATTGCCTAATTCATATATATTGAAATTCTATTGTTTGGTTGCACGTTAATCATAGCCTAATTTATCTAATTTGTATAGCTAGTGTATATTTGTTTTTTGCTTTCACTACATTTTATTTAACTCAAGTGATCGATTCTCTTATAATAAAGATGTCAATAAGGTTAAATGTACCAGGATCGGGTACCGAATTGGTTCCGACCGGGTCCGATCCGGACGGACTGTACTAGTCGGTCCAGATCCAGTATAAAAAGAAAAACACATTTTCAAATTAAAAAAATTGGACCGGATTGAACCTGTTGCTGGACCGGTTGGATTGGTTACCGGACCGGCATGATCGATCGTTAGATTTGCAGGACAGTTCACTGGATTGCAAAACCTGTCGTTTGACCGACTCTAACCCGATTTATAGGTTACCAAACCAGAATCATTGGGGGTGGAGTGGAGTGGGGTGGGTTACCCTTTTAAACTACCCCCAATGAAATATTTAGTTTACGCGAGAATTACAATAAACACTTTCAGGGTGGGAATTATAATTCTCATGAATCGTGGGAATTGGATGTTTTTTTTCCCACGTGAATTTTAATTCCCATAGGAATTGGTCATCCAAACACAAGAATTGGAATTCACACCTGCCTATTCCAATTCCCACCCTTGAATTACTACAATCCAAACGGACCCATAGGGATTTGAAAAATCTGCATGAGTTTGATTTTAATAATTGTATCAAGCTTGTCAATTGTCAAATTCAAATGTCCATTTTCTTGTCATTGCTGTTGTTGAAGTATGTAAAGAGAGAACCCAGTGGGGTTGGTCTGGCGGTTGGGCACTAGATCCTAAGGTGGCTGCCTCAAGTGGAGGTAAAAGATCCCGAGTTCGAGTCCCGGCACTTTGGAAAAACTCTCTGGGCCAACGATTTACCAATGCCCACCCGTCGCGACAGTGATTAGTCCCTTGGTTGTCAGCTTAGGGGAGACACTGGGTCCTAGACCAAAGAAAAAAAAAAGAGAGAATAATATAAGCCTCAATGGGATAGACATCGATGGGTCAATAAAAGGGGTAGACCTCAATGGGTCAAAGCCTCGATAGGCCAGATAACTTTTTAGGCAATAAAACCGACTTCTTTGGGTCAATAGTTTCATGAACTTGAATATGGTATTGCCACATAGATCACAGGCCTTTAAAAAAGACCTCTTTGGACCTAAAAATGAATCTCATTATCTTGTGTTTGGTCTTCGTCAAAAGGATCACGGATTCTTAAAATGATCATATAGACCAAAAAATTGGGCCTTTTTATGCCACATTAATAAAAAAAAAACGCAACACAAAAAGATGGGACAGAATAAAAGCAACCACTGGTACGATGAAGACCTTGATGTGTATGTGTATATGACACATACCGTAGCATATCCAAGGTATCTTAACTCATATTTTTCTTTTAGTCACAAAGCACTAAAAAGTTGTTTCGCTAGGCAGTATAGAGCAAACATGGATTCATGCTCTTTGACCATTTGATTGGTATTCTTGATGTTGTTTGAAGCAATATGCTTGTAGTACTGTTGCAAATGCATGGTGGTCAATCTGCTATTGGAAGTGGTGCATTAGATGTTAGAAACGGTGTCGTTGAATTACCACCGCCACCACAATCAACACCATCAGAAGAACAGAACACTCAGGTTAGCTTGAGCGACGGTGTTGCAGTTGCAAGCCTTGCATGCTAGTCGGAAACATGTTTGGTGACCAAACGATGTGAATGGAATAAATATAACGCGAAATATGGGATGTAAAATAAGAATATATAAAAAAAAATTGTAATAAAATATCTTTAATTTAGACCAGACGAGCGGCAAGTGCCGCCCGTCGGTGAAGCGACAATAATAGGCAGGGGCGGAGCAGTTGGGGCATGGCCACCCCCAAAGCTTTGTCAACCTTCATTAATAGTGTCAACTTTGAGTGGAGTGGCGCTGCTACATGTTGCTTACTTAAAATTCTACGGGTTTTTAAGATTTTTAAAAATTACTGTTTTATGAGTATAGTTTTTAAAATTATAATTTTATACTCAATTATTTTAATGTATATCTCTTTTAAAGTTACTCTTAGGCATTTCTTTTTAAATTAATAGTATACTTATTTTTAGGATTCGTATGAGCTAAACTTGAGCTCTATACCCGAGGCGGAAAAAAAAACTAATTAATTTAGTGAGCTTGAGTCGAGTTTGGGTAGGCTCGATTCGGCTAAAACTCAAGCTCAATTTGTTTATGAAATTATTCATTTATATTCTTATATCTTATATTATATATTAATATAAAACTCAGGCTCAATTTTTTTTTAACAAGCTTGAATTGAGCTTGAGCCTTGCTCAATGTTTACGAGTTCGAGTTGAGCTGGACAAAGTTCAGTTCAGCTCATTTACAGCCATACCTATTAATTAATATATGTCAAACTTTTAACTTTTGCTAAAAAAAATTATTTTGTTTAAGTAGGCAAAATCAAAATTCTAAAATTTCGCTTTAAAAGATTTCAGACGATTTTAACAAAAAAGTTGGAAAAAACTATCAAAATAATTAATTTTGATTAAAATAATTTAAAAAATAAATTATTTTGTTAAAATCATTACAATTTCATAAGAAAAATTAGATGAAATTTTACTATATAAATAAAGAGAATAGAAAAGTTTCTTATCAAAATTTTATTTCGGTCCTCAAACAAAATCATGGAAGCACGCCTGTACTTTTTTTTTTTTTGTAATTTAATTTGGCCCCCCCAAAAATATATGTATGGCTCTGCCCTTGATAATAGGTGGATGATCAATGGAAGGAAATAGGAAAGGGTCTAATAGAATCAACTCGCTCTAATACCATGTTAAATACCACTTACTCTAAAAGTTCAAGCTGTTAGAGAATGGCACAACAATGTATATCAAATGGTTCAACAACCTCCCTGCACATGCGGGCTCCACATGGGAACAACACATATGTGGGAGAACACAGGGCACCGAGGCAAACACACACCATCCACACCCGCACGGGAACAACACATCCATGGGAGAACAAAAACACAAACACACCCTCGGGATTCAAACACTCGACCTCTCGCTCTGATACTATGTTAAACAAACTGAGTTTATTGATAATTCAAGGTGAGTACAAAGAGACCTCATGGAGCTTTAAATAGAAGTGTACATAAGAAAAATATAGTAACTTAGTCCTAAATATAGAAACAAATTTAAAACACTCACTAAATCTTATAAATCAGTTCTATTATCTTACCTTCATCTTCTCCTCTTGCATCTCTTGACTTATTACATTTTTCTTTTTCTTGAATTACTCCTTGAGTTGATACAATCCATATTACCATATATTTTCTCTATTAGTAAATTACTGTGCTGATAATAGATTTTTGGTAATAGAAGGAATGTGTAGAATATCATTCATAAGAAACTTATTTTGGAGCATTGAATGCCCAACATTAAGAAATTGGCAAACCTTATTCATTTCCTATAACAAGAACTTGATCATGTAAATTATATTCAGAATGAATGGATAGATTGTTCAAGTCTGAAGTGATTTGTGTAGTATTAGAATTTGGATACCGTACTGGATCAGAAAAAAAGAGATCTCTCAAGGGAGGCAGCAAGAGCAGAGGGATTGTCATTATGATCATAGCAAGGAGAAGCATTGTTTCTTAGCCGCCGATTATAGATTTGACATATGACTTGCTGATTGGAGAATGTTTTCTGATTGGATGGATGATTACTATTGGATGGTGACTGTTAGATCTGAGGATGTTATTTATCAAAATTTAAGTAAAACAGACATGTAAAATTACCTAAGATAATCAAGAT
>JAUPMG010000014.1:7076757-7098509 GCA_031762675.1 Pachysandra terminalis | reverse complement strand
GATTTGTTTTCCGAGGATATTGGAGGCAATCCTTTATCGAACTTCATGGAACTGCTAGCCAGTACATCTAGATCTGTTGAAACAATTAGCACCCTATGACTAGTCATTATTCCAGCAACATGACCTCTAAGAGTTTCCTGCCAATGAACCTGAAATGGAAATTGAAAATTCCAATATTACCAACAATCAAATGCAAGTTATATTACAAGCTACAATAAGAACAAGATTTCTGATATCTTTCAAAGAAGAAGGAAAAGGCCCACTGCCATCTCCTCTCATACTTTTATTACGAGCAAAGAATCAGGTGAGACAGCTGGACACTTGCTTTTGCACTACAGATGTGCTTATTCCATTTGGAATCATTTCTTGGATTATGCCAGGATTGGTTGAATAATTCTACGAGAATTTCTCAATTCCCAAGTGATTCCTATTGCTTGGATTATGCTACCCCTGGCTGATTTGTGAAGAGAAAAACAACAGGAATTCTTGGGTAACTTCTCAGAATTTATGCCCACAGCTGAGAAGATCAAATTTACCACATCTCTTTGGGTCTCTTCATCAAAATTATTCAGAGGTGTGAGAATAAAGGCAGCTGTATTCAGGATTGGAGAACATCTTGTTGTCTTACTCTTATTTTTCGGGTCCATCTTTAGCTAGAAGCTCAAGTAGGCAACTGTATTCAGGATTGGAGAACATCTTGTTGTCTTACTCTTATTTTTCAGGTCCATCTTTAGCTAGAAGCTCAGCTAGATATTTGCCGATCTTGAAACCCAAGCAAACAAGATGTACATAGAATGGGCCAAGTCACAAATTTCCTTGATTATATTTATGGGAAAATCTCCACATGCCCTAAGATGTTTTGGGATCTGCCCAAAGCATTTGTAAAATCTTCCTCCACAAGAGTAGGACACAGATAAAACACACTTATCCTTTAACTCCCTGAGAATAGCCAAAGCTTCAGCTCTATTTGAACTCCTCAAGTAAGATCCAACGCAAAGTATTTGGAGAATCTCCTTACACAAGAATTCAAGACAAGGATAAAACATACTTCACATAGACCCAAGGAGAGGTAAAGCTTTAGCTTCTCCAGTTCCCTCAGAACCAGAAAAAATATATTTCAAAAACTAATCCTCCATTATGGTATAAGAAAGCACCAACAATAAAATTAGGACTGAATCCCTTTTGAGAGAAATCTTACTATTTTCATCCAGATTCTACTATTTATGATTTGAAACTTAAGATCTTACAAATTCTTCAGTGTAGGTTGAAATCAAGTATTGTCATTTAAAGTGAAGTAATTAACCCTCATTTCATACTCCTTTTTCTTTGATGACAAGAGTGGATATTTACACACATTTGAATCATCAATTCAACATACAACTGTTACTGCAGGAATTCTACAATACTAAACTTATTGGCATGGAAAATCAAATCACAACAATTCAAAATAATATGACTTCCATATAATAACAAGTAACAACATGATATACAGCTTCAAAGATTTTTAGTTAGAAATTTAGAATAAAGTACAAACACAAATTAGGAAAACAGTTAATAAAAAATGGTGTCGCAAAAATGAAAGGGCTTTGAATGACCAAAATGACAACAAAGACGATTAATGACCGAAACAATATGGTAGACTGATTCAGTTCAAGTGTTTAACAATGGAAATTTGAGTTGGCAAAATAAATTATTTTCCTCTGTTAGGACATTGCTTTAGTCAGTGAGTTGAATCAGTTGATTGTAACTTATTAAGATTGTTTGTTTGATTTAATGTCATTAAGTTTTAAGTTAGATACTTTCTTTCCATATAAAATAGTTCTAACCACATGATACTGATAAGATTTATCAATATTAATGGTTACAGGACCTAAATGGTTTTACATAATGAAATTCAGAAAAATACAGGATAATCTATTGATGTGTAGATGCTCAGAGTTAGTTTTATTTTTCATAGAGTTATCTTTTGTATTTTTTAAAATCCTAGGAAATTGGAAAGAATCTTACAATTTAAGATTTGAATCGGATCCGCTCTAACAGTTTACAATTCAATTTGGTTTTAAACTACTGATATCCCAATGCAATAACAGTAAAAGGTAAAAGCTGATTAATTAATCAGTATTATTAGAAGAAAGAGAAGCAGGTGAATTGGGAAAATTGAGTTCAAATGTTTGTGTCTAATATTTGTATCCAATTTAGTAATTCTTCAACATACTAAATGAACAAACATGGAAATTACACCCATCTCACCATGATTGTCATGTACATGTGTTTCTTGTGCTAATGTAGTTTTGATGGCAATAACTTAAGGTTACTGGTCAGAAAGTGGTTTCATTAACATGCTTGTGTTATGTGCCCAAGCCTGTTGCTTTTTTTTTTGGATCAGGAAGGTGTAATTGTATTGTATTAAAAGTAGTAGTAAGATAGTTACAGATGGCTATACACTGTACACAAACAGTATACAACCCCCGCCCAAAAAAACAAAAAAAACAAAACAGAATAGAACAGATCCTCAAGGACACATCCACCCGGCATTGTCCCCATGAATAAAATCAGTCACAGAAACATTTCTCAAATCTGTTTGCCCCGAAGCCCAGAAAAACAGAGTAGAGAAGACTCTCCTAACAACAAAATCGATCGGAGCCTCCTTCCCCTAATAAATTCTTGTGTTTCTTTCTTTCCAAATGGTCACGTAATTTCCCCCGGACTTAGATTCCATAAGACATTCTTCCTCGACTTGACCTTTCTTCTTCCCCAATCAATAATGATATCTCTAAGCTATTCAGAAGGTGCCCACCCAAGGTTAAACATAGCATGGATAGAAGACCAACATCTGGATGCCACACAACAATGGACAAAGAGGTGATCAGCAGTCTCTTCTTCCCTTTTACACAAAACACATCTACTAGGTAACTGCCGCCCCCTACTTTTCAGGTTATCAATGGTGAAAAGTTTGTCCTTAATCCCCACCCAAAGGAAGAAGGTCACCCTTGATTGTAGACCCCATTTCCAAATGAGACTTTCCTTCGATAAAATGCCCTGTTTAAATACTAAGCTGAGAAAGAAGGACCTAATTGTGAAACCCTCCTCTCCCTTCTTCCACCTTATACGATCATCACCCTCCCCCACTTTAATAGAATGAAGAGCATTCAGGAAGGACTCCAACTCTCTATCAACAAGGTTCCTTCTCAACTTCACATCCCACACCACTTCATTCCCGTTTCTTCTAAGGACGTCCTCCACCCTCTCATCTTTCTTCACCGCCAAAGAGAAAATGGTAGGGAAACGAGACTTCAAAGAAGTATTCCCGCACCACAAATCATCCCAAAATCGAACCCTCTTCCCATCTTCTATGCTGAAACTGATATCTTCATTGAAACTAGTAGCCACACTTTGGATTTCTTTCCAAACTCCCACCCCAAACGGCCTTCTAGATTCCAAAGACGACCAATCTTCAATAGATCCATGCTTACCCACAATCACTTTTCTCCAAAGACTCTTCCTTTCCTCCCAAACCTCCACAACCATTTACCTAAGAGGGCTTTGTTGAATTCCGTGAGCGGACGAATCCCAAAGCCACCATCTTCCTTCAGTTTACATACCTCATCCCAGCACACAAGATGAACTTATGATTGTCATCCCTATTGTTCCACAAGAAGTCACTTTCAATTTTTTCCATCCTTTTAGCCACAATAGGGATTTTCAAAAGAGAGCAAATAAGAAGGCAAATTGGATAAGGCCGAATGAATCAACCTGAGCTTTCCACCTGTGGATAAGTGCAATAACCCAAACTAAATCCATAGGGTTAATGTGTAATTAATAAAAGAATAGGGAGTAATTTAAAATTTTAGTAAATTAGCTCATTAATTTCACTTTGACTTGTTGTGATTGGTAAGTTATACTGTCGGAAACTAAGTGCGTCACACTCAATCATAACTCTCATAAGTTATAATGTGGCTAGGATTTCGTAGGAGATTCTAATCTAATCTAATGGCTAGAAATTTATAGGAGTAATACTAATTCTAGTTAAGTTGGGAGTTAGTAATTAAAGGACTAATGATTAGTTTAACTATAACTAGGACTTTAATCTAATGGTTAGAATTAAATAGGATCTTACTAATCTAATCTAAGGGCTGAGATTTAATACCACACCCTAAACTAATAACCACTCCTAGACTAAGTTAAACACAGTAGAAAATCTATAAAAACAAAAGCTTTGGACGTATGGACTATTATTCAAAAGAGAAGAGAGAGAGAGAGAAGAAGAAGAAGGTACAGTAGCTCTACAACTTGGAGAAGCTAGGAGTTTGGAGAATTTGCAGAAACTTCAGACTTTGAAGAGGAAAGTGTTCTACTCAACATCGTTAACAACTCAAGGTAAGTAGTCAAACAAACTCTATTTTCGATATTAATCAGTGTATGTCATATTCCTTGAGTATGACATAGTATCAGTGTTTTTAAAGGCATACGAGGCGTGGTGTTAGCAAAACGCCATGAGGCGCACAAAAATAGCGCAGGGCGCTCGCGAGGCGCACGCCTCACGCTATTTCTTGCGCCTCATGTGCGTACAGCATAAGAACAAAAAACAGCAACCTTTTATTTTCGAAAAAAAAAAACAGCAACCATTCTTTTACTTGTCTCTTATTAAAACTGAAGAGAAAACATTTGGAGAAGAAAAAGACTAGGAGAAGAAAAGGAGAAGTTAGGGTTCAACTTGCAAACCCAACGAAGAACACTCACTCGGCAGCTTCAGCTTCAGCAGAAAATCCAGGTATGTCTCTCTCTCTCTCTCTCTCTCTCTCTCTCTCTCTCTCTCTCCTTCGTCCTCTTCTTAGAGAAATTTGTTTTTTTTCCTGAAACTCTCCTTCTCGATGCTCTGTTTTTTTTGTTTCCCTAAATTGTTAACTCTCTCCCTCTCTCTCCCTCTCTGTTTCCCTAAATCGTTAACACTCTCTCTCTCTCTCTCTCTCTCTCTCTCTCTCTCCTTCATCCTCTTCTTGGACGCTCTGTTCAGTCTTTGTCAATAGCTGCAACAATTTTTTTTTTAATCTCCGTTCTCTTGTACTTTCTGTTTTCTTTTTTTATTTGTTGATTACTTACTTTCTGTTTTTTTAATCTCAGTTCTCTTTTAATTTCTGTCTTCTTCTTTGTCAAAGCAACTTCTTTGATCATTGATGTAATGTTCGGGGTTTAGAATTTAGACCATTCATATATATTGATGGTAATGATGATGTAATGCATATGACTTGCTTTTCTTTTACTTGATAATGGAATAGACTAATGAAATTGGAATACAAGTACTTTTGTTTTTTGAATTATTTTAGTGTTGAATTTTTAATTTTATTTATTTTTGTACCTTTTTATATAATTTGTTTTCTACCTTTTTTATATTTATATAATGAGTATTATGATTTATTATATATTTAATATATTATTTTATAATTAAAAAAATACATGCTCATGAGTATGACGCCTTGCCTACACCTTAATGTTTAAAAACACTGATATATATATATCATTAAGCACATGTACAACACAACACTAACTAGGGTGAGAATAGTTAGCTGCAAGGTTTAAAGTATTAGTTTCTGATCGAGTATTGACCTCCAAAACTGACATAAGTCGATGTGTATTGGGAATCGCCGAAATCATTAAAAAATTTAGCTTCGTTTTGGCCACAGTCGAAATCAATACGACTTGATGAGTCGTATCGGTTTTGGCAGATACTGTAAACATTAGTTGGCTATAAGGCATATGAGCTTCCATTATTAAGAGGTTTCCATCAGGGGCTGGCTATGTTATCTTTTTTCTATGATAATCAATGAATTGGCAACTCTTATTAAAAAAAACAAGTGCTTTAGTTTATGTTAACTGCAATCTTACAAACAATGTGGTTTTGGTGGATCCAACTAGAGAGGAAGTAAATAAAAAACTATAATTATGAGAAGATACCTTGGAATCAAAGGGTTTCAATAAGACCAAGTATGTGGAATTTGACTTTAGCACAAATGGTGATCGGGATGAAGCAATGCTACGAATTGAGAATCAGGAGGTTTCCAAAAGTGACCACTTCAGTTGTCATGTTCAATTATCCATAACGAGGGGGATATTAAGAAGGATGTGACTCGTAGAAATAGAGCTGGATGGGTTAATGGAGAGGCTGGCTTAAGTACGAAGGTGCTTCTAGAAGTATTGTGTGATCGACATATTCCATTGAAGCTAAAAGGCAAACTTTAAACGAAAACTATTAGATTTGCTATGATGCATACACAAAATGTTGGACTACAAAGAAGTAACATGTTCATAAAGTGATTGCTGTTGAGGTGGATGTGTAGAAAGATTAAGAAATATAACGGGTAGGAGTACCCCTAATAGGAGATAAGAGATAGGTTAAGATGGTCCGGGCATGTAAAACGAAAACCTAGGGAGACACCTATGAGAAGGTGTGGGGCGTTGCATATTCAATGATCTAAAAGGGTGAGGAAGACCAAAAAGATTCTGGATGGAGTCAAAAGCAATTTAAATACACATAATCTGACAAAAGATATCGTCTTTTGACATATTAGCATGGCGAAACAAGTTATCAGCCTGAACTAGCTGGGATTAGGCATTTTGTTGTTGTTCTTGTAACAAAAAAAAAAAAACTATAATGAAACAAATAGGGCTTTGTTATATACATGTGCTACATCCTGGACACATTTAGTTCTCAATAAGAAAAGCGTTAGATTAAAATGATTTTTTCCAACATGGGCAAACAATTTTCTTTTTTTGTTAAAGTCGGTTTTTTTTTTCCCCTTTTTAGTCTCACTCGGGGTTTTCAAGTCAAAGCAGAGCTCAGCTGGGCTTGTCTATTACCTTAATAGGGTCCATATCTTATAATTGACCTGGTTATGATCTATGAATATATATCCATAAGACATTCAAACAAAGAAGCAAATTCATCCAAATCCATGGTTTAAAGTATCGTATCGAGGTAGCGTATCGGTTGGCCCAAAAAAAGGATACGCGTGGATACACAGTAAAATCATAAATACAGTGTATACGCAAGAAAAATGGTGGATAAATAAAACAAGACTCACTTATATGTAAGGATAAGCTAAAAATATGATAAATTGACATGTTTTTAATGTGATCGACCTACACATATAAGACATATTAATGTGGAAACCAATTGCTATGCATGTAGGTGCATGGACACTTAAAAAAAAAACTTCAATAAGTATAAAGGAAAGTCATAATATATCACAAACTAATAAAACATAAAAAATAATATTCATATCTCATGGAATGGTGTATATATATATATTAACTAAATTATAAGTTCATAATATTTGTCATAGGATGATATTTTACTTTTAAGATACAAAATATATGATTAATCAAGTATAAAACCTAATCTAGGATGACATTCTATACTTTTATTTTATTTTTTTAAAAAACAGAAACTATTGAATCATTTATTTAAAAATATTAAATTATTTTATATCCAAACATTTTTTTCAAACATTTTGATTAATCTATTAAGCTGATAGATCAGCCTTAGATTCATCTTATGTAGAAACTTTGGGTCAAAACATAATTTTTTATTTTTATTTTTTATTTTTTAAAAAAAGGTAATTTATTATTTTTCAGAAAATCTCTAAGAACATTGCATATTTCTTGAAAAATAGGCAGCTAGATCTATGGATTTCACTTGAAAATAGATCTATGTAATAAGACATCAAAATATGCCTTAGACATAAAGAGTATGATTTAGAATGAAAACAAAAACTCGTAGAATGCATACTTCAGAAAACAACGCAGGAAGAGGAAAAGTGTTTTCAAGCTCCAAATAGATGTTGTCAATCAACTAAAAGATTTTGGGACGAAATTGGCTTTACTTCGAAAAAAGGAGTGAATGTTGTACGATATATTGTAACATATAGGCTGTATTGGCCGATACGGTCGATATATTACAAGTATCGACTGATAACGTGTAGTAATTAACTTGTCCTAAATGCACCTATGGATCGTGCCGACAGAGTGGATACAAGATACGTATCGACCTTATCGACGGATAAGATAAGATATGTTAAACCATGCCCAAATCAAAAAACCTAGGGTTCCTTTAAAGAGGCAAGTTTTAAGCCAAACAATCCAAATACCATGAAAGGATATCAACCACACTAAAGAGATTATTTTGATAAAGATGGAAAAAGGAGGTTAGGAAATTTTATATATAAAGGGATGTCACCCAACCACAAGTCTTTCCAAAAGTAACAAGAGCCATAACCAAGGTCGGGACAACAGAGGGGAGAACAAAGTAATAAAGCAGAATATGTTTCCAAGAAATGATTGCATCACTCTTAACTCAATAATTGATGTCACACCCACTCTAATGAATACCATACTCCCTCTTGATGACTGTACAATACGAACTATAACCTTCTAAGCTAAAACTCCATAATCATTTACTATAAATGACCAAATTCCAAGATGAAATATTCTCCAAATTAATGACTTCATGCTTTTATTCCTACAAACAATGTCACACTTTACTACATTTTTTTTCTTTTTTTGCATAATTACTTTACTACATGGTCTTTCTTAGCCCTACCCCCTCCCACAAGAAATCCCTTTAAATCTTCTTAATTCTATCCATTATCTTAATGGGGATTATGAATAATGAGAGAAAAAACACAGGAAGATCTGCCAAACAAGCTTTAATCAACATGATCCTCCCTCCCAAGGGAATATATTGCTAATTTTCTATCATTCTTTTCATAATCAAAACCCAAAAGCTCTCTATGTGAGGATTGTCTCCAAAGGGAAGGCTGAGTTGTTTGATCAGCCACTCTTTAAGCTTATATTCCAGTAAATTAGCCATGATGTCACGGGCCAACAATATGCATGGTGCATGGTGCATGGTCCATGACAGTGCCAGACTAGGCACGCAGCTCGGCACAGCCTGGCAGGGCAAGTTTTAGCCATGCATGACCATCAAGGAGAGATGTTTTTGGGAGACGACTCTATGGTACTTCTACATTATATTGACATGTCTACATGGGGGCGGGGTACCCGCGCAGAGAAAATGGCCCGAGGTTGGATTTCTACCATGTGGGTCCCGCTCAGAGGAGCATGGAAAAGAATTGATGAGGATTTAGGAGTTCGGATATAAACAAGAATTCGTGAGGATGTTGAGACGAACGCTCAGGATCAGATGGCTCTTGAAAACTCTACCAGTAGCTCAAGATAAGTCAATATGATTGTTCCTACAGATGTGATGTTTCCTACTAGCATTGGGGTAAAGGCTTAGTAGCTACCTTAAGGAGGGGTCCTGTTACCTGGCCCTTCCCCGTGCTAATATGGCACTGTACAGGTAATCCCCCAAGGGCTTGGGGGTGAGCCTTAACATCACGTAGGTGATGTCTAAGGTCTCCTAGAACTTCAACGGTATGTCCCAGGACACTACTAGGGCAAGGTGCTCAACAGTAGTGTGCCCATCCCGAGGCAGGGAGGCTAACATGCTGTGTGGCTCTTGCATGCGCTATACATGCTTGTGTAAGCATAGTTGGTTGATGGGCTATCGTTAGGCCATGAAGTCTTAGCATGGGCTTGTGTGGAGGAATGTCAAGGGCTTTTCATGCTCTGCACGGATCTGTGACACAGTAGGCAAGGTTTCAAGACGATGCCTTGTCTGAAGGACACGATGAGGGTATGCTTGGCTCGCTGAGCAGTATTGTTGTCGTGTTGGTTCTACGAGATTCAAGTTACCTTGGTTGGCATGAAGGACTGTGTCAATGCTAAATGGAGGTACGTTGGGGCTCCTGGGGCTGCAGGGCTATTCGAGATGCTAAGAAGGCTCAAGTTGCGCATGGCTCCTAGTTTGGGGCACATTGGTTGATCGGCTTGGTCGGGGACTCTAAGTAGCATTGCAATAATGTTGGTTAGACCTGGATGACAATGGAACACTACAAGTGGGGCGAGCGCTTGCTAGCGCAGTGAAGCAGCTTGGGGCTGGCCAAGATAGGTTTGATGTGTGGGACTAGGAGCGAGTCGTATCCAATCGTGATATCGTGTTGGGTGTGCTTGGAGTTGGTTTGGCTTTCGAATTGCTTAGGCTGGCCTCAACTTGAAGAAAGTTAGGGGGCCGCACAATCATTCTGCAGCGACAAAAAGTATGGTCGTGACAACGAGGCAAATCTAACAAGGTCTGCATGAATCCCGAAGAGATCACTATTACTATAGGATTACCATCAAGGTGCAATCCACCCTAATAAAGTAATCGATAATGTGGTAAGGGCTTACTAGGAGGCATTGATTAAGGGGAGTGTTATGATCGAAAAGACTATTATAGTTAGTGAATAAATCAACTTCTTTAAGAGGAGAATATGGATATAACATGCAAAATAGATCGATTTGCAACTTTTCAAGGGTGGCATCCCTTTTGTGTCTGTTGACCAATTTATGAGTGATTACAAGAATTCAGAAAAGTCATACTCCGCCAATGCAAATTGAAAGGAAATTAACATGATGGCCATTATGTTTCTGGATTGAAAGAACTTATTTACTTTAAGCACACGACTAGAAAAGTTGGTTATGATTTTTAGTAATGGAAGGGAAGTGCATAGAAACTGGAAAAGATATATATATATATATTATATATATATCCCTCCTCCCAATTGTCGGACTAATCTCTTAGAAACACACTTCTCTGGATCACCACTATATCCACTTTTGTTCTCCTCCATAACTCCTTTGTTGCTCTCTTTTTTTCACTTTTCCCTAGACCCCTCACATTCTAACTTAATATCTTCATCGATTAACTTTTTCCATCTCCCCAACCCCTAGGTTTCTACCCTTCTTTCTTTTATACTGATCACTACATTGAGGACTCCTAGTCACGGCTATTTCACCCTCGACCCCTCTCCTTTCTTTTCTCTCTCTAAATTCCTTAACAGCTTCAACCATGGAGATAGATTCTCCACGTGAACCTCTAACTTCAATCTGAAATTCCTCTGCTACCTCTAAGACTCCTTCCCACTCACTTCTATAAGACCTAAAACCACCATTTTCCTCGCCCAAAACCGAAGGCAGAACATTCTTCTAGGCACACTCCTCCACATTTACCTCACCCAATAGAACAGAAAATGGCTCTGAAGGAACATGGAGATTACCACAATGGGATCCGTTCAGCAGAAATACATTTTCATGAAGAACAGGTGAGAAATCAATCAATTGACGAGCTGAAACAATCTGCATACCTGGGCATTCTGGTTCAGGCATATGATCCAAGGTTGTGGGGATTGTAGATGACTGAAAGGATACTAGTTCATGAGTGTGAAAACCTGAAATTTGAGAACATGAACCATGATTGACTGACATACTCTTAATCGAATCAACACTGCCTTTAACTTTCTGACGGATTTCTTGAATGCTAGTTCGCCTAGTGTTGTTCATGTGCCTATGATCCGTTGAAGTGGAGTTTGTGAGTGAGTCTGCCTCCATGTCTTCTGAACCCCCTTTCTCTTTATTATTTTCCATTGCCCGTGAACCCATAGATGAGTCATAACTCACCAGCTTGATTCCTGAAAAACCTGTATCAATTTCTTCACGTCTGAGCAAATTGTTAGCACAGCCACCCTCTATTTGATCAAATGTACAGCCTTCATCGCCGCCCAAAGACTAAGATGTGGGAGAAATAGAACCCTCAAAGGCCTTAGGGAAAGACCCACCTTCGGGATTATCTGTCAGGCCTGTACTTTCCTTTGTTGAAGCCGCTTCGTTGGAGGAAGATGACGAAAACTTCTGCTGAACACTTTCCATCCTTCCTTCAAGTAATAATAGGTTTTCAAACACCTTTTTCACTTCTTCTTTCACCAGCAAACAAATTTCTTCTGTTCCCATCCACTTTTCAACGCTCTCGCCACCACTTTTAACCGACTTTGACGCTCTGGCTCTTATGCTTTCTCTAGAGCATTGTCGTCCTCTTTCCAACGAAGAAGATGACCCCTTGGGCCTAAAGAGTCTGATCTGGACCACGAAGGCCCAATATCGTCCCCCTCAGTAGGCCCTCTAATCCTCTCAAAGCCCCTGACTCCCTCCCCCTAGATCCACCTTGGCCTAAGAGCCCATCATTTTGGGCCCGAAGACTCGGCCCAGTCCCTTCATTATTGCTTTCCCGTCCATTGAGATTTGAGTGAGTTTGAATTTGAATCTCGGTCAACACCTCAGTCAAAGAGGCGGGGCCACCAGCTACCTTGTCTCCCACTAAAACCTCCACCTCCACTCGCGATTGAACACGTGGCATATTATTCCGAACATCTTCTCCATAGAGAGCTGCCGAAAAAATACCTAAACTTGCCGGAAGTTGTGGGAAAGTAATTGGAGATTTCGAAACTGCTAGATCCATCCCACGACACCAAATTTCTCGGAATTTTCTGGTAAATCTTCTCCTTAACTTGAACTTCAGCTCTTCCTAACCCATTCTCCATAAGATCCACCTCTCCAAAGTCGACTAACCCACCACCAAGGAATGCTTGCCATTACCGAAGGTGGCGACACAACATATGGATCTTATGTCGTTTTGGGGCGACTTGAACGACATCGGCGACATGTTGGCGACATGTCAGCAACATGTCAACGACATGGGCAATAAGGGGAAATTTTCAGTTTTTTTGATTTTTTTTTTTTAAAATTAAAAAAATGTTAAGACATTTGTTTTTACATTTTGTGATGTATTATGATGTATTTAGACACTACTTAGGGTTGTTTAAAACTTGGGGGGAAAATCCATAAAAAATCCCACATTTCTCCAGATTTTCCCATCATTTCCCCTATATTTCCCTTTTCCCCCTCATAGATATGGCACTTGATTTCTAGTTTTATATATCTTTTAATTGACTTACATTCACTTTTAGTATAGCTTAATTAGATATAGCATCATTTGTTTACAGCTTACAGACCCGACAGCGTGTAAGTTGACCCCCCTTAAGTAATGACTTTTAATGTGTAAGCATTTGTTTTTGCATTTTTTGATGTATTTGGATGTATTTAGGTCTTAATTAGACATGCTTAATGTTTGGTGCCAAAAATCCATCAAAAACCCATGGTTTCCCCACATTTCCCCCCTGTTTTCACCATGTCGCCGAAGTCACCTGGCAAAATCGACATCGTAAACCTTGCCCACACACATCTCCCCAATATTTCTTAGTGTTTCAATGGCGAAAAGCTGTGCCGGAAACCCCTGTACCACCATCCAGATCCTCTCATTCGCTACCGACCCAACCTTCGTTCCCTCTCCTAAAGGCCATCTAGAGAGAGCTATCTCCATTCCTCTATCAATAATAATAGAGCCCTGATTCAACAAGCTTCTAGCATCTTCTTCAGATTTTGTGAACACAATTGCTTTTTTGCATTAATACCTATAAACTCTCCCATTTCAACATTGTTAAAGTCACTTTTTAGCACATCCACAGGACCAGACCAGTCTCAGCATGTAGATGAAGCCAAACATTGAATCATGAACACCCATTTCGTAGAAACCCGGCAAATCGCTGCAGCTGGGACATTTCCCAATCTTGAAATCCCACATGTAACCTCATTCTTGACCACCATCTCTTTGAAACTAAGGATAGTATTTTCATTCCTTCTCAACAATGGTTCCGTCGACATTTTCGTGTTTGGATTTACAGTTGTGTGCGTTCTAAATATCTCACGATGCATTGAGATAAGGTAGTTCCATTCATGATGATTCTCTTTAGGTAAAACAAATCATACAATGCCTCATTTCATTCCTGATAGAAGTGATTTTGAGAAATTCACCTCTAGGGCTATTTTTACACTCCAACAATAACACCCTACCAACAACTCTAGAGGAGCCTAAAAATCTATTCGATGATGCTCTTTGATGAACTCCCTCCACCTTCTTCAAGAACCAGTCGATTTCTTTGCCTTGTAAGAGAATCCAGCTAGATAATGGTCCGCATCTTTCTGTTATTCTCATCCCTTTTTTTCCATTGTTGGAAAATCCTTCGAAGGTTATTTCCTTCCTCTCAATACGAATGGACCTTCGTATTTTTTGTTTCTGGTTTCCCCTACTTGGGGGAACCTATGTATTTTAACCTTCTCATTCTCCTTTTAAATAATCTTTCAGTATTCATCAAAAAAATATGAATGGACCTTCGGATTGCCATCGTGGCCGTGACGAGGTTTTCTGGCTGATTCCTCCCATTCCTGGACCCAGTAACACTAGCATATGATCGATCGCCGTCATCTACAGCGTGAGGATTCTTCTGTTGCAACTTTTGATTCAGTATTTCTTCAATATCTTCTCTTCTATATTCGATGTCGAGCAACTCGTCGATCTTCTTAGCTAAATCTTTACTACGTCTGCAAGAGGATTCTCCCTCACTACTGAGACGTTTGGAAAGATCTTAATGGTAACTGGTTTACTAATCTTGTTAATAACAAAGGACTCACCATTGGCTGCACGAAAGGATTGACGAAATGGCCTCCAGTAGGTAGAAGGTAAAAGTTTGGGATTAAGAATGGTTGCAGAAGGACCTGTATCAAAGAGAGCAATAACAGGTAAAGGTTTAGCATATGGTTCAGGAAGAATATACACTGGGGCTAATGTGACAGGTTGGCTAAGAGTAAAACAAGTTCAAACCGAAGGTGTGCCTATGGTTTCTAACTCTACGGTTGCTACTTTCCATTATCATATGGCATATCGTATTCAAAATCAGTCCCAAATCAATTCCACATAAGTGATGCTTTGTTTATTCATGTCGATGTTGATGTCATTATACATACATCCCCAGACAGCTTCTTACTGAATAGATCCAATCCAACTTTCCACACAAATGGATTACTGATTATGAAAAGGCACATACTCAACATGATATAATTCATTATAGTGATCCGGTGTTTCTTCTTTGAAAAGATGGCACTGTTGAAACAAGGTTTCCACCTCCATCGCCTCCCAGGTTCCAACTAATTTTTCTTCAGAGATGGATTGTGTTGAACCAATCTCCTCCCCAGTGGTATACCCCGGTCAGACCAGAGATGGTCATATTTGGTGGGTTGTGTGTTTTTGTACTTCATGTGAAGCTTATCAACAGCATCTAGATGATGACCAACCTTCAAGGAGCAAGAAAAAATCTTCCCAGCAAGCCCTTCATGATAAATAAAGGGCAGGAGACCCTGATGTTGGTTTGTTAGGTGAACCCTCTGGCAAATTCGATTATTATGTCTACTCTTCAGCAAAACCACCACCTAAAACCTCCCATCAGAAGCCATCATCTCCTCCTTTACTTCCTCCATATTATTAGAAGGCTTTATCAATCATACACCATGAAACACCTCTACCTATCCCTGAGATTTGTATAATTGATTCCCCATCTTTGTTTCCACCTCTTGATGATTTTGAATGGCCAAAACTCCAAACCCGCCATATATGGAAAAACAAAGACCCAATTGGTCGCTCAACTGATGGAAGTAAAAGACAAGTTACAGCTGCTGAAGCAGCACTAAATTGGCAAGCTAAAATGTTAACGCACAAAATCAAACGTTGCAACAAATCATGCAGAATCAGCTCCAATTGCCTTCCTCCATGACTTCCAAGATGACTTATCTTGAGCATTGATTGCGGAGCTCAAATCAAAGATTATGGTTCTTCACACAGATCTAACAACCATAGCTATGACTTTAAAAGATTATACAGTCGGCAGTTTATTGATTAGTCAGAAAGAATTTGAAAAAAGACACCTTAAGAACCAGCTCAGATCTCTTGAAGCCCAATAAAGACAAAATAACAGCCTATGGCGTCATCATTTTTTCCCTCTTTACCAGCCTCATTACAACCAACACCATCTCTACCTTTACCATTTACCCTCTAGGCATCTTCAACCCTTTCCTTTAGTACCCTCATCACAAAGCTTGTTTTCTTTCTCATCACCATATACTACCTATAAACCTCATATACCAACATTTCGCCCATCCAAACTTTCCACATCTTTCAAACCATCTACTTCTTCACAACCTTCAACATCACAGACACCACCTGACATTTCCCCTCTTGAATCAATAGGAGAAATTACTGCATCATCTACATTTCAACCACTAAACCTCTTAGCAGAACATCCAAACCCTATTTCCTCCTTCCTAAAGAACCTTGCCACTACATCTTCTCCTCTACCTTTATTTGAGATTAACCCTTCTTCTGATCCTGAAGAAATTCCTTTAGATTCTGAAGACACCTCCTCTAATATCTCTGGAAAAATCTTCATGCAAACTAGTAAACCTACAGTTGAAGACCCTCCTGATCTTGATAATCCTGAACCAACTTGACATCCAACAAATAACCGTGATGCTCCTACTGATCATAAACGGTTATTCACTGTTGAGAATATTCCTCCTTCTAAATGGCAAGCACAAATTCTTGAGTTCTTTGCCATGTGTGGTTCTGAGCAACAAACCATAGGAGCCTCCACACACCAAGTTCTCACCTACTTCTCTGCACGTCTCAGTGGTCGATTACGAAACTGATGGACAAATCTTGGTGAATATAGGCAGCTTCAGGCCTTAAGATCTGCCACCTTTGCAGCTTATTTTGATGCTATATATCTGGAACTGTTTCGTCCATACACCCATTCCTAGCAGCAAACACGAGAAGAATTCCTTCGGATGAGATGCTGCTCTTTTAAGAAGAAAGATCTTGAAAAACACTTTGACAAGATGTCCCAGCGCTATTATCTGATCAATGGTATGGATGATGTCACTTTGAAACAATTTTTCTTGAATTCTCTTCCTGAACCATTGGGTGATGAAACTTCTAAGTTGATTCACAATACTGGTACCACAATTTCTAATAGTTCTCTTGGTACTTTGTTTCAGACTTCCTTACAAGCTCTTGAGCGGTTGTGCAACCAGTCCAAGTTACTCAAACAAGTTGAAAAAATGGGAAAGAAACTTGGTTCTTCTTGTGAACGGAAAGATATCCCCACTACATGTAAATCTGAGAAGGAATGCACCTTTCCTAGTAAGAAGAAGTCTCATTACAAGAAATTTGCCCCTCAAGCTGATAGTCAAAAATTCAGAAAGAAAAGATGAAAGTGGAGATTTTTTAGAAAGAAGAGATTTCGAGGCAAGAACTCATCTAAATGCTATGTTTGTAGCAAAGGACACTTTGCAAAAAAGATGTCCTAAGAAACAGAAGAGTTCTAAACTCAAACAGCAAGCCTCTCTCCTAATCGATTCCGATTTTTCTGATATAGAATTGGTGTTCTCACTCGATGATGGGCCCCGGCCTACACCAGAATCAGTTTTTACTACTGGTTATACTGATAGTGAAAATGATCTTGGTAGCTCAGACGAACAGACTGAAACTTTTGTCATTGATGGCATTTATCCTGATCAACCTGAACTATTTTTTACTCTTAACCAACCTGTCCCATTAGCCCCAGTGTAAATTCTTCCCGTACCATATGCTAAACCTTTAGCTGTTATTGCTCTCTTTGATACAGGTGCTTCTGCAACCATTCTTAATACCTATTGGAGGTCATTTCATCAATCCTTCTGTTCATCCAATGGTGAATCCTTTGCTATTAACAAGATCAGTTAACCAGTTACCATTAAGATCTTTCCAAACCTCTCCGTAAAAAGCCAAATTCTTGGCTGTCCCCTGTCAGGTGAAGATTTGATGACTGGTTTTGACATTCTGCATAAACTCCCTCAATTCCATTGGTTTGCTAATGGCCTTTCGTATAAAAACCATTTCTTATCTTGGTCACACATTCCTAACTTACACTTACCCAGATCCCTTCTTCATCATCTTCATTTGAAACCCTTGTATCCAAACTCACCTCTGAATGTTGTGGAAGCTCTCAATTTGAGTTTTTACTCAAGCATTCACATCTTCTCTAGACTAACTCAAAGTTCTTTGTGAATCTACCATTCAAGAAAAATGAGGATGTCAATCCCAGTCATTCTGGAATGAACCAAAAACATCTTATCTTGGCAAACAAGAAATTGCAGAACTTTGCAAAGAAGGCCTTATTGAACCCACGAATATACCTTGGGCATGTGAGGCATTTTATGTGAATATAAGGGCTGAACAAATTAGAGGTAAAATTCGGTTAGTCATTAACTATCAACCTCTCAATCAGTTTTTTTTTGCTGATAATGAGTTTCCTCTTCCCCAAAAGCATATCCATTTTCAGCACTTATCTAATGCTAAGGTTTTTGTCTAAATTTGATCTTAAATCGGGATTTTGGCAACTTGGTATCCAACCTTCCGAAAAGGCCCAATACAGTTTTTTGTATACCTGATTACCATTTCCAATGGATTGTCATGTCCTTTGGTTTGAAAAATGCTCCTTCAGAATTCCAGAAAGCTATGATTACCATTTTTGAGCCCATCCTTTCTCATGCTCTTGTATATATACATGACATTCTTTTGTTTTCACCAACACAGGATGCTCATGAAGCCCTCCTCTTAGATAAGTTCTATTATTTGGTTAAGACTTATGAGATTATGTTCTCTGAGAAGAAAATGCATATTGCAAAATCGAACATTGACTTCTTAGGCATGCACATCTCAGATGGCCATTATCAGCTTCAACCTCATATTTCACGGTCTATACTTGAATATCCTGATCATTTACCAGACAAAAAGACTGTTGAAAGATTTTTTTTGTTAAGTCAAAGACATGGCTGATTTTATTAAAGATATTACCCATCAGAAAACACTTTTGGCCCAGTTGCTCAACAAAAACCCTCCTACTTGATCTTCAGCTCACACCAATGCAGTCAAGACCCTTAAGTTAAAGGCACAGTCCTTGCCCCCACTTCACATTCCATCCACAAGAAAAACAATTCTCCAAACAGAAGCCAGTACCAAGGTATCTACGGCAAAGGATGGGTGGTCCCTTGGGGTCTTCAATCCACCTAATTAAACCTCCCCCCCTCCACACACACCCAAAAAAAAAAAAAAAGCAACACGATGAAAACGTAGGCAGCTTCATCTAGAAAGGAATCTTGAAAATTTTAGGGTAGCAACTAAGCCGTGAACAAGATAATTTCTAATGCTTTCTCTGAGGCTACGAAGACAACCCTAATTTCTGCACAAAAAGAATCAACACCAACCACATGATTCAAACTCATATATGTTATGAGCCTAAGCTTTGTATGTAATTTATGCATGCATGCACGTAAATCTCATATACAAAGAGGCTGACTCATCCACAAAGAAGGAGGTGCTGACTCATCAGTTTGGAGGAAGGAATATTAGTTGTTATCATCAATTAGTTTGAATTAGTTGTTTGAATAACGCATATGTGATGCGTAACTGTTATTTGAATTCCTAGAAGTAGGGAGATCCAAGTCTTATATCATTAGGTTGTTCAGTTTGAATAAGACAAGGATGGATTAGGCTGTTCAGTTTGAATAAGATAAGGATGGGTTAGGTGGTTCAGTTGGAGTAGGAAACGTTTACTGTGAGTAGATAGGATTTCTTTAAATGTAAACGGTTTTGGAGGAGAGAATTATCAAAGAAGTTTAATCCTAATCATTTGTGAAGGAGGGGGTCCCTCGAAGAACCCTAACGGTTACTTGTTATTTGAATTTTTTGACATTTTATGTGAAGATCGTTAACAGTGGTATCAGAGCGGAAGGTTCAGGGATGGCTGAAGCAACCAGAAATTCTAAAATTGACGAGATGATGGGGTTGCTAAGAGAAACGACAGAAACACACGGTCAAATCTTGAAGGAGCTAACGCAAAAGATAGCTTCTATGGATGCTAAAATGGAAAGCTTGTCCTTTGGCAGCGGCAAGGAAAAAGGTGAGAGTTCGGTCGCCCAAACCGGAAGGTATTGCTTTAACGAAACAATGATGGATAATGAAAGACTGATGCATGCGAGAAGCGCCAGGTTAGATTTTCCAAGATTCGACGGAAGCGACCCGTCAGGATGGTTGTACAAGGTGGAACAATTTTTTGTGTACCAGCAGACCCCGCCAACGCAACGGTTATTTGTAGCATCATTCCACTTAGAAGGGAAGGCACTGCAGTGGTTTAGATGGATGGAGAAATCGGGTGCGATTGTGTGTTGGGACCAGTTCACCAAAGCACTCCAAATGCGATTCGGACCCTCACAGTATGAAGACCCAACGGCAATGCTATCTAAGTTGAGACAGTCCTCCTCCGTTGAGCAGTATCAAACTCAATTCGAATATCTACTGATTGTCAACTCCCACATCGAGGCATAATGAGCGTGACATACAGGGGGACTCGTCAATCTCTTGTCATGTCATGAACTACATGCCTTGTCACAGTTTTCAGTGACAAACATGTAATTCATCAATATGACTCGGGATTGGTCCACCTAAGAGACTGGGATAATTAATGCATGTTACCCCAGGTTAGCATTTTAACAACGTTAGAAACGGTTTAACGGAACATTAAGTACCGTTATCTTTCTCCTAAATGCTATAAATAACGGTTCACTTTTTTTGAAACAGAGAATGACAAAGGATGACAAAAAGGGGAGATCGCTGATGAAATTCCTAAACCTTGAACTACGTCTGATATGATCCATGCCTGTGTACGTAGGCAACCTGCAAAAAGTTTAGTCATAATCTCAATTAGAGCATAGGGGTTAGAGAATTTCTAACACCTTGACACATTATTTCCCTAGTTTTACTTGACCTGTGCTAAACGGTCACTTAGTCTTACCTCTTTTGATTCTTCTAGAGACGGGTGGCTCCTTTACAAAACCACCCACCACATTTTGGCGAATCTAGTGGGGTCTAAGTGTCACGCTCCGAATCCAAGATATGTAATCTTTAGGATTTCCAAGGAAATGACCATCGGATCCAACCCATGGATGCGGCCAAACCAATCAAACCAACTCGTGGTCCAACAAAACATAAGTACATACAACAAAAGTCTTATCAAATTAAAACCTTTAACCAGATCTAACTAGTATAGTGTAATGACCCGAACTCAGTAAATTCTGATTTCTAATTATTAAAAAGGATAAAAAAGGATTTTATAAAATTTATTGGGTATTTTTCAGAAAATAATTATGAGGATTAATAAGCTGATTAGAACAATGGGACTTTTTGAAATAAAATATCTGTTTTAGGGGTTTAAGAGTAAGAAAGAAACATTATGGGTATTAATTGCAATATATAATTTGAAATTCAAACTTAAATCATAAGAAGTGCGTGGATGTGGGGTATTTGAAAGTGAGAGGGATGGAAGGAAGATTTCCATATCAACCCCCCTCACTTACCATTTCGTAAGAACCATCTTAGGAGGGTTTCTTGTGGGAGTTTAAGGACGAGAGAAGTGTTAGAGATCAAACCCTAGCTGACCATTACAGTGTAAAACAAGAAGAGGAAAAGAAGGAAGAAGGAAGAACGAGAGAAAGGAAGAAGAGAAAGGAAGAGGAGAAGCTCCAAAGTAGGATCAACATAAGAAAGGTAAGTCTCATTTTCTGTATGATTCAGTATGGAACACTGTGAGATTTTTGATTGGTGTATTTATGTCAAGATGCTTGTGTCACGACTCGACCCGGAAATTTAAAATTTTTCAAATCTAGTTGCGACCTTCACCCCATATCGCTATGGAGGTGGATCAACATGGTAAAACATAAGTGGAAGTTCCAAAAGTGTTCTAGTAAGATATAAGTAACTATTATTACATTCTGTGAATTAAACAAATTCTAATAAAGGGAAAAGTCTAACACTGGACTAAGCTAACATTTTATCA
>JAUPMG010000014.1:7044591-7061228 GCA_031762675.1 Pachysandra terminalis | reverse complement strand
TTTATTTTTTGATTTTATTTTTTGATTTTTTTATTTTTATCCTATAATTATATGAGATCAATGGGGTTTTCACAATTTTCATTAATACTAAGCTTCTTTCTTCTTCTATAAAACATTTATTTTGTTCTTAAGATTATTAAACAAGGTATAGAAGGGTATTTTCGTCCATAAAATATAATGCGGTAAGAAAAAATCAAATATTCCGTTACTTTATTGATAGTTACTAACGGAAGGGATTTGTTGTAACGTACTTTCAAACTAGGGGAGGTATTTGTGATGGCCAAAGTTTAAGGGGTACTTTTTGCCATTATGCCAAACTCAAGGGGGTGTGAATGTAATTTACCATTTTTTTTTTACTTTTAACTAGATTTTAGGATTTATTTCAGCCGAAATATCCAAAAATTTCAGAGATAAAGTGCACATGTCGGGTGAAATAAATCTGGCAAAGTACAAAAATTTCACTGAGATTTCACCAAAATTTCGACCATTTCGATCATTTATTTCGCATAATAATTCAGTCTGAAAAAATGTCATTTCGGATTTCGTCTAGCACAACCGAAATCAAAATTTTGGCAAAATTTTAAACTATGACTCCGATCAAATTCTTAGAATATTTCTAGAATTGGTGTCGCATGGACGGGAAAGCTTATCATTGGGAGTGAAAATGGTAGAATATCAATTGGAGCGCGCGTGTATATATGCCACACATCCTGCTGTTTTTCATGTAATCAATAAAAGATAAAATCAATTGAATGCGTGTATATATACCACACATCCAGTTATTTCTCACGTAATCACTAAAGATAAAATCAATTGAATACATGGTATGCATACACACACACTTGGAACCTTGGAAGAATAGAACGAAGAGAAAAAGAATAGAAGACCTTGGTGAAATCTAAATCAAGAAGATCAAATCAGGTAAGTTAAATCTTACTTTATAGTCTTTTTATGAATTCAATGTGTTCATATTTATAATCTTGATTGATCATATGGGTTTTGATGATTACTTGCATGAGATCTTGTTTAATATATGAAAATTAGCATTGGATATGATTTAATATGATTTACAATGAAAACCTATTGATTTGAGGCCTTTAGATTGGACAAAGTTGGATTTGGGGATCAATGCTATGAGATTTTCGAGATCTAGAAATCCCCAGATCGCACTCCATTGACACCCCATCAGTACACCGGTGAGAACACCAACAGAGGCTTATTTCTAAGCAAGAAAGGGTCATCGGTAGCCACTGGTACATCAGTGAAGCTACCAATGAAGCCCTGCAGACTTATACCCATCGGTAGCCACTGGTACACCAGTTAGGCTGCCGACGAGACACACAGTGACACATAGGTTTGAGAATTTGACTTGGAATTGATGTGGACTTGTACCATTGAATTAGTAATTGACTTTTAGGACTCAAGGTAGATCATAAGCATCATCTTGGAGTCCCATGATTTTTTGGTACTCATCACTCACCTTAGGACTTGATTGTAATTGAAATTGGATTGATATTTGTTAATAATCTGTTGCATTCATGTTAGGCTTATAAAGAATGTTAAGTGAGCCCGGGAGATGAAAAATAAAGGGTTTCCTTTTTAGGTTTCCTATGGGTTGACTATATACCTTGTGGGTTGAAATCCCCATTTAAGTTGAAATCCCTACTTAAATTAGGGCTTTAGTGAACTTTGAGTTGTAATAGAATTAGTTAACTATTTACTTTAGTTTGACATTATATGGGGGTCATGACTCAACTAAAGTCATAGATAGTGGCTTTGAATTATTTACTTTATTTAGCTTCCACAAATTCTGATCAATAAAGATATGTTTTACTTTTATTTCTTATAGTTTGATATAACAATTCACGTTTTGGCAATTGAACCTGAAAGTTGTACTTTAAGATCTGTGCAATCCCGCATAAGAAATTGTGTTACAGGTTTGGGGGTGTGACAACAAGTTGTTTGGGGGTGTGACAACAAGTTGGTTCAACTTCTCTCTCACAATTCACAAAATCTATTCAATCAAAAAGTCCCCCCTTTTAACTTCGGTACTGAAAATAATTAGCGAGCTAAAATGGAGAGTTTATTTAATTTTTCTTAATTTTGGTAATAATTTCCATACTCTTTGCTCTATAATTTTATTTGTTTGACCCAAGAAGGCTTTTGCTTTAGCATATATTTAGTTGAATGATTTTCCAATCTTTTATTTTTTTTATATGGGTTTTTTCTAGTGTTTCCGCCTCTTATCATTAAATCTTTATATTCTTCACTTAAATTGATATTCTCTCTTAATGGTTATGATTTGGTAACCCTCTGGTCAGGTTTGGGTTTGACTCTAACCGGCTTCGTTGTCATTTAGTAATATGTTTATTATATATATAATACGTAAAACTATATGTTTTATGAATAATTCTCTCTAAATTTTGATTTAAAAAAATCTATTTTTAAGATTTTTTGCATCCGGATCAAACCCATGTGAGTTATTGTCCATGCGATAGAGTAGTAGAGAAGAACTTCCTACGAATTCGTGGGTATGGAAAGCATCACGCCTTCAGATCAATGATCGGTTCTCCTTATGTTTCGGCAAATTAGAGCATAAGACAGTGGAGATTGGTAGGGTTGAGCGTTGACTTTGGGATTAGATATTTCAGCTTTCACTAAACATCTTCAGCTTCTACTAGATATTTTCATTCTTTCCACTAAATCTCAATCAGAGAGCATTTCACCTAGAGCCAAATGTGAGGAACATGGGCTGCAGAGTGCGTGTATATACGCCATACATTCAGTTGATGAGCATTTCACCTAGAGCCAAATGTGAGGAACATGGGCTTCGGCGTGCGTGTGTGCACATTTAGCTGAAATTGTCTTTCAATAATTATGTGAGAAACACATTTTTTACATTTTACATTTAAAAGATTTCAAAAAAACGTATCATCTTTCGTTTCTAGATATGAAAAAATATATAGTTTTATTCTTTTCTTTGATTCAAGAATTTATTGAATTTTTTATTAGCTTTAATCTATAAATATGTTATTTTCATTTAGATTTTGAAAATTTTTTTTTTTTTTTTTTTTTTATCTATTATTATTGTGATTCAACCTTTCAAAGTCTACAAACTCTCTAGGATTTAAGAACTATGGAATAATCTTAGATAAGTAAAAAACTAAAAAAAAAAAAAAAAAGACCTTTGATAAAGAGATGAAAAGAGAAATAAAGTTTAATTAATGTTTTATTTTTTATTTTATTATACTAAATTCAAAAATTAGAATACATTATATTTTCATTAAAAATAAAATTGGTAATAATAAAGTTTCTTATAATAGTGAATGTAAATTTTTTAGAATTATAAATTAGTTTTAGACTAATTATAATGTTTTTAAATTTATTGGTAGTTAACTGATAGTTTCACTTATATATATCCACGTTTTTTTTCGGATCTCTAACGTATTATTGATCTTGATATTTTACGGTATCACGCTTTGCTAACAATGGTTGGGACTAGGTTTTCGAAATGACTTTTGTATTTTTCATAACAAATAAGATACCATCAATTTCTTCCCTTTGCAAAAAAAAAAAATTAAATAAATAAGTACTAAGAGCATCCAAAATCATGGTGGATAAATTTAAGCATCAGGTAATTTGATTATAATCATTTAGAAGGAAAAAAAAAATGCCATCCAACATATGGGTTATCAAAAGAAAAAGATGAAGCAATAACATAAAAGAATTTTCATTTCTTGCAACAGGTTCAAGCAGAACACAGGACCATATGGGTTAAACAAGAACATAACAGTGGTATTTTTATTTCTTACAGCAGGTTCGGGCAGATCTGTATGTATTTAGAGTACAAAACATGGGGGACGCTACAAAGATGAATTGGATCGTCGTGTCAAGGCAGTACAATAGGGCAGGAACATCTAGTACAGTTAATGTTCTAAGCGAAATTCGATTCAGTAACTACAACTTTACAGTGGATAACATCTAATAACGAGGATCAGACAGCTCTTGGAAAGCACCTCCTGCCTTCTCCCCAAACTGGGCTGTGTGCAAGCTTCTGATTATATATGCAAATGTAGTTCTGCAAATGCTTGATTCAGTGCATATGTCCAAATAATGAAGTCCTGCTAATGCATGTACCTTCTTAATGGCTAAGCAGCATAGGGTCCACAGAGATGTGCTGGAGTCTCCAAACATGCTTGAGATTTCATTGAGCCTTTACTACGGTTCGACTTGACACACCATGCAACAGTTTGACGAAGCCAAGGAAGCTCAGTTTCCCATCAGTATGTCTTAGCCAGTCATGGAGAACAGCATGAACTGGGACAGAAGGACTAAGCCCGAGTTCCTATGACAAAATTCCAAAATAACAAAGATCAGTATATTTTCGTACTTCAGCTGGTAAAAATCATTCATGAAACTGCTTTGCCAGCCAACCAAGTAAATTATATAGAAAGAAAAAGTAATTTGCATGCTTTTCAACACTTGGTCATATGAAATCAAAAAAATTATCATCTAAATTGAATTTTTTGTTCAAAATAAAGGACAATTAATGAAATGAATAATGAAAAAAAACTAAACAGATGATAGGCTTTCATGCTCAGTAAGTTATGATAGGTCTTCTAGGTGATCAATCCACTTGAAGGTGGATTCTAAGCAAGAAAATAAAAGAAACAAAGCGGGATAAATGAAGAGCAAGAGTAGAGTCATCAAAGTCTCCTAGTGAAAGAAAAAAAAAATGGTATTTTTAGATATAGGCATTGTCACCCATGTAGAAGAATGTGTTAGGAAGATGACATCAGAACATAAATAGCACAAGTTCAATAAGCATCATAATATCTGATAATTCCTAAAAAAGAGAAGTGAAGAATTCAGTTAATATATTTAATCATATAAGATTGATATGTTATTGATATAAAGTTCTTTGGAAAAAGGGTAATAATAAGCTATATCTCAACACATGGCAACAATTTTCTTTATCTAATGAACAACGAAAGTTCATTAAAAGAGAAAAGAGGGGAACATAAGAAAAGAAAAACAAAGGCTACGAAGGTGGCCACAAGAACAAAAATAAAAGAATGAAAGAAAACAAGAAAAAACCTCCAGTGCCAATGATCTAACTAGCCAAGCCAAGTGCTTCAACTGCCAAGAGCCTTGGTGAATCCTGGGTAGCCACGAAATAATAGCAGAAACCCCCATCCACCCAACAACCACCTTATTAAAGAGTTGAAAAACCAACAGATTCACCTCTCTACGTTCAATCAACAAGGCACAAAACTCAGTTCTGATGGCCAGGAACTCCCAAAACATCCATCAAAATTCAGCTTCATCAATCCGTCTCTGAGTTGCTTCCAAGCCACTTGTTAACTAACACTAAAAGGTGAATAGAGGGCCAGAACGCCTCCACCAGGGTTTGAAGTATCGGTATTTGTATCAAAGATACTTTATACCATTCCCTCCCTTCCACCCTTCCAAAATATCCGACATCAACATTTCTACTAAAATCAAAAGAGGTGCACATCCAATAAGCCACCATAATCATAATCATCTAAATAATTGGAAGAGGGCGAGGTATACCTGCTCTCAAGAATCCTCCTAATCCTCACTCACCAAATAGCACAAGGAAAGATCAGGCATAAGAATCTACCTCATAATCCAATCCCAGGTATCCTCCATTGTAAAAGCAAATAGCTAACACAATCTTGCATCACCCAAACTACTACTACTACTACTACTCCATATGTCCCTAGCCACCCCACAATGAAAGAAAAAAAAAAGCCAACTTCTGCCTCATAAACATGTCACAAAGCTTTTGCTAAAAATATAGAACTCTTATCCTACAATTTTAATTTTGTGAAAAAAGGAAAACAAAGCAAAAGAGCAACAAGAGCATCAACAACGATCTGTGAAAGAATTTAATGCGACAAAGTAGTTATTGACAACTAGTTCAAAAAACATGATTAATAAAGGTGATATCAGAACCCAACGTAGTTATTGACAACTAATTCGAAGAATATGTTCATAAAGACGATATCAGAACCCACTAAGCACTGTACCAAATCCATAGACAGAATCAATTCACAAATATTTTCCCAATCCAAATTGTGGTGAGTTGACGCCTTTAATAACCATCTGTTTTTTATATAGCACCACATACATGCGATTGAACGTCATCACCTTAAAATATGAAGCCCAATTTCTCACCTTGCAATCAATCTAAATTGAAAATAACTGAAAGTTGCATATGTGATATAAACCGTGAAAAGATATTGTTTGTGGTAGGAAGGGATATAAAAATAGAAGTACCGAAGCAAGTTCCTCAATGACAATAGCCCTGTTTCCATTCTTCTCAAAAAGTTCATAGGCACAACGAGCATGCTGCTCCCACCTATCAAGTGCCTCAAGCTGATGGACACTTAATGAAGCGGCACAGAATTCTTCAAAATCCATCCTTCGGTACTGCAGTGCATTTAGCTGTTCATCAAAGCCAAAGAAGTAGGGGTAACACTTCAGAATTAGGAACCATACAAGCTACAACTATATAAAGTAAAGGAATATCTCCATTCGCTGCAAATATTACAAGCTATAATCATATAAAATTTAGGAATAGAAGCATCCACAGTAAATGGTTCAGTATGTACCGCAGCAAGAAAATCGTGGACACGTGACTCCTTCATTGCATCAGTTGTATTTTTCATCAGAGCCTGACCAGAACAAAATAATTGAGAACATCCTCAACACCTATGCAGAGAAGAAAAAAAAAACTGAACAATTATCTAACAGGAAACCGACCATCTTAATACGCTCAAAGTTTATGGTTCCATTTTTGTCTGGCCCCAACATTGCAAACTGCTCCTTCAGATAAAAAAGCTCATCTACAGTCAACGTTCTAGACAAAGCCTGAAACCATGAGGTTTAGACATTTAACTTCATAACAGAATAAATAAATATTTAAATAAAAATAAATTGCAGGATAATGCAGGCCTGTATGACAATTAAGGAGCAGTATCTTAAATTGGAGAAAAAAATTTTATAAGAATTTTTATCAAACTTATAAAAGGAAAAAACCCCACAGGGCAAGTTGTCCTACATCTATCATATCCAGATTATAAAGAATGCTGATCCACATGTCAACCATTTGCTAGTTACTCCATGGAACCCAGGAGATGTGGCATTCCCTTAGGTTACTAGATAGCAATAAACTAAAAGATAATCTCTACAAAAGAGAGCGAAAATTTTACTGAGAAGGGTAAAGAAAGCAGATGCAAAGATGTCAACCGAAGTCAGCCATCAGTGGCTATGAAAATAAAATGATAGGGCCTAGAATAAAGAAGATACAAGAAACAGAAAAATGAAGGAAAAGCCTACACCATCAAGAAGCTTCATCTCTATCAGAGCTCCCACGAACATGAATGCCTCCTCTATTGGAGGTCCCCAAAAGCTAGCATCTCTAAGACCCAACACAAGGGCAATCAACTCTTAACCAAGTCTCCCTCCCAAAAGGGCCATAAGAAATACGCATAATAGCCCCAGCATAAGGGGTGGAGCCAGGATATTTTTTTTTTTTTTTCTTTTTGGGGGGAATCTAAAAAAAAAAGTGGTCATGCAGGTCAATATTAAATGTATATATACATAATTTACGTCATGCATAGGGACAGAGTCAGAAAATTTTCTTTTAAGGGAGCCAAATTAAATTACAAATGACAAAAAAAACAGCTCTAATGTGCTTCACTAATTATTGCTGGATGATTTTGGTCTGGAAGACCAAAATCAAATTTTGATAGAAAATTTTATATTTTTTCGTTATTTATATAAAATAAATAGCAAAATTTCCTCAAAAATATCGAAATTTCACAATGAAATTTTGACTACTTAAACAAAATAATTTAATTTTTTAATTGTTATTTTAACCAAATTTAAATATTTCAGCAATTTTTAAACTTTTTTTTGTCAAAATTGTTCGAATTCTTTTAGAGATTTCAGTTTTGCCTACCTAAACGAAATCGAAAAATTTCAACGATTGCTGAATTTTAAAAATAAAAATTTTAATTTAATGATTTCGATTTGGCATCGAAAAATTTCAATTAAATACTAAGAGAAAATAAAAATATAATAAAATATAAGGTTACAAGGCTTCATTTAAAAGGATTAAGAGATAGATTATATTCACAAAATAAAAATTTAGGGTATAAATAGATATAAGACCTTAACTCTATTAAAATATATGTATAGAATATGATTTTATAAAAATATAAACAAAAATTTATAAAAGAAATGAGTATAATCTTGTAATTTTAAAAACTAAAGAACCTAAATTATAATTTTTAAAACCAACACGGTAAGAAAAAAACTAGGGGGCCACTACAATTGGGGAGGGCACTATGTAGCACCACTCCACTCAAGGTGAGTGGAGTAGCGGAATTACAACACTTTGACAGGAGAGCAAAATACCTAACCCTGCACCCACCCATAGAAAGGTGATGAAACTAAAGACTAGATTTCAAGGTTTCAGGTAAATATTCTGGATCACCTCAAAACTACCCCCCCTTTCCCCACAGCAAAATTTGCTAGTCTTTCAAAAAATATCATGTTTTCTCTCCCATTTACAAGGAATACAATTCTGAAATATTTACACAGCGTTGACCATGTCTAAGGTTATACAAATTTCTGTGTAATCATAAATATCATTCCTTTAAGGGATTAGGGATAGTGGTGGTGGTGGAGATGGGCTATAGTGGATGGTAGTGCTGGGAAACAACGGCTATCGTGGTGCGGTGGTGGGAGATTGAGGAAGCTTGGTGGTTGGGATTGTAAAGAGCTTTATTTCTTCTAAAAGTTTTTTTTTCCACTTCCAAAAAAAAAAATCATTGTTTAACTTTTCTACTTTTTGAAAGCAAAATTTCACTACATCAAACCATTTAAGCACAAAATTTTATTATAATAGTAGTTCCTCTACTATCAAAAGTAGAATAACGACTTCGAAAAGCTAAACCAAACAACCTAAGTTGCATAATTGGCCTCTTGAATTTTAATCTTATAATAAGTATTAAAACCGAAAATAAAGTATCTTAAACCAAAAGTAAACATCAACAGAATGCCTTATAACAACATGAATCCTATTTTGCCATCCCAATAAATCAAAAACATGTCTTCAATCAGATTAAGTGTATATAGATCATTTCTGACCTCCTCCATCCACATCCTTTTCAATCTTCCTCTAGCCCTTTAGATCCTTCAACATAAACCCTCTAACACCTTCTCATAGGCATCTCCTTAGGTCTCTGTTTTACATGCCAGACGAATTTAACCTACTTTACATCATTTTATCCAACCATAAGTAAGCAAATGAAATAATTAAAAACTTATTTTATCATACATCGTGCAACAACTCAAGTCTTCAGAACCAATGAATAGAAGAGAAAAATAAACACAACATAAATGGAAGATATGCATGCAAACTTCAACAGGAAACCTTGCTTCACATTCATACACTCATTGGCAATAGAACATAAACAAATAAGTTTTCATCATCAACAACATCAGATACATACCCTTAAAGCAGCCTTACGCAGAGGTGACGAATGCATATAGGCCTTCATGAGTTTGAGTACCAGAATATCTAGGGGTACTTTTACGTCATTGTAATTTCTAATCCAGGGGTGACCTGCAAACAAAAGATCATTAGCAAGACAAGAAACCCCAAAATTTTGACAGAAACGAGACACTCACTTAGAGCCTGAGCAGCAGTCATTCTTTTACGGGGGTCCTTATTTAATAGGCACTTCACAAAGTCCTTTGCTTCAGAAGATAGAGAAGGCCAAGGTGGTTCATCAAAACTTGGATCAGCTTTTAGGACCGCCCTAAAGATACCAGATTCAGTTCGTGCCCAAAATGGACGACTCCCACATAAAAGTATATAGGCTATCACACCTATACTCCATACATCAGCCTCCGTACTGTAAGATCTATGTAGAACTTCAGGTGCTACATAATATGCGCTTCCCACAATGTCATTAAGCCTTTCATCTGGAAACCACTTGAAGTACTTAAAACTCATTCATTAACTCTTTAGAGTGGACAAAATAAAAAGAAAAGCAGTAATGCTAAAATCAATGATGATTGAAGTGGGTGCATCTCAGGAGCAAGGACAAACCTGGTCTGACAAAATCTGATAAACCAAAATCTATGACCTTCAACGGAGAGTTCTCATCCTTAGAGGTAAACAGGAAATTCTGATCCAGCAAATAACTAAATTCAGTACCCATAAACAATACTGATATATAAGTTCAGCTGCAGAAACAGTTTCTCATTGTGCCCCAAAAAGATCATCATTTTCTGTGAATATGGTTGAAATGGAAGATATAGAATAAAGCCTTTTCTTATAAATATTTAGAATAAAGGAGGCATAGAGTTAGCAAACACAACAAAGTGCAATTTAAGTTTTCAAAAAAAGAAGTCTACAGATTCTTCAAATAGAGAGACATTGCTTCCTTTTTCCTTCTTTTGGAATTGATAATACTTGCGTCTAGCATTTTAAATGTCGCTTTCGCTGAAAATTTCACCACTAAGGCCCCAAAGAAAGTTCACAGAAATTTTGAGAGAGAATTCCAGTTTGGAAGAATATTTCACTAGATGGAGAGAAATTGGGGGAAAAAGAGGAAAAACTTTGAATTTTTTAATGAAACTTCAGAGATCACTAAAAGATACATAACTACACAACTAACTCAAAATATAATAATAAAAATTATGCATTATAATGACCACTCATTTAAGGAACTAATATACATGCTGCCAATATAAACAGATATATGAAATGTGTACTACCATCCAAACAAAAAAGAAAAATTAAATTTCATAAAAAAAAATATAAAAATATAATTATACAAGCTCACAAATGAAAAATCACATAACCAAGTGTTGTGTCGGCTTGAAGACACAATTCTTAGACGGACCATAGTATTATTAAATGAGGCACCAATTTAATTACATTCATTTCTAATGTATTTAGTTGTTTTTAATTTTTTAAATTCTTATATTTTAAAAATATTTTTATTTATAACTTTAACTGACATAATTAAGTTTTAAAGTATAAAAAGCCAAAAAAAAAATGCTTCTGGAGATTTTGATTTTCGTAGATACAATATTCTCATTTTCAAAGCATTTAAATGTATCAACATACATCTTATATCAAAATAAACTAATATATTGTTGTTATAGAAAATCATCAAATTGAGATGTTAGATTTAAATTAGAAATCCAAATATTTAAAAAGACTGAAAAAATTAAATTAATAGAGTTTATTTGACTTTCGAACAGAACCAATATTTGTAGCGGAAAAGGCAAGATTTTACCAATATTTCTGCAAAATACGTGAAATTTCACTGATATTTCTGCATAATAAGCAAAATTTCAGTGATATTAGGGGAAATAGCGAATAATTCTGCACATAGGGGAAAATAGAATTTTTCAAAATTTTAAATCATGCTTGTATTCACAAAAGACTAAAATTGAATATAATACCATCAGGAAATTGTCCAAGTGGAATTTCTAAACTTTAGAAACCTCTGTAGTTCATTTCTTTCTCATATGAATAAAAATTTGAAATCCTATCCAAGGTAATTATCAGCTACCAGCCAATGACGTCAACAAACATGAAATTTGTGTATATGGATTGATTTGACGCATTATATGAATTAGGTAATTGCTCTTTTGATAAACATATGAAAAAAAAAGGAGCATATTAACTTCCCTACTTTTATGAAATCAAAATTTCCTTCAAAATTCTTCTTTCAAGAAGGTACAAAATCTCTCACAAAATCGAACTCCCAAACATGTACACTATTTATAATATATGTTACACAAGTCATAATAATTTTTCAATTTTTTTTTTCTTTTTCCACTTTCTTCTACTATTCAAGCCTCATGGACACATCCTAAAAACGGCCTAAATAGATCCAAATCTCAAGGGGTTGAACTATCATGGTCAACCAAACAGTCCACAATTATTTTTTTAGTTTATGTTTTCTAGACTGAAAGTTCACCAGATGCAGATACCTGGGTTTAGGGGTTCACTCCATCATTTTTTGTTCAGTATACTTTTTGTGTACTGCTGCATGTAAGTTTCATCTACTATCTATATAATATATCACTTTATCGAGCAAAAAAAAAGACATCTAAGTAGGAAAACAAGCCAAGAAGATCATCTTGACCATCCAAGCTACAGCAAAAAGTGGAGCAAAGGAAATCAATATCTTGAATGATCAAAATATTCAACCAGGTTCATTATAGCCTCAGGAGTCCTATTTGGTTAAACTCCTTATTCATCATCTGAAACCCAAGAAATTCTAAACACATGTTACACTGCAGCAGGCATTTCACAATCTGATAGGTAGCAAACAGAATATTTTCCACCTCTGGTTTAAGATCCCGGTGCACCACACCTTGGAGATGACAAAATGCAACAACGTTTAATATCTGTACCATGACAGACTTTGCCTCATCTTCTGAGTACTTTCCACCCCTGCATAAGTAAAAGCACTACTTAGAAGCTCTCAACTACTAATGCACTTTGAAAACCTCAAAGCGCTAGGTTACATTTCACTATAGCTAATTTTGAAAGACATACCTTGAAAGTATGCTATCTAAGAGTTCTCCTCCTTGACACAACCTGATATATGCAAAACTAGCTATCGTTATAAAGAAGAATTCATGATCAGCAAGCTATGAGAAGCCATTAACATTTAATTTTGTATCTGGATAAAAAAAAAAAAATCAAAAACTACACCCAGATAACATATTCAAAGAGAACTTCATGCACATGAAACAGGAACATCTATATTTAAATGAAACAACAAAAGACCACACTTACTCCATTACTATATAGACGTTATCTTGGTCTTCATATGCATCATAAAATTGCACTAGATTGTCATTTTGGGTCAAAGCTCTCAAGATTTTCACTTCCCTTCTCACATCCTCAATAGCAATGGCTGTAGTCAACTGGAAGCAAAAGGATAGATCACCACTAGCACAGATAAGATACAAGGAAAACAGTCCAAAAATTGACAAACACAAAAATCTTTGCCTAGACCAAAATGGATGTAGAATATTAAATAGAATTAAATTCGATTCCACATATACAAAAATGAGAATTCTTAAATAATAATAAGAATGATGATGATATCCATCCTCTAACAGGTATATTAGTCAATAAATTATTCGCAGTTCCGGTTTTCCTAGAGGTTATATTATTTAGGCTCCATGATTTAGGCAATTCAGATATGTAGTGTTGTTGAAATCCCACCATGTGCTGTTGTCTATATCTGCAAAGTAACTAGTCGAGAGGTATCAGTTCAAAGTACAAGAACCTCTGCGGTGCATTAATGAGAATCTAATCAAAATTGCTTCTTCAGTAATGAGCAGGTAGAAGAATTTAAAAGAAGATTTTCCATTAATATATGATGGGCCCGGCCAAATGCGCTCCCAGTTTCCATGCGCATGGTCATGTACACACACACACGCGCGCGTACATGCAGACACATGGACGCACAGCCCCACAAGCCCATGCAAGCGCGCGCCCACACACACACACACACAACACACACACACACACGCGCGCACGCGCACGCATATATATATATATATAATGGCTTTGTGCAAACCACAACGGGGATTAGACTACCAATTACAACCTTTCTGTTACTAACCACCAGTAACATGTACAATATGTCAATCCACAAGAAGCCAAGAACTTCTATCAACCTTGCACCAGAACCATCGTGCAAACTAAACAACTTTACATCACTGACCACTTGGGACAAAACAATGAAATATCTAACTAATTTGAACTGAAAAAAAATAAAAAATTTGGGCTGAAAACTCCGAATCGACGCCTGAAAGCAAGATTGGATACTCTTCAAAGAGACAATAAACAAGCAAAACATCTAAAGGGTAACCCACCTAATAAGGTTAAAACAATTGGTTCAGCAGTTATATTCAGGAATTGGGATGAGGGTTCATTGTTGATTGTTGTTAGAAACAAATCAATTCACTAATCTTAATCTTCAAAAATTCTGTTTTATAACAGAGGATGAGAGAGATATAGGAAGGAAGTCAAGATTAATATCCAAATTCACAGAAGCGGTAAAGAAAAGGAGAGAATAGAAAGAAATTCTGAACCTTGGCTTTGGGGATGACCTTGACAGCAACCTGTTGGCTCTTAAGCTCCCCCTTCTTAGACCTAGCAGCACATGTGTACCCGAAGTGGCCACGCCCAACCTCATCCCCGAGCTCGTACTTGCTCGCAAAATGCTTGGAAAACCCAAAGCTCTTATCCAGACCGGCGACAGACTCAGGCTCGATTCCCTCCGGTATCGCAGCCGCATTTGGCTTCCCCGACCCATGCCGCCGGGCAAACACAGCACGGATGTGCTTGGCAGGAGAGGGCGGCGGAAAAGGCCGCTTGAAGAACCTTCTCGGCGTAGAGTTCGAGCTCGGATTCGCCGGAGATTTCTTCGAAAACAAGTAGTGAGCGGGACTCGGACTGTAGAAAGGGAAGAACGGTGATCGCTTTCCAACCTCAGCCTCCTCTTTGCGCTCCTGTTTCTGCTGGTGATTACCGTTTTCTCCATTAACAGGAATTGCAGACGGAGAAGGATTCTCCTTCACTTCTTCTTCTTCTTCGCCGGCATAAGGATTGGGTTTTGGGGACGGTTTCGAATTGCAGAGCCCCATTTTCTCCCCAAACACAATCCAACAAGAACCCTAATTCATCGATCAAATCGATTCGAATTTCCAAGAACTTATTCTCTGCTGCTTAAAAGTTAAAAGCCCTAGTGGAGTGAAAAGAGAAGATTGTAATAAAAATGCAAAGAAATGACGAATAAATTTATATATATTAACGTCAACGGGCAGATCCAGCCTGTACAACCTTATTCGCCACGCGTCACTAATCCATTCTAAATACATCTATTAAAATATTTTATTTTTATATTTGTAACTAATGACTCAATTAATTATTATATTTTGAATTAATTCACACAAAAAACTTTTAAATTACACTGTTATAGTCATTACGTAACATGCAGCAAATCCTGGACGCTCTTTGAATTGTATTTTAATAATAAACTAAAAAATAGTAAAATAGTAATAAATCTTAATACAACCGTTTCATTTTATTTAATAAATAATATTGAAATAATGACTCAAACTGTGGTACAGAAAAAGGTACTGTCCTTGAAAAATTATTGTAGAAGATAGGGGTGTCAATTGGTTCGGTTTAAACTAAAATCAAACAAATCAAACCAAAAAAATCAGTTTGGTCTCGATTTTTCTCAATTCGGTTGGTTATGGTTTAGTAAACAAAAAAGATTTCGATTTCGATTTAAGGCTTTGACTCAATCGATATGTGTGTTTTATATTGAATATAGTATTAGTTTTGTCAAACCGAACCGAAAAACTGAACTCTTGGTTTTTATTTCGATTTCGTTTGGTTTTCAGTTGTATTTATCATAATTCGGTTTGGTTTTTGGTTTTTTAAGTTGATTTTTGATTTAGTGTAATGTAATTCAGTTTGGTTTAGATTTGACCATTAAATCGAACCAAACCGACCGAATTATACCCCTACTAAATGGTGTAACTTTTTTTATTGTTGTGATTGGTGCATCTAACAATGTTAGATGACACTAAACTAATATAAATTGCATGTTCATTGGCCAATTTTTTTAGGTTGGGTACCGGATTTTTTTTAATACCGTAATAAAACTCATAAATAATTTTAAACTAAATTTTAAAATAATTTAAAAGTTAAATACATGACAAAGTAATTAATGAAAAATAACTAAAATTTAATTGATTCAATGGGGGAAGTGAGGTGGAAGATTCCAAGTACGACTTGAGCCCATAATAACTACTTATTCATATATTTGACCGTTGAATTGCAAATAATGCAAAGTCATAAATTCATAATCATCCATTAAGGCTACGTTTGTCCTAGCTTATATAAGGCTACGTTTGTCCTAGCTTATATAAGTACTTATTTCAGCTTGTAGTTTATTAAAGCACTTTTTAAAATTAGAAGTGTGTTTGGTAATATTTAATGGGTAAGTGCTTACCCATAAGCAATAGAGAAGCAACTTCTCTTATAACTTATGTGGGAAGATGTTTCTGAACTTTAATAATATTTTTATAATACCTATTTTACCCCTAAACTTTCATAAGCACTTAAATAATGTTATTGCTAAATTTTAATAATATTTTCATAATACCCATTTTAAGTCACAACCAAACTAGAAAATCCCAATTCTGAGATTTTCAAATTTATTCACAACTCTCACCCCATATTGCTATAGGAGTGGATAACAATGGTCAAAACATAAGCGGAAAAAATTAACAGTTCTAGTAAGATATAAGTAACATAAACATAAGATCTAATCTATTACAGATTAATAAGAGGAAGGTCTAATTCTAGTACAATTCTAATACTAAATCTAGATTTATATTCCCATTCTCAGGCTCTCTCTTCGTGACCAAGCTCCAAGACCTGAAAATATAAATCAACAAATATAAGTTGGAAGCAAGAATAAGTAATCATTCGATACAAGGTATTTACTCATATCCCAATATTTTGAGAAAAGAACAAT
>JAUPMG010000014.1:7022640-7044491 GCA_031762675.1 Pachysandra terminalis | reverse complement strand
AGGAGCAAGGACAAACCTGGTCTGACAAAATCTGATAAACCAAAATCTATGACCTTCAACGGAGAGTTCTCATCCTTGGAGGTAAACAGAAAATTCTGATCCAGCAAATAACTAAATTCAGTACCCATAAAGCTGCAGAAACAAGTTCTCATTGTGCACCAAAAAGATACAATCATTTTCTGTGAATCTGGTTGAAACGGAAGATATAGAATAAAACCTTTTTCTTATAAATATTTAGAATAAAGGAGGCATAGAGTTAGTCTGTTTAGCAAACACAACAAACTGACTTTAAGTTTTCAGAAAAAAAAAAAAGTCTACAGATTCTTCAAATAGAGACATTGCCGCCATTTTCCTTCGTTTGGAATTGATAATACTTGCGTCTAGCGTTTTAAATGTCGCTTTCACTGAAAATTTCACCACTAGGGCCACAAAGAAAGGTCACCGAAATTTTGAGAGGTAATTCCAGTTTGGACGAATATTTCACTAGATGGAGAGAAATTGGGGGAAAAAAGGAAAAACTTTGAATTTTTTAATGAAACTTCAGATATCACTAAAAGATACATAAATACACAACTAACTCACAATATAATAATAAAAAGTTATGCACTACAATGAACACTCATTTAAGGAACTAATATACATGCTGTCAATATAAAAAGATACATGAAATGTGTCCTACCATCCAAACAAAAAAGAAAATTAAATTTCATAAAAAAAACAAAATAAAAATATAATTATACAAGCTCACAAATGACAAATCACATAACCAAGTGTTGTGTCGGCTTGAAGTTACAATTCCTAGGCAGACCATAGTATTATTAAAATGAGGCGCCAATTTAATTACATTCATTTTACTAATGTATGTAGTGGTTTTTAATTTTTTAAATTCTTATATTTTAAAATTATTTTTATTTATAACTTTAACTGCATCATTAAGTTTTAAAGTATAAAAAGCCAAAAAAAAAAAAATGCTTCTGAAGAATTTTATTTTCATAGATACAATATTCTCACTTTCAATGCATTTAAATGCATCAACGTGCATCTTATATCAAAATAAACTAATATATTGTTGTTATAGAAAATCATCAAATTGAGTTGTTAGATTTAAACTAGAAATCCAAATATTTAAAAAGATTGAAAAAATTAAATTTATACAGTTCATTTGACTTTCAGACAGCACCAATAACTAGGGGAAAAGGCAAGATTTTACCAATATTTCAGCAAAATATGTGAAATTTTGAAATTTCTGCATAATAGGCAAAATTTCAGTGATATTAGGGGAAATAGCGAATAATTCTGGACATAGGGGAAAATAGAATTTTGTCAAAATTTAAAACCATGCTTGTATCCAAAAAGACTAAAATTGAATATAATACCATCAGGAAATTGTCAAAGTGGAATTTCTAAACTTTCAAAATCTTTGTAGTTCATTTCTTTCTCATATGAATGCAAATTTGAAATCCTATCCAAGGTAATTATCAGCAACCAGCCAATGACATCAACAAACATGAAATTTGTGTATATGGATTGATTTGACGCATTTATATGAATTAGGTATTTGCTTTTTTGATAAACAGATGAAAAAAAAAATTGGAGCATATTAACTCATCAATGACTTCCTCCACTATTTCAATCTTACCCAAAATTTCCCTAATTTTATGCGATCAAAATTTCCTTCAAAATTCTTCTTTCAAGAAGGTACAAAATCTCTCACAAAATCGTACTCTCAAACGTGGCTATGTACACTATTTATAATATATGTTACACAGGCCATAATAACTTTCCAAAAAAAATTTTCCTTTTTCTATTTTCTTCTACTATTCAAGCCTCATGGACAAATCCTAAAAACGGCCTAAATAGATGCAATTCTCAAGGGGTTGAACTATCATGGTCAACCAAACAGTCCACATTTATTTTTTAATTTATGTTTTCTAGACTGAAAGTTTACCAGAGACAGATACCTAGGTTTAGTGGTTCATTCCATCATTTTTTGAGTTTACCCAACCAAGACATCTAAGTAGGAAAACAAGCCAAGAAGATCATCTTGAACATCCAAGCTAAAGCAAAAAGTGGAGAAAAGGAAATCAATATCTTGAATGATCAAAATATTCAACCAGGTTCACTATAGCCTCAGGAGTCCTATATTTGGTTAAACTCCCTATTCACCATCTGAACCCCAAGAAATTCTAAACACGTGTTACACTCCAGCAGGCATTTAACAATCTGATAGGGATAGTAGACACGAATATTTTCCACCTCTGGTTTAAGATCACGGTGCACCACGCCTTGGAGATGACAAAATGCAACAACGTTTAATATCTGTACCATGACAGCCTTTGCCTCGTCTTCTGAATACTTCCCACCCCTGCATGAGTAAAAGAAGACCTACTTAGAAGCTCTCAACTACTAATGCACTTTGAAAACCTCAAAGCGCTAGGTAAACATTTCACTATAGCTAATTTTGAAAGATATACCTTGAAAGTATGCTATCTAAGAGTTCTCCTCCTTGACACAACCTGACATATGCAAAAACTATCTATCGTTATAAAGAATAATTCATGATCAGCAAGCTATGAGAAGCCCTTAGCATTTAATTTATATCTGAATAAAAAAAAATCAAAAACTAAACCCAGATAACATATTCAAAGAGAACTTCATGCATATGAAACAGGAACATCTATATTTAAATCAAACAACAAAAGGCCACACTTACTCCATTACTATATAAACGTTATCTTGGTCTTCATATGCATCATGGAATTGCACTAGATTGTCATTTTGTGTCAAAGCTCTCAAAATTTTCACTTCCCTTCTCACATCCTCAATAGCAATGGCTGTAGTCAACTGGAAGCAAAAGGATAGATCGCCACTAGCACATATAAGATACAAGGAAAACACTCCAAAAATTGATAAACACAAAACGTGCGTGCAAATGGGGCTCGCCACGAGCGCGTGCGTGCGCACACAAAACGTGGTTTGTGCAAACCGCAAAGGGGCTTCTATTACCAATTATACCCATTTCTGTTACTAACCACCAGTAACATGCACACTATGCCAATCCACAGGAAGCCAAAAACTTCTTTCAACCTTGCACCAGAACCATTGTGCAAACTAATATCAATCAACACTAGTGAGTAGATTGTCCAAACTATTCAAACAAATTTACATCTCTGAGCACTTGGGACAAAACAATGAAATATCTAACTAATTTGAACTGAAAAAAAATAATAATAAAATAAAAATAATTGTGCTGAAAACTCCGACTCGACACCTGAAAACAAGATTGGATACTCATCAAAGAGACGACCAACAAGAAAAAGATCTAAATGATAAGCCACCTATAAGGTTAAAACAATTAGTTCAGCAGTTATATTCAGGAATTGGGATGAGCGTTCATTGTTGATAATTGTTAGAAACAGATCAAATTCAGTAATCTTAATCAACAAAAATTCTGTTTTATAATAGAGGATGAGAGAAATAAAGGAAGGCAAGATTAGTATCAAAATTCACAGAAGCAGTAAAGAAAAGGAGAGAATGGAAAGAAATTCTGAACCTTGGCTTTCGGGATGACCTTGACAGCAACCTGTTGGCTCTTAAGCTCCCCCTTCTTAGACCTAGCTGCACATGTGTACCCGAAGTGGCCACGCCCAACCTCATCCCCGAGATCGTACTTGCTCGCAAAATGCTTGGAAAACCCAAAGCTCTTATCGAGACCGGCGACAGCCTCAGGCTCATTGCCCTCCGGTATCGCAGCCGCATTTGGCTTCGCCGGCCCATGCCGCCGGGCAAACACTGCGCGGATGTGCTTGGCAGGAGACGGCGGCGGAAAAGGCCGCTTAAAGAACCTTCTCGGCGTAGAGTTCGAGCTCGGATTCGCCGGAGATTTCTTCGAAAACAAGTAGTGAGCCGGACTCGGACTGTAGAAAGGGAAGAACAGCGACCGCTTTCCGACCTCAGCCTCCTCTTTGCGCTCCTGTTGCTGCTGGTGACTACCGTTTTCTCCATTAAAAGGACTTGCAGACAGGGTAGGATTCTCCTTCACTTCTTGTTCTTCTTCATTGCCGGCATAAGGATTGGGTTTAGGGGAAGGTTTCGAATTGCAGAGCCCCATTTGCTCCCCAAACACAATCCAACAAGAACCCTAATTCACAACATTCTCTCCAAATTCGATCAAATCGATTAGAATTTCCAAGAACTTCTTCTCTGCTGCGTAAAAGCCCTAGTGGAGTGAAAAGAGATTGTAATAAAAAAAAATGCAAAGAAATGACGAATAAAAAAATGCAGCAAATCCTGGAAGCTCTTTGAAATTGTATTTTAATAATAAACTAAAAAATAGTAAAATAAGAATAAATCTTAGTATAACCGTTCATTTTGTTTAATAAATAATATTAAAATAATGGCTTTTTTTTTTTTTTTTTTTTGTAAACTATGATACAGAAAATAACTGTCCTTGGAAAATTATTGTGGAAGGTAGGGGTGTGAATTGGTTCAGTTTAAACCAAAAAACAAACAAACCGAACAGAAAAAGTCGGTTATAAGGGTTCATAAATAATATTAAAATAATGACTCAAACTATGTTACCGAAAAGGTGCTGTCCTTGAAAAGTAATTGTAGAAGGTAGGGGGTGTCAATTGGTTCGGTTTTCCATCAACAAAACAGAACAAACCAAACGGAAAAAATTGGTTTGGTTGGTTATGGTTTAATAAACAAAAAAATTGAATTTATTCGGTTTGGTTTTCGATTAAGGCTTTGACTAAACTGAATCGAACCGAAAAAATCAAAGTAGACTCTCTCTCTCTCTCTCTCTCTCTCTCTCTCTATATATATATATATATATATATATGAGTGTGTGTGTTTGTTTTTTATTGAATATAGTATTAGTTTTTTCAAACTGAATTTTTTTGTTCCTATTTCAGTTTGGTTCAGTTTTCAGTTGGATTCATTATAACTCAATTTAATTTTTGGTTTTCTGTTTTTTATTTCGGTTTGATTCAGTTTTCGGTTTAGTGTAATGTAATTCAGTTTGGTTTAAGTTTGATCACTAAATCGAACCACCAAACCAACCGAATTACGCCCCTACTAAATGGTGTAACTTTTTATTGTGATTGGTGCATCTGACCACGTTAGGTGACACTAAACTAATAAAAATTATCTGTTCATTGGCCAATATTTTTAGGTTGGGTAACCGAATTTGTTTTTAACACCACAATAAAACACACAAATAATTTTAAACTTAACTTAAAATAATTTAAAAATTAAATATACGAACAAAGTAATTAACAAAACTTTAATTGATTCAATGGATGGAAGTCAGGTGGAAGATTCCAAGCACTAGTTTTTTTAATTGATTCCAAGCACTAGTTGAGCCCCTAATAACTACTGATTTATATATTTGACCGTTGAATTGCAAATAACGCAAAGTCATAAAGTCATAATCATCCATTAAGGCTGTGTTTGACGGGCTTATATTAGTGCTTATTTCAGCTTATAGGTTATTAAAGCACTTTTTAAAATTGAAAAAGCACTTAAATAAATGTTATTTGTAAACTTTAATAACATTTTTATAATACATATTTACCCCTAAACTTTTATAAGTACTTAAATAAATGTATTTATCAAAAGCTAGTATCTTCAGGCAATTTATTGTATGTGGATAAGTGCTCCCATTGAGCCACTTATCTCACGGGCAGTACAAGCCGGGCCAAATGCAGTCTTACAAAATACATTTATTTAAATACTTGTGAAAGTTTATGAGTAAAATAGGTATTATGAAAATATTATTAAATTTTAAAAATAACATTTATTTAATTGCTTGTTAAGTTTAAGAGTAAAATAGATATTATGAAAATATTATTAAAGTTTAGAAATATCTTCCGGCATAAGTGATAAGAGAAATTGCTCTCGACAACTTCTCCTTATGGATAGCCTTTTTCTGTTGCTTATGGGTAAGCACTTACCCATTAGGTGTTACCAAATACACCTTTAATTTTAAAAAGTGCTTTAATTAGCTATAAGCTGAAATAAGCACTTATAAAAGCCCAAACGTTATTTTCTTCAAAATAAACAGCTTATATTGTTATAAATAAATACTCTCATTGAATCACTTATCCAATAAAAGCTTATCCAAGAACACAAGCCCCGGCCAAATACAACCTAAAAATTCTTCGGAATTGTATAATCCACTAAGAAATCACTTATTGAATGATTGAGATCGTTGAGTTGGTGGGTCATAAAGATTCATGGTTTCCACAAAGTTCGTTAGAACAATTAAAGACGGTCCGTAGCAAACGCCGGCGTGTTTGAAATTCCGGCCACTTGTCAATTCTCCGGTTCAGGGGTCGTTGGTCTTAGATTTTTTTGTCCCAGTTTCATGAAATTTTAATTTCATAGAATTTGATTTTATGTAAAATGAAGGAGTACATGGAGTTCGGTGACCTTGAGCTAAAAAATATTATGGTCATATGGTTTTTAGTAGTGGGACCGACCGTTGGTATTGGCCGGTCCAATTAAATCTCGATTAAAATAATTAAAAATAAAGGACTGGCTGTCCCGGTTGGTGCCAGTCCGGTCCCAATCCATCACTTAAAAACAGAACAAGAGAAAAAACAAAGAATTGATTGTACCGGTTGTAACGGCTGGTATTCCGATTCAAACCAGCCGGTTGTATCATGCACATGCATGTGTACTTACAAAAACACATGAGTATCTTATCTATTGGGATCGGTAAGGACCAGTTCAATTCATATTGGTCGGTTCATATTGGGATTGATCAGGACCAATCCGGTCTCAAGCAACGATGCAACTGTGTGAGGCTTTGGATTGGACCAGTACAATCGATATCACTACGGACCATCCTATACAACCGATCACTAGTCTAGTGATCGGTATAATCAATCCAACTAGTCTAATGTTTTTTGGTTTTTTAAATTATAAATTGGATGGTCCAATACTGATCGGTCTCAGTCGATACCATCGGTCTAACGACTGATACCGCCAATCCAATGATCAATCCATTAAAAGAAATTGGACAGTCAACTTTTTGTACCGAGCGAAGATCGATCCGATTCTTGATCACAAGACTTTAAACGTTGCCGAGAGCTGAATTTCCTTGACGTGGCCTTCTAAAAGCCACCTTTGAAGTTTCTTGATGGGGGCAACTAAAAGGTTGAATTGTCCTAGAATTGAATATGTGAGATACCACATTTTCCATCAGCTTATCAAATCCTTTCCTGTCATAAGAGTCCTAAATATCATTCCAAGCAAAGTTTTCTTCAAAATTCATTTGGCCAAAGCTATCCTAGTCTACCTCACAGATTTACTTGTATGATGAGATAAAACTTATCTTGTTAGAATGATGTGATCAATCTAAATCAATCATAGGAGAGAGAACCCTACGGCGAAGTAGTTATAATATCTAAGTAATGACGGTCACATATTTTAATGTTTTTCAAATACTAAAAAGAAAGACGATAGTTTTTGAAGAGTTATTCTTGAAGGCCAAAACTTAGTACATGACTTGGAATTCATTGGATATAGACGTAAAGAAATGGGGTTCTCCAAATAAGCTTCCACATGATAGATTCATGTCTCACCCGCTCAATTTCTTTTTGCCAACTTGATTATTATTGTTCATGAAATTAATGAGTGGGTTCGCCAAGGATTGTAATATATTTGATTATTCGTCCCTGTTTTTCTCTCTTTCATCAATTGTTATTATACGTTTGACCACAATAAATAAGATGCCTAATAAAGATACTCTTTTATCTTAAGGTGAATGGGATTTTTTCGACCACCGATGTGTGGCTCATAGTAAGCTGGGCTCTCTAGTGGGCGTCTTCAGAGGTAAGTTTAGAGTTCGAAACCTACTTAGAAGCACTTGTGGTCAGGAGTTTACCACGTGGTGTCCCACACCCAAGTAGATGTGAGACACCACGTGGTTAAGACCAAAAAAAAGCAAAATAATGGAATTTTTCCTTCCTTGCTTGGAAAGAAAAGCAGATTACCATGATGAGATATTGAGACTCAACGGTCAAACTACGTCTCCCTTAACAATTAATAGTTCTACCACCACCGTTCCTTTTCATTGAATTTTTCAGTTCCGGTCCATCTGCGCATGCTACAACTCTACCTTCATGCGTGTGCAGATGTACCTCACGTAAAATATCGAAGCCTGTTATATGCATTCGCACACAATTGTGGATTCGTGACCTGAACAGATGCATGTTGCAGTCATCTCGCTCCAAACGATATAAAACCGTTATCTTGTGGGAAAATAGGGTATTATATTGCACTGTTGCACATACATGTTTATATGCAAATATGAATTCTTCAATTGGCAAATCTCTTGCATAGACATGTAACATCCAAGCATTGATGAATTGCCCTACATTTCCAAGTAGAAAACCTTCTTTGAAAGCAAAAGGTCTAAGTGTTACATAGCTGATATTCAGCCACGTAATGAGATGCATGGCTACATATGAGAGGGGTCCCACATGACGTGTTGCTTGGAGAATCATTGAGGAAGTTAAATCAGTTAATGTGTAATTAATGGAATGTGTTAGCTATATTCAATTAGAGTCCTGTAACCACATCACCTCCTACATTGGTGCTAGTAGATTCCGTTCATGTGATTTTTTTTACTTGTTAAACCTTGTTCCATCTGCTTGGGCGGGTTTGTATCGGGCACGACACAATACGACCCAATTAGTTTTCAGGCCATGTCGGGTTGTGATTAATTTTCGAACCCTAAACTCAGCTCAACATGGAGCACGATTATTATCGTGCTCGGTCAAGCTTTGTGCATAGGGGAAAATTGTGCTCGTGTTGAGCTGTGTCGTGCCATGTCACAGGCCTGAGAACCCAAGCATAACATGGCACAGACTTGGGTTCGTGCCTGAGCACGACACGACAAGTGTCATGCTCGTATAATATTTAGCATTTTCACGAGACTTGGGTTCGTGTCTGAGCACATCACATCTGCTAGTACAGTCATGCTGATTTATCTCGAGGTACGAGTAGATTTTTCATGAGAGCGTTACTTAAAAAATTGGGTTTAGGGTTTATGGTTTTAGGGTTTAATATTTAGAGTTTAGGTTTTAAGTTTAGGGTTTAGGGTTTAAAGTTTAATATTTATAGTTTAAGGTTTTAGCTAGGATTTTGGGTTTAGGGTTTTAATTTTCTTTTTAATTTATTTTTAGCAAATTTATTGCAAGAGAGGAAAGCCCATATTGTTAATTAAGTTTTAGGCCTTCTTTTTTAATTTAATTTATTATTAATGTTTTAAGCTATTTTTTAATTTATTTTCTATTTTAATTTGTTTTCTAATTTCTCCAACTATATTCTGCCGTTCCGTTTTTAATTTAAGCTTTAAAAATGCGAAAAATGCGGTGGACCAATAGGATTTCTCCCACATCCACCGCACATAACCGTCACCCGCATTGGATCCACTATTATAAGAGAATAGAGTTTTCCTTTGAATGTTGAAGAGGTTAAAACGTCGGCCGGGAGCGAGATATTTTGAAGCATCAGTTATCATATGCATAAATGCACGCTACATATCTTGGTGTTATTAAACTTTATAAAAATTTAAACGCATGACACGCATCTGCACACGATTATAAATACAGACTAAAAAGTTTATTCCTTACTTACAAGCTCCAAAACGGTTACAAAATGCTATATCTAATTAGTTGGGCCCAACATTTCAAATCTAACTCCAACATCATGTGACAAAAGAAGCATTACTTATTTATTTTCTACGTAAGGTTTTTAAGGCAAAAGGAGACAACAAAGATACGTGTCCATCTAAGGATGTAAATTGACTGGTCTTAGGTATCCTTAATGGAGAGGTACTAACTTGAAGCAAGCCCAAGCCCATTATGGGCCTAAAATTGAGACAAGATCTTAAGCCCGTTTATAAAATAAAAGCTGGGTTCAATTGAGACCCAAATGTAACAATAAAAGCTTATCAAATTTCACTTTGTAAATACACACACATGTTTACTCACCAATATATATATATATATATATATATATATTAATGTTGAATTCAATCTGTATTTATTTCAAATCATATATCGAGTTTGCAAGCCCGTTTAATTTACAACTTATATAAAAATCTAGCTAAGTGAAAAATAATATATAAAACTTATATAAACTTATTAAAATTTATAAAACTTAAACAAAAATATAAATTAAAACTTATAAAAAATAATAAAGAATATAAGTTTAAAATTATAAAACTTTTCAAAGCTTATAAGAAATATTAATTTAAATTTGTAAAAAAAAAAACTTATAAAAAAAATATAAGTTTTAACTTATAAAAAACTTGTAAAAACTTACAAGTTAATTTACAACTTATAAAACTTATATAGAAATCTATCTAAGTGAAAAATAATATATACAACTTATGTAAAACTTATATAAACTTATTAAAATTTATAAAAATTTAAACAAAAATATAAATTATAAATTATAAAAAATAATAAAGAATATAAGTTTAAAATTATAAAACTTTTAAAAGCTTATAATTTGAATTCACTTGATGTACAATTTGAAAATTTAAAACTTAATTTGTAATTTTTTTTTTTATTTCTGCTCAATATAATTTTTAGTTGTTTTGTTAGGATTATAGTTTGTAAACAACTGCAAATGATAGAGAGTGGGTGCCAACCTAGTTGGGATGTGATCATACTATAGTGATATAGTTTTCAACCTAAATCCTTTGTGTAATTTTGATTCAATAAATAAAATGAGATTTATTTTTTAAGTGCTCATATCGCTATTCACCTGTATTAGTTAAGTAATATTAGTATTATGAGTTGTAAATAGTTTATAACTTATAAATTTTTTATAAGTTTTATTATACAAACCTTTCATGTTGTATAAGTTTTTATAAGTTTTAAAGTAACTTGTAAGTTTTTACAGGTTTTATAAGTAAATTTATATATTTTTTATAAGTTTAAATTTTTATTTTTTATAAAATTTTACATATTTTAAAAATTTAAACGTATATTCTTTATTGTTTTTAATTTATATTTTTTTATAAATTTTAATAAGTTTATATAAGTTGTAAATATTATTTTTCACTTCGATAGTTTTTATATAAATTTTATTTAAGCATTTTAAGTTTTATAAGTTGTAAATTAACTTATAAGTTTTTACAAGTTTATAGATTTTATAATTTTAAATTTGTATTTTTTTTTTAAGTTTTAACATATTTTTTAATATTTTTGTTGTTACTTCTTATAATTTATTAATGTTTTTTTTTAATATTTGAATGTTTTGAACCAACAGACGGCTTAGAACGCCCGCCCAACATGGCCCGCAGCACGACATGGACCGGCACGCGCCAGTCGTGCCATGGGCCTCAGGTCTTGCCAGACCTAAGATTTGACAAATTGGGTACGGCATGGTCCAGCGCTGGCTGCCCGTGCCAGCTGGATAGCACGACGGGCCCGCACTAAACGTGCCACGGGCCGTGTCGTACCATCCCGTTTACATCCCATCTAAAACCCCATTTTTTGTTGATATTGGACTCGGTCAATCCCTTAAAACCGTAAACCTAAGGTCCCAATCCGACGGAAAAAAACCGTCGCCGGCACCAAACCACCCCAGGATCTCCAACAATCAGATTTTTATACAAGCCAACCACGTACGTGCAACCTAGCAGCTCTTCTCATAAATCAAGTTAAAAGGAAAACCAGCTATAAATAACATCCTCAGCTCTTCATTTCTTTCTTGGAGGGGGATTCCCCAGTTTGAGACGTATTTTGCATTCATTACCTGTATTCTCTCATTTCTTCTCCTTTGATATCATCAACTCTTCTTGCAAACCGAGGGGAAGAAGTGAGATGGGGAAATACGTGGAGATGTTGGATACGGGGGTGAGGATAGCGACTCGGTTCCAATCCCATTGTCCTCAAACGGCTCGGATGTATTATAAGCCACCGGAGACTGACAAGGACAAAGGTAAAATCTGTGACACTTTCAATACTTATTCTTCCCCGCTTTTGCTCCATATTAAGTCAATCCAAGTTGGAGCTGCCGAGCCCCTTACTCCCCGCAGGAAGGTTCTTCTTTATTCTGTTATATGAATTGGTCAGGATATGCGTCCACTTTTTTTTCTCTCTTTTTTTTTTTTTTTGTTTAAAGAGGATGGCTTACAATATAACAGATTCAATAGGCCAATTGAAGGAGACTATAGAGTCAGGTTTGTCTTGGACCAATCAAGAATCTGGTTAAATCAAAGATCAAACTGGTTTATCTCAAGGGGCTAGAGGGCCAGGTTTGGCTTGAATCAGTAAAGAAATTAGTGAGATCCAATATAAAAATGTTTTGAATCTATTCTGTTAAGCCTAAAATGTTTTGGCCCATACCCATTTCCATCGACACAATTATAGATAAATTAATTTAAAAGCTCAGGAAATATTCATTTGGAACTGACAATTAGGTACTGAAACACAGGTCGTTCAACCATTAAATAAGAACTCTAGAGATTGGTTCTGTTAGATTTAAGTGATAGGTTGACCCGTTGGCCCGACCCGGGTCTTATTTAATGGGACATCCATACTTAATTAGAAATGTGAATGTGGACAACTCTTCTAATAGAATTAGAAAATTGAGTTTTATGAGGAGTTGAGTTGAGTCTTCTATATATAAAGGACTCATCTCTACCTGTTATGACACATATGTTTGGAGATATCCAAGCAAGAGAATCTTTCTCTTCTTCTCCCTAAAGATCTGATTTTGCTATTGAGATTCTCATACAAAGATCTGGTTGTTTTGAGTGTGAGTTTATTATATGACATGGGATATTTTCCAACTCGATAAAAATCTTCTGCTACAAATTCGAATTCATGTGTATCGAATTAAGTATGAGTTCATTGTATGTAGTTCTAATAATCACATATTCTAATATGAAACATTTTCCAATTAGATAAAAATCTTCTGCTGCAAATTTGAATTCGCGTGCATCAAAATACGTGATCCTTATCGTTTACATCCTTCAAAGACATATGAGTAAGTAACAACTTGTCTAAATGAGTCAACACGGTATAGTTGGGCTTGAAGTTATAGTGGACATAACAAAGTCGAAGAACTTGATTGGAATGTATGAATCATCATTGAGTCCACCAATTTCTCAACAACAAATGGAAACTTCACCATCCAGATTAATGGTCTATTCAGCATCCTGAAAGAGTATGTTCAGTCTATTAAGACTAATGCAAAGCAGTGAACTGGCCTTATAAGGTTGCTCCCTATGGATACCCATAATATTTCTATATGTGAGAGATCACACTTGAATTAGAAACTTGAATGGAAATCTCATGACCCAATACCAAACATCCATTGCCTGCAATTACTTTGTAAGCCAACCCTAAACCCTAAAAAAAAAAAAATAAGTGAAAATTATACTTTGATCCCCTGAGGTTTCTGAAAATTGTAGTTAGACCCTTTAAGATTTTAGAAATTACAATGATACCCTTCATCAGAAACCTCTGGCCGATCAACTAACGACATTGAGTCATTGATTGATATATCTTTATAAAGAATTGACTGACTTTTAGATAAAATGGATAAACCTTAAGTCTAAAATATCATTGTTAGTCTCTGGACTAAAGAGTCATCATGTTTTAACGTCACACTTAATCATTCATCAAAGAAAAACACATCAAACAATTGATGAAGAACAGCTTATAAGGGATATACCAGTCAATGTCGACCCATTGTCCTTGGTTGACCGACACCCAATGAAGGGTGTCATTATTATTTCAAAACCTTAAAAAGGTCTAACTTTAATTTTCAAAAACCTCAGGAAGTCAAAATGTAATTTTCCCCAAACAATCATCGTTAAGGGCCAAATATAAGAAATAAAAATTGTGTATATAATTGACCAAGTTAAAATGGAAAAATGTAACCCAGTGTGGTTGGTCTAGTGGTTGGGCACTAGATCTCAAGGTGGCTGCCTCGAGTGGAGGTGAAAGATCCCGAGTTCGAGTCCCAGCACCTTGGAAAAACTCTCTGAGCTAGCGATTTACCAATGCCCACCTGTTGCGACAGTGATTAGTCCCTTGGTTGTCAGCTTTGGAGAGACACTAGGTCCTAGACCCAAAAAAAAAAAAACGGAAAAATGGGAGCAGCACCAACCTTGTGTACATCCCTTTATTTATTACCATCAGAAATTACAAATCAAGAAGATTACACTCTCAAAACTAGAAACAAAAGCCTTGCAGTAGTACATTTCTTACCGGAAACAAAAAAGAGCCTCACAGTACAGTAGTTCATATATAGTATCCTCTCAAAACACTTTTCTTATTTTCTCTGTCTGGTAAACTCAAAACTATCTTCTAAAGACAATATAAAACTAAAGATCTTCAGAAAAAATTTCTTTATTATCAAAGTGAGAGAAAGCCACCCTAATTAATTAGAAAGAGAAGCTAATTAGCAGTATATATTAGAAGATATATGAATCAGGTTCAGGGATGGCAGCGAGGCAGAGGCATGACCATGAACTTCATGAGCCCAGTGTTGCAGTGAAAGCCGTTTTTTTCACCGCATACGAAGAAGTAAGGCCGCCATTTATTCAGCACAAACTTGAAGCCTTCACCTCCTCCTTGTGATACGTTCCCCACCACCTTCGCTCTCCTCAGATCACACTTCATGAAGCTCCAATAGTCCCTCAGCAAGTACACGCTGTGATGAAAGTTTGTGCCGTTCGGCGGATCATACTTGAACACTGCCACCACACAAGAAAAATCTCAGTTTCATCATCCTTACAACATATATATGTGTATGTATATACAACAAAAATCTCAGTTTCATCATCCTTACAACATGTATATGTGTATGTATAGACAACAAAAATCTCAGTTTCATCATCCTTACAACATATATATGTGTATGTGTAAGAGCATAGTGTTAAATATATATGAGCCGATACAACTTGGGATGGCTCAGGACGAGTCACGATCCCATGCCAATCTGAAAAATTGCTAAAGTTTTCTAACTCGGTTCAAAATTGAGTCAGATCATCCCATCCAGACGATCTGATTCAGCTTCGGACGAGTCAGACCAGAGGATTTCTGCCACGCATACAAGCATTTAAACATGGGGTACAAGCACGCTCCAGCTGATAGTCCAGCTTCGTGGACGACGAACTGCTCACGTATACCCTCAAAAAATTTATGATTAAAAAAAAAAAATGGGCCATGTCTGGCCGCTAATCTAACTCGGTATCGGACTGAGACGATCCGAGATGGGATATCGAGTTCAAACACCATGTGTAAGAGTCCTGGTTTAATAAGTTCTCACCTAAGGTATCTTGGAGATAAAAGGGACTATTTCGCTTAGCCCAATCGTTGTAGTCGAATCCAAAGTGCCAACCTTCGGACCCACCGACAACGGTTATGTTCTTGGCCGGGGCTACATCGGGATACGGGGCCTTCTTGGCTACACTAAATGCAAACATGGAGACGGTTAGGAGGAGGAAGAGTAGTTGAGAAGAATTGAAACCCATGTTTCTAACTCAATTAGACCTTCAAAGACTGCAAGTAAGATATGGAATTAGATGATGCAGGTCATGGATCAAGTTACTGGGTATTTATAGGATGCAGGAGTAGTAAACCAAGTCAGTCAAAGAAATTGAGAGAAGAAGATAAGACTTCCAATCAGGGTCTCCTCTCTTTCCTTTTATTAGTTATAGATTGATTTTCCTTGTTAGAGTATGAATCCATCGATGCTACTATATATGTGTATTTTGTATTTTAGGTAGTGATCCATTAAGGACTTCCATCAATTTCCACAAGAGCTGCTGCAACTGGGTTGGTCTCTTAATTTCCAAGTTATTTTAACCATTAGAAGACTTCATTATATGGTCAACACGTTCTTCTAAACATATTTTTATCATTCCAAAATCCAAACTAAGTAGATTTGAGTGATGTGATGATGACCATCCGTATACGTAATATTATTGAACAGCACAGGGTTGCCAACGGATCGGGTCCATCAAACCTGCCCCCAAACGGATCCTATATTGAAACGAACTCACGAATACATAGGATGTATTTGCAAAAGTCTTTAAGTTCTATTGTATTAATATTATTTGATTATCATGACAAAAAACTTATATTTATCTAAATTCAAAATATAAAGTATACCATCCGCTGTATAAAAATCAAAAAGTAATAATCAATTTTAGATTAATTAATTAATGTTGTAACGAATTAATTGAAATATATAGACCGAGTCTATAAAATCCAGAATCGAACCTATCAAATGGGTTCAGTTCTATCGGATTTGCATTGACTTGGGATACAGAATATCCCCCGAGCAGCTATATAAGACTCGAGCCGGTCCGGGTTTTAAGGATCGGCTAGGGCCGGTCCGATCCCAAGCCACGATACAACTAATGTATCAAGTGGCTTTGGATTGAACCGGTCCAACTGATACCGATCTGGACTGGTCCAATGATTAGATTGGACCGATCCAATCCGACAATATCAACTGATCCCGATTGGTATCGCCGGTCCAGTAACCGATCCAACTTTTGGATCGCCGATCGGTATTGGGTCCGATCCACAATCCCAAAAATAAAAACGTTTCAATTACTGGACTTTTTCCCCACTTTTAGAAGATCATTTTTTTGACACCAATCAAGGAGAGAGAACAAATGAGTTGACAAAATCCAGTTACGAATCCCCAACTACCACATGCCACAGACTCCGACAAGAACGATAAATTTATGTTTTTTAAAAGGAAACCTGTATTGGGTTTGAAAAAGAATAAAATAATTTTTGGACCAAACCCCTTGGCTTGAAATGGGAACAAAGGTCCCAGATTTCTTCTCTGGACTAGACCACCAAATCTTTTCAAAGTCGTATTCCAACAGTAACTATCTTGCAAACAGTTACAGCACACATCACAGATGGGTTAGATGGTGGTGGAGCCACTGGTCTCAGAATCTACTTAAGAAACACATTGATTTGATTTTTTCCAGAACCCTTTAGAGTAGAGCTAGTAGGATGGGTCCTACATTCACCACAGCCAGTGAAAACGTTGACATCGGTTGCAACGATAGGTCCCACCTTCGGTTCATGGTTATTTGTCAATTTGCAAAAGTAAGAATCCAGTTTCGAGGGTCCTTGTTGAAATCACAAATTCAGGATCAGCATAAGTCAGCTTTGTAGGCAGTACAGGTCCTCAGGAAAGAAGCAGACACCAGAGTATCAAACAGGCTCAATCATTAGGGTTCGACTCCAGGCCCCTAATTGATGAGCTTTGGATGCCAAAGCCAACTGTTGGTTAGCTCCACTGGCAGGCTCTCTACCTCAGGAGCTGGAGGTGTCAAGTTTGAGTCTCCGGCTTTACTTGATATTTGATCCTTGTGGGTGGAGTCATGTCTCCAGGGTTTACCCTGTCCCCACTAAGTAGAGCTTAGGGTTCCACATCACCAATTATTGTAAGAATTTGAAGCCAAAAGAATGTTTGAAGAGCTATTAACAAAATTTGCATCCTGGAAATGTTTAAGAGTTGCGAAATCAATTAGCAAGATCAAGCATAAGCAAGACTGAGACGACCCCTATGCTTAGGACACTAGAATAGAATTTTGACGAATCAACTGCAGATGAAGTTCACCATATCAAGCATTTAGGGAACATCACAATCTGTTGATCGAGATGAAGCAATAATAGTGAACACAGTAAGACGAAAATCAAAACAATACACAGATATACGTGGTTTGGCAAAACCTACGTCGATAGGAGAGAAGTTTCCACTATGTCAAATAACGAATTAGGATTACAACTTATACTCCTACATGATATATAGGACAAATCCCCAATATAATCTGCCCCATGGCCCCCCTTAAGTCCCTCCCCCTTGGATCTAGAGACTAAGTGAATATGAGCACTATCTCTAACACAGTCCATCTCACTCATGAAGCCTGTAATGCAATAGCAAGAAGAGCTATCAACATGATGGCACAACCAGATGCTTGTAGCCGAGGCAAACTTAAATTTGGCATTAAGAAGACTGAAAGCATATGCCAAAAATAGATAGAGAAAAAGGAATATGGGCCTGAACCAAAACAAGATCCTTCAGATGAAGATGGATGGATTATCAAAAATAACATTCCACTGTCAGCCAGCGATGAATTACCAAATTCCTAAATTAACTTGGATGGAAACTATTGTAACAAAAAAAAAAAAAATTGGTTCAAAAATGTATTCTGTGATTATGTTTTTGCTCAAGGGATCCAGTAGCCATCCTTCAATCTTTATGAACCTGACAATCAAACAGGCTATATCAGAAACAAAAAGAGATGCACCATCCATAGATAGATTGTCAGCATGACTAAAAACATGGCGTGATTCATCAAAGAAAGACACAGAGAGACAGATCAATCATCTGATTGTTCCATCAAAAAAATCTCAAGAGCCCAGATTGGCGTGATTCAACTACTGTGATAATCCAGACAGTGCAAACATCATACAGTAACAACCATTCAAGGGAAAAGAAAAGACCAATTTTTGACACAATAGTTTCTGGGCCGTATAGATAAACTATATGTGGTCTTTGAAGCACAGGCCAACGCTTTATTGTTAGAACAAAGAAGCAGATGCTAAATGTCAATACCATATGTACCCTCAAGCTAATTGGAGTCTGCAATGGGAAAAACTTGAACCAACTGAGTTTATGTAGCTTGGCATGTGCATTTTAAAACTGACTCAAAATGCTTTCAGGTAATGGCAACCTGCATTTCAAAATGAAATAAGGAGGGAGCCCGAGTATGATTGATCAAGCATGGCATAATGAAAGAATCCAACATACCGGATCAGGATGACAGCCTAAAAGCTATTGAAACATTTTGGAATATGCCTTTCTCTCCAGATCAAGTCTATCAGCAATCTGAAACCCATTTTCAAATTTCAATAACAAGCTGAAAAGCAATTTTATGAATTAAGTGTTTCAGAGTGGGCGTCATCCGCTCACCTTCTTTCTGGCCGCAGCAAACTCCTTTTTTATTCCACCTAAAAAACAAAATATGTTAAGAGGAAGAGATAAATACACTTATTAATTGACAAAATTATTCATGAAGTTGCTTGACGACTTGAAACTCGGCTCAGATTGCAACCAATTACACATTGAGCACATCTATCTCTGGCCCTAGTGCTGCTAGTGGACTTCGAACTCGTGATATGCATACTTGGGATAGCACATGAGCATCCTCTCTAGGGCCAGAGGTAAATGTGCTTAATGCGTAATTGGTTGCAATCCGAGCCTGAACCACCTTGACCAAGCACCATGAAGGCTTTCAAAGGAAAAAAAAAAAAAAAAGCACTTAAAACTCGGTTCATTTCTTGTTTGAGCCAACTACTAAATTTTGACACCAATTCTGCAAAAAATGCCAATTCTACCGTTTGCAGGATACCCGATTTGGTAGCTTGTGAATGACTAGTTAATAGGTCTTATAATTTCTAACAGAACAGATGCCACTATCCATAATAAACCTACATAAAACAAGAAACCTTTACGCTTGTGTATGGCATTAATTATAAATTGTAAAAATGGAATCCAAATAATCTAACCACATCAACATCTGGTTTGGTAGCCCACGACTGCTATTAATATAGGTTGACAAGTAATGAACTCAAATAACAGTTCTAAATCAAGTTTTGACACAGGAATGATAGGAGAACCAAAATACTACTGACCATCATTGGGCTCCAACTCTGATGCCTTCTTGAAGCTCTCAACTGCTGCATCAATATCATTAAGTGCCATGTATGCCTGATGATCAATCAAACCAATCTCATTAGGAAAATTAATAAGTGTGCGAACAGATGTGAGCAACCAGTTGACATGACAAAATAAAGAAAAAAAGAAAATGATTTTTCAAAAACTCAAAGCTTGTAGGTAATGAAAAAAAAGCACAGGAAGAAAACCCAAAGGAGATAAATGAATGCAATTCTATCACCATAATATGGTATAAAACAAGTCGGTGGGTTTAACGAGGCCATTAATGTTGGAAATCAAGCTTCTAACAGTAAAAAACAAGTTCTACTACTCTTCAATGTACCCATCAGTTGATAGGACTTTAATTTAGGTTTTATTTTTGTTGCTTTTTTTGTCTCATTTAATTGTCATAATCAGTTGTTACAGAGTTATAGTTGGTCTAGGAAGTAAGGTTTATATGTAAAGTCTTGAACAATATAAAGGTGGGTGTCCAAAATTGCATTGTGTGTTTTTATTTCTGAAAATTTAGTTTGAATTGGCAGCTAAAGGGATTCCAGATTTTGGAACTCCGGGTATGATTTGTGTGTTTTAGTATCTGAAAATTTAGTTTGAATTGGCAGCTAGGGGTTATATGTAAAGTCTTCACCTAGTTGTTCTTTCACTTTTCTGTTCTTTTTAATTTTCTTTCACTTTTCCTTACAAAACCCTTCTGTTCTACTTTCAAACCCTTAAAGCGATCATCTGTAGTACTTATACAAAGTTCTACCAGGCCAGCTTGCTGTCCTACATCAGCCTCCTTTTTTGTTCTTAGTAGCTCTTGAACCTGCTAGCCCTGCTTAAATAAGGAATATTAGATAATCCTTACAAGCCAAGATGAAAGTTTCAACTTTAAACATCTTCACGGTTAAAATCTATTCTGAAAATTTTGAAGCTAGTATGGTACATATTTCATTGACAGACTCCAAGCGGCAACATTGTCATCTCAGCAGTTCAACTGAAACATAAAATAGAGGCATAGTGGTAAATCTAGACAGATAAAAGCCCATAGAGTAAATGTAATGGAGAAAAAAAAATTATTAAAAAAAAAAATTACTAGCCTAAATGAAAATACATCAAGCTCAAAGCAATTAAAAGCTTTAACAATGAACAATACCAACCTGACCTTGGCGAAACAAAGCTTTCACATTATCCTCTCCATCACGCATTGCAAAGTCTGTATCCAGCAATGCCCCTTTTAGATCTCCTAATTTTAATTTACAAGCCTAAAAGAAAGCACTTATTGATCAGATGATTAGATAAGGGGAAAAAATCATTGGAAAGATAGCACGATCCTGATTTTTTGAAATTAGTAAGTATGATTTTCACGAAAACCCCATGTTTAGTCAGAAAATTCTAAATTTGCACATCCTAATGCAATAATTTGACCATCAAAAGAAAATTCAGATATTTGGTCGTGTGATCCTGCCTCTGATTGATTTAGATGCAGAAGTTCTAAATGTGCGATTAGATCTTCCAGACAGTTCTAAGTGACCCGAAAGCGCATGATGACTTGCAGAAAGTGAAACACACACTAACGTAGTGAAGAATAAACTGATGACATTTTCTTCCAGACCTTTGATGATCAACTAAATAGGCTCCATAATAGGAGGAGCTAACTTCTATGTTGACGGAACCACTAAATGTATTTTACAAAAAAAAAAAAGGAAAAAAGAAAACCATGCCCAATCCTTGGGTTGACTTCCTCTAGTTCAATACAAGTTTTTAATTAGTAAAATATTTGACACGTGGTAGGCTATTAGAATGAAAGAACATCTATCCTCATAATGTTTGTACAATGGTATGGTAACGAATTCCCAAGAGGATATTCCCACTGACTCTAGAGATCATGATGTTCAAGTGAAACACAACAATACACGTTCACATGTAAAAAGTTACTAAGGTTATGCAAGAAAGCACTAGTTTCAACCATCTTAAATGAACCCTCATTTCAGACACGGTAAAATGGGTAGGGTGAAGGATATAGGTATCACTTTAATAAACAAATAAGAAAAGAAGAAAAGAAAAGCTATCCTTTGACTAGAAGAGATGAAATCGATCAACCACTAATAATACCTTAT
>JAUPMG010000014.1:6993988-7012918 GCA_031762675.1 Pachysandra terminalis | reverse complement strand
AATATTTAGATTTTTTTGTTTTTTTTGTTTTTTTATTTGTTTTTTTTTAGTTTTTTTTTTTTTTTTTTTTTTGCTTTTAGCTAGATTTTAGAATTTATTTCGGCCGAAATTTTGACCAAAATTTTCGTTGATAAAGTGATTATTTTGGTTAAAAACTTTTTAGAAAAGTAGAAAAATTTCGACTATTTCGTGAAATAATTCAGCCCAAAATACCTCATTTCGGATTTCATCCACCCCATCCGAAACTGAAATTTCAGCGAAATTTTAAACTATGAGCAGGAGGGTGGACTTAAGTTGGGAAACATTTGTACGCAGAATTTGGCTCTGCTGGGCAATGACCATGGAAGTTCCGTATGGACACAAATTCTCTATGCTTTAAAGTGATTCGCAACAAATATGGTATCCAAGAAAATGGGTGGGATCTAAACCCAGGGGCTAGAATATTTACTTCCGAGTCCTTTGAAGGCAATTTCCACTGTTGCCCGATGTTCCTTCAGTGTTCATTCGTCCGGGTGGAGCTTCAAAAGAAAAATCTGAAATTCAATGGATAAGGTTACAGGTGAGAAAACCTCCTTGGAAATTCAGAGCGTATTCAATCTCGCCAAGGTGAAATCAGAGTTTTTCCTGTGCACGGTTTGGTGGGAGGATAAACCGGTAAGAAGCTGCCGGAATATTTTCAGTGTGTCGAGCAAATCTGAGAAAGTAAAAAAGGCTTACGGGGCAGGGGAAGAAGATGATGAGGTGGAGGGGTGTGAGGGTATTAGAAGACAGGTGGCTCTGTTTGAGAGGAGGGATCAGGTGTCAGTAAATGGAGATGGGTCTCTCTCTCAGACGAATTTGAATTTGAAATTCAAAGGGAAAGAGGTCGTGTCAGTGATGGGCCAGGAGTGGCTGGGGGGAGAAGTCATGTCAATGGGTTTCTAAGTCTAGGTCTTTGGCGGGTCCGTCAAACTCGTCGGTCGGTCGGGTGGAGCAGAGTAATAGTAAAGATGGGGACCCAAACGTTGGGCTCGACGCGATCCATTAGATTCGTTTGGGCTGGAGGAGTGTGTGTGTGAAGAGGGTTTATTGAAAGGAAAGAGTGGATCCTTAAGGACCCAGTTGGCCGAGTTTCCCTTCAATCTCGACGAAATGTTGGCCGGTCTGGCTAAGAAGAGAATGTCGGAGGAAGCAGCAGCAGATCCTCAGCACCCTCTTTTCAATCCTTGGTGGGAGAGCAAGGGAGAGTCGCCTTTGTCAAATGAGTCGTGTTGGTAGTCCGAAGAGGGTGTTCGGATAAGGTTGCATTGGCTTGGCAGTTCTAGCGAATCAAAAGAGGTTAGTATGAACTCTTGTATTGTTTCTTCTTCTTTACTCCATTCTGTTCATGTTGAAGTGCAATTGGATTTGGGGATATCGAGAGGTTTCAGGGGGCCTGAGGTGTGGATGGAAAGCCCTTTCTATTTGTTTCCGAAAAGGGGCATAATTGAGTCGGTTATAAATGTCTGTGGGAAAGAGTCTATTAAGCCTGGTCAGTGCGTTGGCAGGGAGGGAGCAAATCTTTTGTCTGAATGTTCAGTAGAAGAAGTGAAAGATATGGAGGTTTAGTTCTCGACGTCAGTGGAGGGGGATAAAGTTAGTCTGAAAAAGGATGGGGTTGGGAGCTCGAAAGGAGATGGAGTAGAGGGGACGAAGCTGGAATGGGTCAATCAAGATGTTGATCCAGTTCCATTAGCTAATTGCACTGAATCTGAATTCTGGAAGGTGATGGAGAAAAAATTAGAAGGATTCTTGTCTGATTTCTCAGGTGACTGAAGTTGGATGATCAAGAAATTTCAGAAAGGGTATTAAAGAAGATTGTAAGTTTCGGAGAATTTGTGGGGGTGTCTTGGGAGGGCTTCAAATCAAAAGCTATTGAGTTATTTTCAGCCATAGAAAATATTCATTTGAACTATATGGCTAGAAACAGGATAGTTATGAAGGAATTAAATCGATTAAGCTGGTGCTTGAAGCAAAGGGGTTGGCCCTTTCAGCAAGAGGGGGGCCAGATCAGGAGGAGAGGTTGGAGGATGTGAGGGTCTGTCGAAGTTTTAATGAAGACAAAAATATTGTCTTGGAGTGTGAGGGGGGATGGGAGGATTGGTCATCAAAAGTTCTTTGGGGGAATGGAGACCCGACATTGTGATATTACTAGGGACTGGTCATCCACTATCTTATCATCCCTGTGGAGACTCCTGTCTAGGGCCATTTGGAAACTGCCGATTGAGGGTTGCATTAAATTGAACTTTGATGGTTCGTCTTTTGGGAACCCTGGTCCATCCGGGATAGTGAGAGTGTTTAGCGATCACCTTGGCCATATCATTATATCGTCGGTCCCCTATTGGTGAGGGAGACTCGACACTGAGAGGAGGTACATGCTTTGGTGGTTGGTTTGAAGGAGGCTAGAGATTGGGGTCTTAGATGTATAGTAGTGGAGGGTGATTCCTCTTCGGTTATTGTATGGATGAACTCGAATAATATATGTCCATAGCGGTTTATTCATATGGTTCGTCTTTTCAGCATCTTGCGAAAGAGGATGAAACTGCAGTTCCAATGTATTCCTAGATCGGCAAATGGGTTGAGAGACAGGCTGGCTAGAGTAGGGATGATGAAGGAAGTGTTTACTTGGGCCCCCCGACGGAGGGAATGGACCTACAGGAGTTTCCATGTTTGTGCTTTCTTTCTGTTTTCAGCTAATGCTTATGTTCAGTTTTATGTAGATCTGTTAGTTCTCTCAATTAGTTTCTTGTACTTATACTTGGTGTGCCTATTTTTTTGTGTGGTGGATCCCACCCTAGTGGTAATCTAATCACATATAATAAATTCTGAACCTTTTCAAACCTCCTTTAGCAATCCTTATTATATATATTTTTATTTAGTAAGGTTTATAAAATAATAATAAAAGGTTAGGATACTAAGAAATGTCTTACGGGAAAAAAATAAATAAATACTATTTTCGTAATAATAAATAGTAAAGGAGGGAGTAGTGTGAGATTATTTTTGGACATCAGTTTTCATTCACACTCATTTTCCACTAAGGTTTGTTCCCCCAACCCATTCATATCAACCTCTTATCTTCTTGGATTATTATTATTATTATTATTATTATTATTATTATTATTTGAGAACTTTTAAAGGCTGGATCTTATAAATCCAAATATATATATATATATATGTATAATGTGTGTGTGTCAGCAGGAGTGGTATTGGGACACTTTCTATCTGTAAAAATAAGAAATTTTTGGGTTTATTCTTCTATGTCTCAAACCATGATTGTTGCTAACTTGGGTAACTTTTCTGTTTTTTTTAAATCAAGAATTATACTTTTATCTTGTGATGTTTATGTAATTACACTCTCACCCATCTGATATAATGTCACCCCTTGCCGTCAGTTAGCTGTTTGACCCATTAAGTTTTATTTTATTGTCGACGTCAGGCAAATGTTAACTTTTAGTGACCGCTTTGCCTTTCTTATAAGACTAAAATGCCCTTGATGATATGTTTAGTGTGTTTGAATTTTACCCTTCTCTTGTTTCACTTTGTCTGATTCGTGTTGCGTAGCATCAAAAGCTTGGTCAAATAGAGGAAGTAGTCAGTCAAATATAACTTTGCTTTGGATAAGGCATTGTCACTAATTAGATCTATTAGGATAAATGGCTTGAAAGAAATTAACTTTTAAAAGTTCTTATTTAAATATACATAAAAATTATCCCTAAGAAAGAGGAATATAATCGTTTTTGTTTTTAAGATTTGAACTAGCATATGGAAAACCCCATCTTATAAAACTTGGATTGATGAAGGGTAGTTAAGTCCAATGAAAATATATTTGTTATATAAGAGGATATTTAAGCAGTCAGTCATGTGCCGTTAACAGAAGATGATAGTGTATTTATCAGAAAGAAAGAAACCTTCGGGTGGGTGACAATATATTTGTCAGAAACTTTCGCCTTTTTAAACAACAAATAGAAGCATATTTTACCCATAGAGGAAAAGAAAAACTCGCTTTCCATTCTCCAAGGGCCTTTAAGTAAAATACAAAAACGACATGGTATAAATAAAAGAAAGAAAATTGGCAGACATGGTTAGCAGAGTGAAGGACACCATGCCCATCACTTACTACTGCTCCTTACGGAGAATCTATTCTGATACATCTCACGAAATAAAAAAAAAAAACAAATCGACTGATATTCATGTAGAGAGATTACAATTTACTGCGAATCTCCACTGCTATCCAACATATGTAAAGGTACTTTACTGACTATCGTCGCTAGTAATGGTGGCGGTGGTGGTGGATGGTGTGGTTCTCTGTTTCAGTATGGTTGCTGCTGCTGCTACTATTGCCCGACAAAAGCTGCTTCTCTATCACATGATTTCTTCAAAACGAAGAGGACGACGACGAAGAAAGAGATGCTCTTCCTCTAACAAACCCACGTGACTTTTGGCTTCTTAAATCGAGATATGCAATTATAGATTTAGCCCTCCTATTAGTCAAAGTCTCAAACAAACAGGATTTTATTCTTATTTCTCCAATCCAATCCTAAAAAGACAAATCTGACCAAAAAGTATTCTCTCTATCGTCTGTCTCACCTGGAGATGCTCTGCTGCTGATGAACCCACACCCTTCTTATTTCTATCGGTTTTTGACTGTGCTGCCTTTTATCCAGTGAGCTTTGGTTTGTCTCCTTTTTCAATTTGTCCTAAGCCAATTTCAATTTTCAGGATCGAATATTCAAACTCACGAGTTTTTTACTACCAGAATAAGGAAAAAGAAGTGGTCTTGGTGTTCATTTACATGCGGTGCATGTTAGCTACAATATGTATTAGTTACAATTTTTTTTTTTTAATTTTTAATATCTTTATGTAACAAACCTTCCCGTAATTTAAATTGTAAATATAAGCCATGTAAGTAGGACGTCTTAATTCTTAAACAATGGTGTTTTCAATGGAGTTCCTAACTAAAGGAATGTTTTTAATGCTTTCTGCAGCACAAACAGACCACAGAAATGGAGAAAAACTCATAAAATCAGCCATTAATGCAGTTTTTTTTTTTAATTTTTTTTTTAAGGTCCCCCCAATCGCAAAGCCCAACAAAAAAAATCATTCTGTCACAAGCTGATGGAATGAATCTATTTAACACATAACACTATAATGATTACAACATTAAATATATAAGAATATAATAGTTTTCTAGATTGCAGCTCTGTTCATGGCCATGGTTAATCAAGATCATCTAAAAAACAAAAGAAAACAGGAAAGTAGCCAAGCAGACTGTGATTAGTTTTCAGAAAGATGACAATCGATTAAAGGGTGGAAAAAAAGAAAAAGAAGAAGAAAAAAAGACTTTGTGGTAATCTTTTACATCCATGAAAGTTTCTTCATCTCATGCACAGGATATATATATATATATATATATCCAATGATGGTTGAACAACAAGAGAGAACAAAGAAAAAAAATATTAAGAGAAGAAATGAAGAGAAAATAAAAGGAACCCATTTCACATCCAGTAAAAGGAAAGAGTATAACACGAACCGTGTCAAGAATCAGCAGTTGCAGGTGGGTTTTGATGAGGTGGTTGTGACTCTGTTTGCTTTGTTTCTTGTGGGGTTTCTAAAGGAATTGCTATCGGAACAGAGTCACCGGAATCGTTGCCGGTGCGTGGTGGCGGCGGTGGTGGTGGAGGATCCATCCTTCCGTCAATACAAGAGGCGCATTTTCTCTCGACCCAACCTTCAAAATCGTATTGGCCACGACCCATGATTCTCCTTCCGGAACAGAGCCTTCCAATCATACCAGCGATGACCCCTAAGATCGCAATCACAGCGAGAACTGCGATTACAGCGCCGATTGATCCATGACCCGATCGAGTGGTGTAGGCTTGCTGGATTACAGGCATAGGTGGTGCTTGCTGCTGCTGCTGCTGTGGTTCTAATGGCATCGACATTTTTACAGAGTACAGAAACCTATACTCTGTAAAATGGATTAAAGAGAGAAAAGAAAAATCTCTTCTGATGATTATTCGTTTAGACAAAGTTAATTTTAGATCTTCAAAACACACACGCAAGCAGAAAAGAAAAAAAGTATAATAATGGGGGGAAAGTAGATGGAGTAAAAGTGGCTAAATTTGAATCTCTGTTTTTTGAAGTTCAAGAAAACAGGGGAGGGAAAAAAAATATCGGATCTTGGAGATGCTTCTGCAAATGGGGAAAACTTGAAAAGGTGTTTTTTCTTCGGTCCTTATTAGAGACCCTAAAACCCATCAAATTTAATCAAAAAAAAAAAAAAACTATTTCCTTAGCTTTTAAAGGGTAAGGTTGGACGACACTGACTGTAAAAGCAAAAATTTAAAAAAAACCTCTCATCTCTGTAAAGAATTCAATCAAAGAAAAAGAAAAGTGGTGGAATCTCCTGCATTAGTGGTAGCAAGAGGTTTTTCCTTCTCTCTTTCTATTATTTAACAAAACACTCAAAGAGTAGGAATTGTAATGGAAAAAGGTAGAGCTTTTGGTGATCCAAAACCCTAGAAAAACCCCATCTTCAACGAAACGAGCATTATCTGGACCTAAAAGAAAAAAAAAAAAGCCTCCTTCGGGGCTTTTTTCTGGTAAAGCAAGCAATGATGGAACACAAATCCTATTTTATAACTAAGAAAGAGGGAAGTTATCTGGTGAAACGCTGTCCTACTTAAAAACCCTGCACTTCCAAAAACATTTTACACTTGGCAAAAAAAGACCTCAACTTAACATACTTTTTATATTGAAATTAAAATATTAAAAAACTTAGATGACTATTACACGTGCCAAAATCTATTACACCAGCATTGATGAATATAACCTCCCTAATCAAATGGATGACAACATAAAAATCTATGTTCACTAGATAGTTGGATATGGTGAGACAAACCATAATACCTTTCTCCACCAAAAGAAACCAATTATTCAAACGACAAAGGATTAAAAAGAACTTAAAATAATTTGCTTTGCTTTTCAAAGACCTTTTTGAAAACTTAGCCTATGTTTGGTAGCCTATGTTTGGTAATGCTTTTTGAAAGTACTGTTTTTGCTTTTTGAAGCAACATGCCACCCCACCACCACCACCACCACCACACCATCATCACCACCACCACCACCCCACCACCATCGTCTTCATTGCCTCATCCAGATGGTAAAACAGGTGTAAATGTATGTATCTGGAGCTGATGTACATCTTTTTTTTACCGTCTTGAATAAGGTTGTCAATGGCTCGGATCACCCCCCTCCCTCCCCCGATTCGATTCAATCTAATAATTAATTAGATCAATTTTATATAAAGATTGATTTAATTCGATAAGAGTCATTTCATTTGCGTATATATAAATATATAATATTTATATTACATATATAGATATGTAAGTATATAACATATAGTGATTACAAGTATTAAACATATAATTAGAAATAAATTATTAATTTAAGATACTTGAAAAAAAAACACATATCAAAATTGTTTTTTCTTTGCTTTCTTATAATTATAAATAGGTTTACAAAAAATTCGATAATTGTTTGAATTTTATAAAGTATGATCTAACGATAATATAAAATATGATCCGATTCGATTTAATTTTTAATTAAATCAAATTTAAATGTGCCTTGATCTGATCAATCCGATCCGTTGATCTAACCGAATTTTCATTCCTTTCTCTCTCTAATTTTTATTTTTCTACAATTAATAATATCTCACTAATGATCGTTTGCCTCATCAGTATCGTACGTGCACATCTTTCAGGTTCTGCAAATGTGTCATCCATCCGTGAATGTCGCATAGATGGTACTATGGATTCGTAGTACACGATTTTCCCTCCAACTGGTGAGCTCTCCTTGTCACTCCGAGCTACCCCATCCCATGGACACGTGGCTTCCACTATCGTTAAACCCATCTACTACAACTAGGGATGTACAAACTACAAACTGCCCGAAGCCCGGCACGGCACAGCACGTGGAGTGCCGTGCTCAGGCACGAACCCTGATGGGCCTGGGTTCCCAGGCCTGCGGCAAGGCACGGCCCGCGTAGAGGCACGGGCCCGGCACAAGAACAGACCCAGCACTAGCACGGCCCGGGCACCAACGGATCGGCACGCGCGGCCCACTACGGTCTGGTCCGACCCGGCCAAAACCAATCGTTTTTGGCCTGATTTTTGCCGGAAGCGACTAATTTTGACTGAAAACAGTTAGTTTTTGCTAAAGACGGCTATTTTTGATCGAAAACGGTAAGTTTTGGTCAAAATTGAGTTGTTTTTTATAAAATGGTCAAAATAACCTCAATAACAACTATAAAACGGCTAGTTAGGATGTGCTCATGCTATAGTGATGCAGTTTTTTATCTCATAGAATTTGTAATTTTTCGAATTTTGAAATAATTAATAAAGTGAATATTGTATTGTTTTTTCATTTTTGTTATCCAATTTAATGTAAGTAGATTTATATAACATAATAATTAACTTACATAATAAGTATGTGACTATATATATATATATATGTATGTATAGTTACTTAATTACATTATATAACTTATACATTTTCTTATATTATATAAGTATATATACTAATAATATATATATTATAAAAGTAAATATAAGTTGTATAATTATATATTAGTAAGTATATATACTTAATAAGTTATTAATTATAAATATGTATTCTTTATATATACTTATAAGTTGGTAAGTATATATAAATATATATTTAAAAGTTAATTCATATAAGAATTATACTAAAAAGTATATATATAAAAGTTAGCACAAGTTGTATAATTATATATTTGGAACTAATATTTATATTATTATAGTATAAGTATAAGTTGTACTTAATTAACAAGATTAAAGGTAAAATTAATTTTAAAAAAGATAGAAGAAAAGCACTGTTGGGTCGTGCTGGGCTGCCCAACACCTTTGTTGTGTGCTGAGCCTGATATGGCACGGCCCGAAAATTTAACGGGCGTGCCGTGCCATGCACGAAGCACATAAGGCCCGCACGCTTTCATGCCGGGCCAGCCCAAGCGGCCCATTTGTACACCCCTATCTACAACTAGCAGTATATAAATTACCTATAATTTAGTAAAATTAGAAAAACAAAGAAAATATTATTAGATATAATTTAATAAAGTTAAAAGATAAACAAAATAAAAAATAAAAGGTGATTTTTTTTTCCTAAACAAATTCATCTAAGTATAATATTGATACATTTGGATTAAGCTAAGCTTTTTTGTGAGCCAAGCCTTTTTACAAGTTGAGCTTTTAGGAGCCGATGTGAATCCAAAATATTTTAATCAGCCCAAGTCGAGCCCAAGTCCTAAAATTTTTAACGATCGTGAACCTTGTTAACGGTTAATGAACCTAAGTCAAGTTGAGCAAAACTTGACTCGACTCGTTTACGACCCTACCTATTTATTTGAAAGCAAAAAAATATAAAATCATATACAAGAGGAGTGAGACATAGTGGTAGGTGATGGACAATATAAGGATTAAGCAATAATTGATAATGATGTAGGAGAAAACAAACAAAACACAGCCACAACTATATGAGATGAGAAATTACGTGATTCACCTAACGCTCCCAACCTCCCTCTTAACTTTGGACTCGTGACATTTCTTCAATAGTTACTACACCGAAAGAGCATGAGATTCACGGGAGAACTCTTCTCATCCATACATCTTCTTAAGTATTTGAGTAACATGAAATTAATCCTATTTTGAACAAAAATAATAAAAGTTGGTAAGTTACCATAAAATACACTTGTTTTTAGTATATAACGTTTTCCAAAAAGTTTAGAAACAAACTAAATACGACTGCAGATCCTCTGTGATGAACATGTCCTGTGATGGGCGTGTGATGAGACAGAGGCGAGGGCAAATGTGTTCATCACAGAGAATCCGCGTCTGCTAATTACATAGTTATAAAGGTCAGAAAATAAGAATTATGATTTATGAAAGCAACACAATACAATAATTTTGGCACTAATATGGTGTACTCTCCCTCTTGAGAGGCCTTATATCGTCTCGAGACTAGCAGCTACAACATTAATTATATGTGTGTTATATGTCCATTGATGTGCGCCCACACACCAAGATATCCAACACTTTAAAAATTGGGTATATTGATATACATTCATGTATGTCGTGTAGACCTGTGACGTGCATGGATACACTTTATAGCTATAACGCTCTTGACGATGTAAAACCCTCCTAAGATAAGAGGCAAATATTCTGCAATATATTTGCGTGCCATAACTCAATTGGGTCCACGTACTCACTTATATGATCGATAACCTGTTGTGTCGGTTTTCTTCTTGACCAAATGTCTGCATAGATGCTTTGCACAAGTTACCGGTTGTACAAGTGAGTACGTGTACCAATTATCACATGCACATATTGCAAAAGATTTGGTCCCACTCCCTATTCTAGTTCAGGCAGTAGCAAATCTGTTCAAACGAAGCTATCTCGTTCTGAGACAAGGCAAGGTAGGCGTCAACGCTTCCATCTCCTACGACGGAGGAAACCAGGTATATCTGACCCTTACGAGGATGATAAGAAGGCATGAACATGCAAGGCTTTCCTCCACCAAAATCGAGATCGTTGAAAGGAAACCGGAGCCAGCTATCCACGTGAAGGACGAGATCAGACGTATCAGAATCAATCCATTCAGTGATGGGCACCAGATCATCATCCTCACCCACCCTATGGCCCACAAAATCTATAAACGACTTGAAGTAATCATCGTCCACCTTAGCGACCGCCTCATGTATGATCCTAGCTGCATGGCTCAAGGACTTCGTCAAGAGCTCCTTCACTTTAGCTTTAGGAAGTGCCCAAAGTACCAAATTTCCAAAGTACTCGTTGGGCACTCGTGGATTCAACCTTCCACGTCCGTCCACTGCTATGGTCACATAGGTCGACTCGTACTCGGGTGAACAAATCTTTGCTATGGTTCGCCATAGATGAGCCACCAAGCTCTTGAACGTGCTATAAGGCTTGCCAGTACCCGGACCCGAAGAAGCCATTGACTTGAGACTGGATAGAAATTCTATTGTGAAATGGGTCTTGTGCATGGATAGGTCCCGTTGTGGTTCGAATTGGGTACATTTCTGATCCATATTCTTGTTTCTGAACTCGATCCCTTGATGCTGGAAGGTAATCCTGGGTGGGTTTCGAGGGACGAAGATGGTCCGGTCGTGTAAGGGACGCAGGTCCAAGTCAAGGCCACGACAGGTGCGACCCCATGCAACCAGGAACTGGCTTACGAAGTTGCCGTCAGCAACCATGTGGTTGGTTGAGAAGCCAATGACTAGAGACCCACAAGTGAACGTCGTGAGTTGAATTAGTGCCAACTCGTTTACACCCTCAACACCTAGATGAAGGCTTAGTAATGCCGGAGATGGTGTCGAGATCGTGGCCGCGTCGAGAGTGGTATCGGCGTATGCCTCGGCTAGTCTCACGCCTTCATCGTTTAGGATAATAATGGGGTGGCCGGAAGCTTCGTCGATGTATAACCGACCGGCCCACTCTCTACACTCCGATAACACCTTACGGAGGGCTAATTCGAGTGCAGAATTTGATGGGGTGGGCGTTTTGTAGGCGTAAATTATGGGCATATGGGCATCGATGGTAACCAAATCGAAGATGCCAAGAGGGATTTTGGAATGGAGTGAGGGTGGCTTATAATCCTTTTCATAAAGTGGCTTTATGAGCCTGGAAATCTTGGTTTTCACCTTCATGGAGTGGGGGAGATTGATCAGTTGAGGATTAACAAATGTGATTAAATACTGAAGGAGAGTCAGATAGGCATATACTTCATAGTTCATGTGCTTTGGATCAGAATTAATAAAAATAGGACGATCCGTGAGGAAAGGGATGCATTAAAAGTGCTTCTCTCTCCCTCGTTACGACAATGGAGGAATTCTTTGGCAATACATTTTGTGTGTGAGAAGTTGAGAACTCAACTCTCTCTCTCTCTCTCTCTCTCTCTCTCCAACGGTTCACCATCCATGCAGCCAAACACAACGTGGTTGGCTATCCTAAACACACAAACCTAACATCAGTACTATAGATGACAGCTCAAAGACAGGTGAAAACAATAGCCACTCGTGTGCAAATCAATCAAAAAATAAATCTTTCTTGGCGTAGAAATCTTAAAAATAGATGGTGATAAGTTGCTCGCAATATTATATGGAGCAAGATGACTAGAGCATTGGCTACAGCACAAACCAATGGTCATCATGTGTTCCAGAAAGGTCTTTTAAAAAATCATATGGAATGAATTTTTTGATTTCGCGAGGGTCACAAGACTTGCTTGGAATGTGTGGTGAGCATCGGTTTGTGCCGTGTAGCCAATGCTCCAGCCATGTTGCTCTAGACGATACGAACCTGCGATTCTTCTGGCGGTAATAACCAAGAGGAGCGTTTTGTCTAGTCCACGAAGCTGGACCGTTGGCTGGAGCGCATGCTGTAATGCTTGTACTCCATGTATTATAATGATGCACAAGTATTACAGTACAGGGTACAAGCATGCTCCATAGGCTCTGGTCTAGTTTCGTGAACCAGACAAAATGCTATTGTATTAATTAACCATGGGATGCAACGTGTAAAGCCGCTATTGGATAAGGTAAGTCGATTAAAGTAGAAGCCGGCTTTTGGTTGACATGTCTCTTAGGCTCGATTGGTTCTTGGAATTGAAGGTGGAATTGGATTTGGGGCCTCCAATTCCAATTTTTTCATTTGGGAGTGCATTAAGGAAATTGAATTCGAATTCTGCATGAATTCCACATAATTCATTTATAGGCTATTTTTGAAGTTGTCGAATTCATTGAGGGGAAGCTGTTAATTGCAATTCTCTACCTCATGGATTTCAAATGAATATGGTGAGTCGGATCAGATTTACCACCTCTATCTTCAACCTAAAAATAAAAATTTTAAATTTCAAAAAATTAAAAAATTAAAAACTTAAAAAAATACAAAATCATTTTTATACCATTCTCATTTTCCTTACCCATCATCCCCATTCCCCTTAAGATCAAGAAAAAAAAATTCAAATTCTAATTATTCTTTGACATCCAATCATGATAATCTCAATTCTACTCAATTCCAATTCTTAATGAATTAGAATTGTAATTGTAATTCTTAACATCGATTCCAATTCTTCGAAACAATCGGACCCTAGGATTTAGGAATGGTCGATCAGTCTTTTTAGAATTGCTTGCGTGGTGCTGCAAGAACTTCTCACTAAATATTGCAGACGATTTGCTTTCAAATTTGGAAGACAACCTGGTCAGGAGTACTCCATATAAAACTCGAGGTAATTGTGGCCCGTGAAGTTATGAAGACAAACCTCCAATGTTGCCCCTTGATTTTAAGGAGAAAAGTTTGATTGAGAATTAGATTCTTTTGACAAATTACCTTCTTACTTTTCTTTAGATTCCGACTAGCCAAACAAAGACTTTCTTACTTTCCTATAGATTTCATCTAACCAAACAAAACCTGGTTGTGTTTGGTAAGAAAAGTATATAAAGGAAAGTAAAAGAGCACTTTTCTTTCCATTCCATCATTTGCCGTCATTTTAATGGGAAAATTTTGAAGGTTTTTCGCTAAGATTGGATACTTTTAGCAAAATACTTTGTAATGAACCCAACTCACATATTTCCTTTCAAAGTTGATTTTCCTTTTCCTTACCTACATATTTAGCTAACCAAATACAACCTAAAGTTTCGGAATAATTTGTATTGGCTATCTTGGTCAAATCCCCATCTTTACTTTAAAAGTTCACCACAACATTAGATTTATTTATTTGATTCACACTTTTTTGTGACATTTGCACTAAAAAAGCTATATTTCGTTACATAAAAGTTTTAGTTCACCACCCTACAGTTCTTCCTTATCTGTCCATCTTGTCCTGTAAGCACACCTATACTCCCCAGCTTCACCATGGATGCCCCAAAGTCCTTTGAGAACAGATAAGGGTACTTGCCATAATTATTAACCATTGAAGCACTCTTGGCGTCGTCCATCAGAGCTTGGTCCGACTGAAGAAGACCCGAACTGCCCACTAGGTTCTTATAATAGACATTATCAAACTTGTTAGTTGTAACAGGGTCCAGAGCAGCCAATTTGGTGTCTGAACCATCTTGATTTGGGCATAGACCCTGTAAATTGCTTAGGAGTGATGACTGGAGGACTGGATCGGGCTTGCCGGAGCCATTGAAGTCAAATAGCCGACGTTTGAATGTAATACATTGAGCAAAGCCTATAGTATGTGCACCTGTGTTCATCATGCAGAAGTAAAATTTATCAGTATTTACCGTAATGATCTCATTAAAAACAACTTGGTTTTAACATGGAAGGATTAAGCTTTTGGTGCACACAGTTTAACTATTTAATTGATCTCGGCCCATCAGAAAATATTTGAGTCCGACCCATCATAAAATATTTTGGGCTCGCAATAAAAGCCTGTGGGCTCATATTAGGCCTAAACAGGCAGTTTATTGTTGCTGTGGCAGATAAGTGCTCCCATTGAGCCACTTATCCAATGAGTGCTTATCCAAAAGCACAAGATGGCTCAAATGCAGCCTAAGCCTGATTTATTGAATTGGCCATGCCGTGCCGTGCCTAATCTCAGGTCTCCTAGACCCAGAACGGAACAGGGCACAATTAATATCGTGCTGGGCCAGGATGGGTTGAGATGGGCTTCATACTTTGCCTATAATTTAGTTAACCCATAAGCCCAGCACAAGGCACAGGACACGATTATTATTTGGCTAGGCTGCGCCGGGATGGGCTCCATGCTTTGTCTAAAAAATAGCTAAAAACTCAATCGGACTCTTGCCTTCATGGGCCATGACCCTAGGCCCAACATGGCACTATAAGACCTATTGTGCCGGCACGCACAGCCTGACCCAGCCTAGGCACGACACAATAGGCTTTTAGTGTCGTGCTAGGCTTGGGTTCATGGCCCACGGCATGGTACAACCCGGGCACCATTAAGCGTGAGGCACGATTGGATTTTGGAAATATTAAAGGCTAATGCATGAGCCCGGCCCAGTATGGCACGGCACAGCACGATTATAATTGTGCCTCGAGCCCAGCCGAGTCTAGGACCTGAATTAAGCACAGCCCAACAAGGTCCGATAAATAATCGGACCCTGTAGGCCCACGGCACAAAAGGCACCAGCCTTATCCGGCTCGGCGGCCCATTTGTACATCCTTAGCTCCTCGTCTCGTTGTGTGAGGAGCTCTACCCATCATTTTGCCCATTTATAAAGCTCAAAATCCAAAAACTTAATAAGCAGAAAATTAGACTTAATATGAGGGAAGCAAGAGAGGGTTCTTCGAACCTGAGAGCACAACCACATCCTTCATGTCTAGACCCTTCGAAGTAAACTTTGCAGTGATGTTCTGTATGGACTCAAAAGGTGAAGGTATCTGTGCATTAGCTGCACTCACACTAGCTGTGGTACCATCTCTCCTGCCCAAGGGAACAAACCAAGAAGGCCCTCCTGTCTGCCAAAAGAATAAAAACTTCTAATAAGATAACAAGAATCTTACTAATTGCAACAAAAGCTCTTAGTACTGATCAGAATGTATAAGCTTAAAAGGGATATGTTTAATCTGTAGTTACTAGAGAAACAGCTTCTCTTGCCGCGAGAGTTAATATATCAGTACAGGAGACTGTGGATGGACAAGCTTTCTCCACATCTGCCTTGATGCTATCAATCACCTCGAATCCTCTCGCCGAGTTTCGATTTGCCATCGCACTTTTCTCTCCTTTTACGGTACTGGTGTCGTCGAGCAAGATAGATCCATCACATCCCTATCAACGAAAGAAGCAGAAAACAATATCGTCAATGAAATGAGATATATATTATAGTTCATTTTTATGCATTCTTGTTGATGGGATCAAGCAATAATAATACAACTTCTATCCAATATATTCTTTAGTAGAGCAAATATATGGCAGTATGGTAATACTGTGAGCGGTGGAATATCCCATCAAATCTCATCTTCTCCTTGAATTTCTGAATCAAATCCCTTGCATCTTTTTATTTTATTATTACCTTTTATCTTTTTCTTGGATCACTCCATGAGTTGATAGGATTCTCCACCACTCACCGTATTATCATACTGTCATATATTTACTCTATTACCCTTATCGTACCGCAAAAGGCGGAACCCTATGATACCCTTCAGGTCCCTCCCCTCGAATCTAGAGACTAGTGAATATGAGTCACCCACTATCTCTAACAATTATTCAGTAAGGTGTATAAAATAGAGCCAGAAACTAGTTTTGAGAGAGTTATTTTTTTACGTTAACAAAACAATCATGAAAATGAAGGCGTAAGAGCGAGGCTGCCATTCGAGTTTCATCGGAAATGGCTGACCATACACCATAACGAACCATCTTTGCCAAACTGGGACAACTATCGTCGTAAAACTCATAGTCGAGTTGGGAGAGTACTACTGCAAGAGGACTGAGGAGTAGCAGAAGATGGCAAAACAATGGAATTATGAACAACTTCTGGGTGTTTCTATCCATAGCTTCAATATGCAAACTATTACTACAAAAACTCTTCTTCTTCAAAACACACTTAAGTAGTGGAAGAGTATCAAATGGATGAAATGTATATATACCAAAACACAGGAGATTTTGTTTGTTTCTTTCTTTAATGCCACCAATTAAGGAAATCGCAATTAAAAGTCAAATTTGGTAGAATGGCACTTGTGAACTTTCTTTGTTTTTATTATAACTCAAAGGGGGAATGGGATGACAAGCAGTTCCATCAGTGAAGATAAATTGAACCAAGCAGGCCTGGTCTGGGCTTTTCAATGAATGTCAATCACCATCAATTTTCTCTAGAAAAATTTGTGTTTGAATTCAACTGTGGTGGTATAGGATTTTTATTTTTATTATTTTTTTTTCTTGGTGGAAATTAATATTCTCTCCTTTTGGCTCTTAGTAGATGCCTTTCAAACTTAAGAGATAAGGTTACTTTGTCAAATAATCACATTAATAAACCTAATAAAGAGGGTAATTTATAGTTTTTTTTTTTCTGTTATAGTGGTGTTTAGGCATGCTCGATAGTGGGAACTAGTGAAACGCACAATCAAAAACCTACTTCCATTACGTCAAGTTGGAAGAAATTTTATGTCCCATGGTAGCTGAAGATGGAGATGAAAACACTGGTGTTTGTGTATTTGTGTGTGTGTGAGAGAATTATAAATAAATAATATTATGGTGTTCAGAGTCTTCAAATCATTGTTAACAAGACGTGATAAAGCAAAAAAAACGAGAGGGTAAAATATCAAATTTAATATGGTCTTTATTCAAAAAGACGAAGTCAAAAAAACGATCAAAAAAGCAAAAACGTCAAAAATACTTTTATTAAATTGTTTGAGTTTAATACGGTAGAGCTCCAAAAAAAAAAATAATAATAATAATAAAAAATAAAAACATGAATATATAAGTGAAACTATCGGTTAATTACATATAAATTTAAGAAAATATTGTAGTATTAGTCTAAAAATTAATTTATAATTCTAAATAATTTGCAGTCACTTCTATAAGAAACTTTAATATTATCAATATTCATTTTTTTATGAAAATATATTGTAGTATTAAATATTTTAATTTTTAAATTTAACAACAAAATAAGAAATAAAATATTAATTAAAGTCCATTTCTCTTTTCATCTCTTATTAAAAGCTATTTTTATTTTTTGCTTTAGTTTTTACTTATTTAAGATTATTCCATAGTTCTTAAGACTAGAGAGTTGATAGACTTTGAATCACAATAGCAACATATAAAAAAAATACAAAAAAAAAAAAAAAACTATTTGAACCTTTGAATGAAAATAACACATCAAAAGGTAGAAGCAATTAAAGATTCAATAAAATAATTAATCAAAGAAAAAGAAAAGAATAAACATATTTATTTTATTTATATTTAAAAAGGAAAGACGATAAATTTTTTTGAAAAGTTTTAAACGTAAAATATAAAATACATGTTTAATACATTTTAATAAAAAAAAAATACATGTTTTTTTTTGTTACATAACATTTTAAACAGAATTAAAAACGTTTAAGCATCGAACAAAGTTTTGCTAACAGTGGTTCAGACATGCTCCATAATAAATAATAGTATGTTTTATGTCTCTTCATTGTTTAGATTCGAACCATCAATTAAACCATGTTAACCAGACCGGCCTACTCACCAGTTTAATGCACGGTCCAATCTTCAAACCAGGATCAAGATAGCTATAGAGGATTTTCATATTATTTTTTTTCTGCTTCATGAACCATTTTATTAAATATGGACTTTTATCACCAAGTGCTGCTTGAATTTACATCATGAAACGAGGATGAAGTGACGAATATATAAATTTATAACCAGGATCTATCTGTTTACACAATTACATTGTTGATATACAAGTTGGCTACCTGATTAGTTCCTTAATCATATTCCTTGCTTCCGCCAGAGGGTTCATGTATTGAACTTCCCTAACCCATATGTTCTTCATTGAATGCACTGCCATGTCCATTTCAATAAGCTCCTTCTCCAACAGCTGCAAACCACTTGAATCCATCAGATTGCCTACAACATTCTGGCGAGAGATGAACGAGCAAACATATGATCAGATCATCAATTTCCAAAATACACCTAAAGGGCGAGAAATAAGAAGCTGAATAAAATATTATCAACACACACACACAAACAAAAATTTTTTATCCCCAACTTAGTTTCATGTATTGCGTTAAGATGGAAGGGGGGGGGGGGGTTGAACGCACCAAAACAGACCCACAACAAGCACCAAGGACGATAAACTTTAGGAGGTCCACTTCGGAGCAACTGAGGGCATTATCTGAATTTACAGAAAATGAAAGATACTGAGAAGAA
>JAUPMG010000014.1:6981792-6993888 GCA_031762675.1 Pachysandra terminalis | reverse complement strand
TTTTAAATATGGTACTGGAGATTTTAGGAAGTTTATTAATAGCTTATTTTGTAAGATTATTTAATTAAAATTTATTTGTTAAATAATAAATAATAATAATATATTAATATTAAAATTCAATCTTTGTTCTATAAACTTACTTTATACTTGTTTTTTTTATTATTATTACTTGACATATTACATTCATGATTTTCGACTCGAGTCAAGCCCGAGTCGAGCTAGCTTGGCTCGTTGACAGCCCTACGGCTTATTGTGTTTGATTAGTTGGAAAATGATAGAAAAGAAAATAAAAGAGCACTTTTTTTGCCTTTCCATCATGTTCTTTTCATTTCAAAGGAAAAAAATTTGAGGGGCTTTTCAATAAAATTGAGATGCTATTGGAAAAATACGTTTCAATAAACCAAATTTTCTAATAAATTAACCGCACAAATTTCGTTGAAAAGTTGATTTTTTTTCCTTTCCAACAAATTTTTGCTAACCAAACACAATGTTTTGAATCCTGTCTCTCCTCGTGGCAATGTGAGATGCACTAACCCACAATTTTTCTCCGATTTTATTTTTTATTTTATTTAAATTGTTTTTTCTTAAAATTAACAGGTGACTTGTGATAAGGCACGAGCTTGTAAAATTTGGATCAGGCACGAGCTTGGCTCAAGCTTGAAATTTTTTTTTGGCTGGGCTCAGGCTCAGCTCAAGCTCGCCAATTTTTTAAGGCTCAGGCTCAACTCGCAAAAGCTCGGCTCGTGAAAGCTCGACTTGTGTTTACACAAATCATTAATTTTGTATTTAAATCAAATATCAATAACTAAGAATTTGACTTAAACTCGGCTCGTGTTTACACGAGTCATTAATCTTGTATTTAAATCAAATTTCTAACTAAGTGTTTGACTTAAACACAATTCGTGTTTACACGTGTCACTAATTTTGTATTTAAATAAAATATTAATAACTAAGTATTTGACTTAAACACATCTCGTGTTTACATGAGTCATTAATTTTGTATTTAATGATATATATATATGATCGAACTGAACTTACCCAAATTCGACTCAAATTCGCTAAAATAAAAAACATGTTTGTGGGCCTAGGTTCAATTCGAACCTAAATACAGCTCAAGCTCGACTCGTTGACAACCATAGTGATAACGGGTTGTAAGTAGCTTCCTACATGATGGAAGCTACGTGGCCGTATCATAGAACGAGGCTCCGTCTTCTAGGAACATATTATCCAACTGCAACTGTAAAGTAGTGAAGGCAGTTACGTGATGTAATGGATTATTCAATTAAAAGTTTTTTATTGTGTAGACTAGATTAGATGATTTGAACCTTGGCCACCAAATTGTGCTTGTATGTGTGCAATAAAAAGATAATAGTCCTACTCCTACATAGGAAATGAACAAGGAAAAATTGTGATATTCGTTCACATGAGCTAGTTTGCCTGTGAAGATTTGTGGCATTGGGGGTCTGTGTAGCAACCTAAGGCTCATCTAGTGGGATTTGGGATGCATCTCTGAAAAATCCTTAATGCATGTGTGCTAGGCAAGGCATTGAGTGTGTTTTTCCAGTGAGCTCGATCTCTCTTAGTCATAGTTATGTACAGAACAAGGGAGACTAATAGTGTTGTTGGACAATCGTATCCTAGGAACGTTATGCTGCCATTTTTCTTTTTTTATTACAAAGGAGTTTCTCTCCAAAAGTGTGAAACGTCTTAAAAAAAAATGATATATTCGTGCTTTATCCTTATTACACTTTAATCACAATTCTGATTTGTAAGGCTGTCAATGAGCTGAGCTAGTTCAATTCATATGAGCTAAGCTTGAGCTCTATAATTAGGCTTGTGACCTTAATCTCATTAATTATCTTAGTGAGCTTGAGTCAAATTTGGATTGGCACGGCTTGATTTGTATATAAAATTATACATCCATATTTTTATATTTTATATTACATATTAATATTAGACATATATGTTAATACAATATATTCTATATAATAACAATCATCAACTATAATATTGATACATTTGGATTAAGCTAAGGTTGTATTTGACCCAACTTATATATAAGTGCTTATTTCAGCTTATAGCTTATTAAAGCACTTTTTTAAATTAAAAGTTCGTTTGGTCATAGCTAATGGGCAAGTGCTTACCCATAACAAGTAGAGAAAGGCTACCCATAAGGAGAAACTATATATTGAGAGCAACTTCTCTTATCACTTATGCGAGTAGTTATTTCTAAACTTTGCTAATTATATTTTTATAATAGCTATTTTACCCCTAAACTTTTATAAGCACTTAAATAAATGTTATTTTTAAACGTTACTAATATTTTCATAATACCTATTTTATCCCTAAATTTTTATAAGCATTTAAATAAATGTCTATTCGAAACACTATTTTCTTCAAGTAAGTAGTTTATTATTGCTGTGGATAAGTGCTCCTATTAAATCACTTATACAATGAGTGCTAATAGTTCTAAAAGCACAAGCCGGGCCAAACGCAATCTTAACTTCTTTGCGAGCCAAGCCTTTTATGAGCCGAGCTTTTCGCTAGCCAAGCTTTTACGAGTCAACCCTACCCCAAAATATCTTAACCAGGCTAAGTTGAGCCTAAGCCCTAAAATTTTTAATGGGTTTGAACGGAGCCTAAACCTTGCTTAAGGTTTATGAGTACGAACTGAATTGGATAAAGCTTGGCTCGGCTTGTTTACAACCCTACCTAATTGTTTAAAGGGCTTTTTGCACCCATATTTCTACATTATGATATATTTGCATTCATACCTTCTTACTTTTTTTTTTATTTGTATCTATATTCTTTATTTATCATAATCGTCGCAGTTATATCCCTAATGTTAAAATTTGTTAACTTAGGTTATTTATTTTTATTAATTGACTAAATTGACTTTCAATACAATAAAGAATATTTTGCATTCATACCCTTATATTTTCTCATATTTGCATTTATACCCCTCTATTTATTACATTTATTACTTTCTTGCCCAAGATGACAATCCTAATCCATCCAATTGGCATTCGTTCAAAGAGATTTCATCTTTTGTAAATTTTTATTTATGGTATAATAAAAATTTAAGTGCTAAAATACTTTAGATTAAAAGAAAATTTTATATATCTCAAGGGTAAAATTCTATTTTTTTTTATATCCACGTCTTTACGAGTTCTAGTGACCTGGCCTCTTCTATGCATGGTTTCAAGGATCGAACCGATCCAGTCCGTATCGGAATCGATCAGGACCGGTCCGATCCCAAGCCACGATATGGTTTTAGATGGGAACGGTTCGAACGATACCGGTACAGATTGGCCGGTACAACCGGTCCAATCGATCCAAATTTTATTTTATTTTTTAATTTATAAATGGAACGGTCCAATAGGTATCGACGTGGACTGGTCTGGTACCAACCAAATTCTATGTTAAACTCAACTCCAACAACTATATGACAATCCATCAGAACTATATGGAGATTCGTAGCTAACATTCTGGCTGACCAAACATCATCCCCATTGCTAACAGGATATGTGTGATGTTGATCTACATCCTCATTACATGCACTATCTTGTTACTCTTCTCTTGTTTAAAAATATTATTCTCTTCATGATCCATATATATGTTCATGCATGTCAGCATTAAAATACATCTGCATGTACCAAACCAATGGCGTATAAACGACATATGATGGGTGGTGCTCATGCCCATGCTCACCTCCGGCACCCCATGGTCAACATGCCCTTAAGCAAGGAGCTATGAGAATGGATACTGGTGGAGGAAGCTGGGTGATATATATATCCCTAATAATAATCATCACTCAACGCACATATAGTAAGGGGAAGTAAACAGAAAATACACCATTCTATATCCATACAACTAGTAAGCATATAAGGAGAAAAGGCAGAAAAATCTGAAAAAGGGAAAGACCAACACAAGTGCTTTCTAATAGTAGTTTAAGAATTAATTCCACCTAAGTGCTTCCTAGTATTAGTATAACTTCAATCATATTTGATAGAAACTTACTGTAATATTAAGTGTCATTTCATAATTACTGGTAGTGCATGAGCTGGGCTACAACAGCATTCTAGAATCCACCATTATATATATACATTTATGTGGGGAAAAATATCTTTATAAATTATGCATAGAAATTTTCTTTTTTTATTGAAGTTACGCACTAATAACAACAAACACCATATCTGATTCAAAATTCTCAGTTTAGAACCATTCACATTGAGACTCTTGTTCTAATAAAAGGAACAATTATGAAAAGCTAAGAATGAATAAAGGAGTTTTTACATTAAGGCTCTTATTTCAAGGTTGGGCTTGAGAGATTCGGGATTTACTAGTGCAGTATGAGAGGGGGCGTGCTGTGTGAGAGAGGTTTGGCCGAATCCTGTATAAGCAATGCAGAAAGAGAGATAGAGAGAGAGAAAGAACTTACATGTTTTATTGGCATCAATGGAAGAGTTATGGAGCAGCAACTTTGAAACAACAAACGACAACAAAAAAAATATAGCGCAAGAGAAATAATTTTATTTTGTTGGGAGAAGACGAATTTTGTTAAGAGAAAAACCATTTTATTTTAAAAGGTCAATTTAGTTAATTAACAAAAATAAATAACAGAAGTGAACGAATTTTAACATCATTGGTTTAACTGCAACGATTATGATAAATAAAGGGTATAGATGCAAATACAAAAAATAAGAGATTATAAATGCAAACACATCATAATATTGTAGGTATATGGGTACAAAAAGCCCTTGTTTGAAAGCAAAAAGGTATAAAATAAAACCAAAATCTTACACGAAAAGAGCGCGGTGGTGATAAGTGATAGGCAACATAAGTAATAAGGGGTGGGATCCTCTCTGAGGTAAATCCTTGTGAGCGCCTTGTGGTGTAGAGACAACACCCAAGAGCAGAGCTTACCAAAACAGCACCCAAAGGACGAAGTGGTATTTTCACCTTTGGGTGTTGTCTCTAAACCACAGGATGCTCACAGAGATTTATCGCAAAGAGGATCCCGGCTCAAGTAGTAAGCAATGATTGATAATGATGTTGGAGAAAACAAACAAAACACTACTACAACCGTATGACATGAGAAATTACGTGATTCACCCAACGGTCCCAACCTCTCTCGTAACTTTGGACTTACTACACCGAAAGAGCATCAGACTCACGGAAGAACTGCTCTCATAGAATTAAGCCAAACATACATGCATCTAATTTCTTAAATATTTGAGTAACATAAAACCATGCTTGTTATAGCACACACGTCAATGCATCTAATACTTTTAAAATCAGATATATTGGTACACATTCATGCACGCTGCAATTGTTAGATCCCTTTTAAGAGAAGGGACAAATATTCTGCAATATTTACGTGCGATAACTCAATTGGTCCACGTACTCACTTATATGATCGATAACCTATCGTATAGGTTTTCTTCTTGATGTTTTACACAAGTTACCGGTTGTATAAGTGAGTACGTGTACCAACATATCACAAGCACGTATTGCAAAAGATTTGATCCCCTATCTTCCTATTCTAGTTCAGGCAGTAGCAAATCTGTTCAAACGAAGCTATCTCGTTCTGAGACAAGGCAAGGTAGACGTCAATGCTTCCATCTCCTACGACGGAGGAAACCAGATATATCTGACCCTTACGAGGATGATAAGAAGGCATGAACATGCAAGGCTTCCCTCCACCAAAATCGAGATCGTTGGAACGGAAACCGGAGCCAACTATCCACGTGTAAGACGAGATCAGACGTATCAGAGTCAATCCATTCTGTGATGGGCACCAGATCACCATCCTCACCCACCCTATGGCCCACAAAATCTATAAACGACTTGAAGTAATCATCGTTCATCATAGCGACCGCCTCATGTATGACCCTAGCTGCATAGCTCAATGGCTTCGACAAGAGCTCCTTCACTCTAGCTTTAGGAAGTGCCCAAAGTACCAAATTGCTAAAGTATTCATCGGGCACTCGTGGGTTCAAACTTCCACGCCCGTCCACTGCTATAGTCACATAGGTCGACTCGTACTCAGGCAAACAAGCCTTTGCTATGGTTTGCCATAGATGAGCCACCAAGCTCTTGAACGTGCTATACGGCTTGTTAGTACCCGGACCCGGACCCGAAGAAGCCATTGACTTGAGATTGGATAGAAATTCTACTGTGAAATGGGTCTTGTGCATGGATAGGTCCTCGGGTTGTGGTTCAAGGAGGGTATATTCGTCCCGATTAATATTCTTGCTTCTGAACTCGACCCCTTAATGCTGGAACATAATCCTAGGTGGGTTTCGAGGGACGAAGATGGTCCAGTCGTGTAAGGGACGTAGGTCCGAGTCAAGGCCACGGCAGGTGCGACCCCATGCAACCAGGAACTGGCTTACGAAGTTGCCGTCAGCAACCATGTGGTTGGTTGAGAACCCTATGACTAAAGACCCACAAGTGAACCTCGTGAGTTGAATCAGTGCCAACTCATTTACACCCTCAACACCTAGATGAAGGCTTAGTAATGCCGGAGATGGTGTCCAGAGCATGGTCAGATCGAGATCGGTATCGGCATATGCCTCGCATAGTCTCACGCCTTTGTCGTTTAGGATAATAATGGGGTGGCCGGAAGCTTCATCGGTGTGTAACTTACCGGCCCACTCTCTGCACTCTGATAACACCTTACGGAGGGCTAGTTCGAGTGCAGTGTTTGATGGAGTGGGCTCTTTGTAGGCGTAAATTACGGGCATGTGGGCATCGATGGTAACCAAATCGAAGATGCCAAGAGGGATATTGGAATGGAGTGAGGGTGGCTTATGATCCTCTTCATAAAGTGGCTTTATGAGCCTAGAATTCTTGGTTTTCACCTTCATGGAGGGGAGATTGAATCCTTGATCAGTTGCGGTTTAACAAATGTGGTTAAATACAGGAGAGTCAGATTGGCGCCACACTTCATATGCTTTGGATCGGAATTATAATAAAAATGGGACGTTCCGTGAGGAAATGCATTAAAGTGTTTTTCTAATTTGCCTCGTTACTACAATGGAGGAATTCTTTGGCAATGCATTTTGTGTGTGGGACAGAACTAAATTCTCTCTCCAACGGTTCACCATCCCTGCAGCCAAACACGTCGTGGTTGGTTACTTATACCTAAACAGAGAAACCAAACATCAGTACTATAGATGACAGCTCATGTGCAGTGACAGTTGAAAACAATGGCTACTCGTGTGCAAATTAATCAAAAATATTTATCTTTCTTTGGCAATAGAGATAAGTTGCGTCCAATAGGATTTGGACGTAAATTATCTCTGTATCATCTTTGGAGCAAGATGGCTGGAGCATTGGCTACTGTACCATCCAACGCTCCTCATGCGTTCCAAATTGGTCTTTTGAAAAATCACATGGAACGAATTTTTTGATCTTGTAAGAATCACAAGACCTACTTGGAATGCGTGGCGAGCATTGGTTTGTGCTCCAGCCATCTTGCTCCAAACGGTACAATCCTGTGGTTCTTCCCACGGTATTAACCATTGGATGCAATGTGTACAAGCTGCTACCGGTTAAGGTAGAAGCCGGCTTTAGGTTGATATGTCTCTTAGGGTTTTAGAAAGGGTCAAGTCAGCCTTTTTAGAATTGCTTACGTGGTGCTTTTCAATTGGTACTGCAAGAAACATCTCACTAAATATTGTAGACGATTTGCTTTCGATTGGATGGGCAACGATCAGGAGTACTCCATATAAAGCTCGAGATAATTGTGGCCGTTGAAGTTATGAAAACAAGCCTGTAGTGTTGCCTCTTGATTTTGAGGAAAAAAGTTTGATTGAAAATGAGATTCTTTTGAAAAATTCTCTACTTACTATCCTTTATATTTCGACTGTCCGAACAAAGCCTTGAGTTGTGTTTGGTTAGTTAGGAAAGGATAGAAAGTACTTTCTTTTCATTTTTATCGTTTTTCTTTTATTTTAAAGAGAAAATTTTGAGAAACATTTCACTAAAAATTAGATACTTTTAGAAAAATACTTTTTAATGGATTCATATTTTTTAATATATCAAACACAAACACACAAATTTTGTTAGAAAGTTAATTTTTCCACATATATATATATATATATATATATTCTAGCTAACCAAACACAGCCTAAAGTTTTGGACTAATTTGTATTGAATATCTTGATCAAATCCCCATTTATTGGCCAAGTATCTCTCATTCTCTCTCCCCCATAGCGTCCCACCAGTAAACCGGACCTTTTGTATATAATTTCAAACAACATTAGATATATTTATTTATTTTTGATTGCCCGAAGGCTTGATCGGAAGGATTAACTAACTCACACACCTACGCGGTGAAGACGGAAAATTGATCCCAAGACCTAGGGACAACCCCACCAGGCTCTTACCACTGAACCAAGTCGCACCTTCGATTTCACACAGCATTAGATTTATTTATTTGATTGACATTTTATTGTGACATTTGCACCCAGAAAAAGTCATATTACGTACTAGAAAGTATTAGTTCACCACCCTACAATTCTTCCTTATCTGACCATCTTGACCCGTGAGCACACCTATGTTTCCCAGCTTCACCATGGATGCCCCAAAGTCCTTTGAGAACAGATAAGGGTACTTGCCATAATTATTAACCATTGAAGCACTCTTGGCATCGTCCATTAGAGCTTGGTCTGACTGGAGAAGTCCTGAACTGCTCACAAGGTTCTGATAATAGACATTATCAAACTTGTTAGCAGTAACAGAGTCCAGAGCAGTCAATTTGGTGTCGGAGCTGTCTTGATTTGGGCATAGACTCTGTAAATTGCTTAGGAGTGATGATGCGAGGACTGGATCGGGCTTGCCGGAGCCGTTGAAGTCGAATAGCCGTCGCTTGAATGTCATACATTGAGCAAAGCCTATAGTATGTGCACCTGTGTTCATCATGCAGAAGTAAAATATATCAGTTTTAGTGTAATGAACTCGTTAAACAACTTGGTTTTAACATGGAAAGGGTAAGCTTTTGGTGCACCCAGTTTGTTTAATTCCATGACATTTGAGCTCGGCCCATCAGAATAGATTTTGGGTTCTCACTAAAAGCTTGTGGGCTCATATTAGGCCTAAACATAAAGCCTGATACATAAAAGAGTCGGATTGAGTCTTAGATTAGCCTGATTTATTTAACAGGCCGTGCCTAATCTCAGGCCCCCTAGGCCTAGCACGGCACAGGGCACGATTATTATTGGGCCCGAGCCGGGCCAGGCCGAGCTGGGCTTCATGTTTATAATTTAGCTAAAAACTCAATCGGGCTCATGTCCGAGCTAGGCCGTACCGTGGGCCAAGACCTCAGGCCCAACATGGCATTATAAGGTCTATGCCCAGCACAGTTTGGTCCGTGCCCAGGCATGGCATGATAGGCTTTCAGTGTCATCTCGGGCATGGGTTCAGCACGATTGGATTTTTGGTCATTTATATTAAAGGCTTTAGCATGAGCCCGGCCCAACACAGCTTGACAGTATTCCAAATCTGGGGTCGGAATTGGGCCTGACCAACCCAACCTAATAAATAATCGGACCATGTTAGCCCACGGCACGAAAGGCACGAGCCTATATCGGACCGGAACCCCAGCCCATTTGTACATCTTTAGCTCTATCACTTTGCCAATTTAAAGTTCGAACTCACAAAACTTATATGTTACTAGGAATTTACAAAAGCAGTAGGAAAATAGACTTAATTTGAGCAAAGCAATAGGGTTCTTCGAACCTGAGAGCACAACGACATCCTTCATGTCTAGACCCTTTGAAGTAAACTTTGCAGTGATGTTCTGTAAGGACTCAAAAGGTGAAGGTATCTGTGCATTAGCTGCACTCACACTCGCTACGGTACCATCTCTCCTCCCCAAGGGAACAACCCAATTAGGCCCTCCTGTCTGCCAAAAGAAAAAAAAAAACTTTTAGAATCTCCAACAAAGCTCTTAGTGATCACTGTGTAAGGTTTAGTTACTAGAGAAACAGCATCTCTTGCGGCGAGAGTTAATATGTCAGCACAAGACACTGTGGATGGACAGGCTTTCTCCACATCAGCTTTGATGCTATCAATGACCTCGAAACCTCTCGCAGAGTTTCGATTAGCCGTAGCGCTTTTCTCGCCTTTTACGGTACTGGTGTCGTCGAGCAAGATAGATCCATCACATCCCTATCAACGAAAGAAGCAGAAAACAAATATCGTCAATGATATGAGCTATATATTATTATAGTTCATTTTTATGTATTCTTGTTGGTCGGGATCAAGCAATATTAATAAAAACAGTAAAAATGAAGATCAAAACAATGCACACAGATATACATACGTAGTTCAGCAAAACCTACATCCACGGGAGAAGAAATATCAATTATGTCAAAAGCTAATTAGGGTTACAAGTTATACTCCTATCCAATCAAATCTTCAATATACCTTTTAATAGAGCATATATATATGCAGCATGGTAATACAGTCATATATTTGCTCTGTTACCCTTACCGGACCCCTTCCTTTGAATCTAGAGACTAGTGAATATGAGCAACCCACTATCTCTAACAATTTTTCAATGAAGTGTATAAAATAGATGGTGAGAAATTAATTTTGAGAGAGTTATTTACGTTAACAAAACAATCATGAAAATGAAGGCGTAAGAGCGAGGCTGCCATTCGAGTTTCATCGGAAATGGCTGACCAAACACCATCACGAATCATCTTTGTCAAATTGGGACAACTATCGTCGTAAAACTCATAGTCGAGTTGGGAGGGTACTGCAAAAGGACTGAGGAGGAGAAGGTGCCAAAACAATGGAACTATGAACAATTTCTGGGTTTTTCTATCCATAGCTTCGATGTGCAAACTATTACTACTAAAACTCTTCTTCAAAACACACTCAAGCGGATGAACTATATATATACAAAAAAAAAAACACAGGAGTTGGGTTAATGTATCAATGCCACTAACTAAGGAAGTCTAAATCAAAAGTCAAATTTGGTAGAATGGCACTTGTGAATTTTCTTTGTTTTTATTATAACTCAATGGGGGAATGAGATGACAAGCAGTTCCATCAGTGAGGATAAATTGAACCAACCAGGCCTGGTCTGGGCTTTCAATGAATGTCAGTCACCACCAATCTTCTCTAGAAAAATTTGTGTTTGAATTCTACTGTGGTGGTATAGGATTTTTATTTTCCTTGGAGGAAATTAATATTCTCTCCTTTTGGTTCCTAGATGCCTTTCAAACTTAGAGATAGGTTGCTTTGTCAAAGAATCACATTAATAAACCCAATTAGTGGTGTTTAGGCATGCTCGATAGTGGGAACTAGTGAAACGCACAATCAACAACCTACTTCCATTACGTCAACTTGGAAGAAATTTTATGTCCCATGGTAGCTGAAGATGGAGATGAAAATACTCATATTTGAGTATTTGTGTGTGTGAGAAAGAGAGATATAAATAATTAATATTATGTTTTATGTCTCTTCATTGTTTAGATTCGAACCATCAATTAAACCAGGTTAAACCAGACTGGACTTCTCACCAGTTCAATGCACGGTCTAATCTTCAAACCAGGATCAAGATAGCTATAAAGGATTTTCAATTTTTTTTTCTAATTCAAGAACCATTTTATTAAATATGGAGTGTTGCTTGATTTTACATCATGAAGTGACAAATATATATTTATAACCAGGATCCATCTGTTTACACAATTAAATTTGTTGATATACAAGTTGGCTACCTGATTAGTTCCTTAATCATGTCCTTGATTCAGCTAGAGGTTCATGTGCCAAACTTTCTCAACCCATATGTTCTTCATTGAGTACACTGCCATGTCCATTTCAATAAGCTCCTTCCCCAACAATTCCATAGCACTTGAATCCATCAGATTGCCTACAACATTCTGGCAAGATGAACGAGTAAACATATGATCAGTTCATCAATTTCCAAAATACACCAAAAGGACAAGAAATAAGAAGCCGAAGAAAATATTATTAACACACACACACAAAAAAAACTATCTCCAACTTAGTTTCATGTATTGAAATTGAGTTAAGATGGAAAAAGGGGGGAGTAGAACTCACCAAAACAAGCATCAA
>JAUPMG010000014.1:6941457-6965089 GCA_031762675.1 Pachysandra terminalis | reverse complement strand
GGAAATTCCAAGCGAGGACGTGAATACACTTGCCGATGATCTTAACGTCCAGATCGAGAACAGCACAGCAAACCCTCTGTGAACAATCTGAGAAGGAGAAACATTTGTTGTTTAAACTGCAGCAAGAACCGGAATGCGAAGAGGATGAATCATCAATGGAAGGGAGATCTAGGGTTCCAACAATAATCGTCGGGTGATGCAGAGAACGAAGAAATCTAGGGTTAGGGTTTCGACTGGAAAGAGAAGCGCTGACAGAAGAAGACGCTGTGGGATCTTCCTCCGACGGTTGGGATTTACGTTTTACCTGAGATAAATCACGGGGAACGGAATTGTTGGAAGCGATGGTGGATGAAGAAGTGTGAAGCGAGTAGGCCCCTGTGAGAGGTCTTGCATATTGCAGGAGCTCCGAGTTCGAAAGGATTTTCACGCCATCTATAAACACACGAACTGAAGACTCATCTAGGTTCCACCAAAAAAAAAAAAAAAACTCTTCTAGGTCTGCAATCTGTATCCGCCACCGAGACGAGCGGGAAACTCCCGTTTTAAACTGTTTTTTTTTTAACGCTATATTTCTGTGCGTACTTCATACGATCAGTCTATTTTGTTTTTTGTTTTTTTGGGGGGGTAATGTAGGTTAATCCTGCCCTTACGCACGGGAGACGTATGGTAGAACTAAGGTTTTATGTATCGGAAAACTGGAAACACCCCTTTTAAACTGTGTTATGTTCCAACGCTACACTTCTGTGCATATTTCATACGATACCTCTGTGTTTTCCTCTTTTCTTTTTCTTTTGTGGTAATGTAGGTTTATCCTGCCCTTACACACAGGAGACGTATGGTAGAACTCAAGGTTTTATGTCTCGGGATCATGGATCGGACCAGTCCTAGACAATCTCGATCCGGACTGACCTGCTGGTCTAGATCTGATACAAAAGTTAGATCGCCCCTTTAAACAAAGCAGTGCCCAACGCAGCCTTAGCTAATTAATGAAGATTAGAGAAAAAAAGAGAGATCTTCATATGGTTATATATATATATAAAAAAAGGGAGCATATTATATAGAGTTTATCTGGTGGGATTTTGGGTAGCAAACAAACATCTCCTTCATTTAAAGAATTACCATAGCAGCTTGGATAAAAGAGAAATTATTGCAAATGGTTGGAGAGAGAGAGAGAGATTTACACCTCCATTATTCAAACATATATTATACAAAAACAGATACCACAATCTATTTAGAATACTGAATGGCATGCCAACAACTCGGTCAAAAAAGTGTCCAAGAAAAAAGGAAATTGTAATACAGTAGATCTCTGTATTGAATTTTGACATGCAATGCTATACATTTTGGACTTCTTATTCAATTGCTAACTGCTAGGAAAGAAAAAAAGAAAGAAAGAAAGAAAAAGAAAACTTACTAACTACATTATTGGCCAAATAACTGATTCCAAGCCAGTTGAAATTCTTAAGAAGGATTAAAACACCATTCTTGAAATCAAACAAACAAATCCAGATACCACCAATTCATTCCATTACTGAACCGGCTAGAGACGGTGCACTTACGGGCTTCCCACGACCCATATTGAACCCCCGTGTCCCATCTGGCATTCTTGGTCCTCGAGTAATCTGTTTGGCTGACGCTTCAAACTGAACGGAGCTGCTCGATATTGGGGAAGGGGCAAGCAGACCACGCCCATTGTGACTCTGCATACGGCCACGGGGATTTCCACGGCCTCGTGCCCATACTTTCTTTAATCCAGCTAAACCATCTTCAGCCTACCAACATTGGTTATGTAAGATTATGAAACATGATCTCGTAACCTGACAGCAACACAGATGGAAGTATCATAGCATGGTAACTTACATTGCTTTCAAAGGGCATCTCCGTGTTATTAGATTGAGAGGATTCTTCCAGCGATCCATTGTGTGGTACCTCATCTTCTTCTGAGTTCCCATCAAAGTGGTCGTAATCCGACTTCCTGCTCTTGATAACAGACCTCGGCTGGACAAAATAAAATTGTATGTTGTTAAAAATTATAAGCCAAAACACAGACCTTAGGCTGGAAAAGGATAGAAAGGAAAGTATAATAGCACTTTCCTTTCCTTTCCATCATTTCCTTTTAAGGGAGAAAAGGTTTGAGGGGCTTTTCACTAAAATGGGACACTTTTGAAAAAGTACTTTCCAATGGACCCACGTTTTCAAATTAACCAAATGCACAGATTTCATTGGAAAGTTAGTTTTCCTTTCCTTTCCTACAGATTCTAGCTAACCAAACACAGTCTTACAGAATAGTTAATGAAATGCTTGGAACAATTGAAATGGAAGTAGAGCGAAGAATGTAAGGCAAGAAAGGTTATTTGAAATAAAAGTAACATACCGAGCGTCTGTGCAGCAACCTTACACGAAGGCCTTTTCTCCAGTTCCTTTCATCATTTAACTTTTCAACCTGACCACGTAGGCAAATTGTCTGAGTTCTAACAATATGGAAAATAATAAAAACAGTAAGTTTGCACTTTACAATACAGAACATACTGCTTTTTCCGCTACATTGCTTGTTCCGTACTCTACAAGTGCATGGAGCTTAAAGAGAACAAAATAAGATCAATAACAAAGCAAAATATACCAGAAAATCCCATTATATAATCTGTTGCATATTTCATAAACAATTTTTGGGTTTCCATGGCATTCATACCTTGTTACTGATAAGTACATCGCCTTTACAACGAGAAGCATTAGATTCCTGTGGATGGCATACTCGAATGATCTTTACACTGTTTATTACATGGAGTTATCTATTAATTATGCATTCAAGATTTCTAGGATGTCAAACATTCGAAGATTAATGTAATAAGCAGGTGAAGATCCCACCTTCCGACCACGCCAAATATCTTCTCAAGGTTTTGATGAGAGTAATCCACAGGTAAATTCTCAGCCACGACAGTGTGCGACTGTAAGACAAAAGAAGAAGAAGAAAACACTCTGTATTACATAAGAAAGTGTTCCAAAGTGGTGAATCTTTAGTGCTGGTGTAAGAAAACAGAGTAACCTGTAATTCCTCTTTGTCTCTTTCAGTGAAAAGGTGTTTACGTCTAACCTTCCTGCCATCATCACTCACAACCTTCAGAGCATGAGAAAGGATAAATAGATGTAAAATTTTCGAAGTAAACAACAAATAAAATTAGCCTTAATAGTTTAGTATTTCCAAACAACATAAAATGATTTCATCCAATTAGGAGAAGCCTTACAAGCTTTGATGAGGTTCGGAGTGCTTGAGTAAGCAAATGGTTGTTACTAACAAGGGACTTTATTTTCTTCGAAGATGCAATAACAGATATCGGAACTGTCACAATAGCAGTATTCATAAATGAAATTTGCTTCAATTGAAACCATAATAGACATTTACCAAGCATTAATGCACGCGAACTACTATTTTTACACCCTTACCAAAACCTTCAGGATCTTTATGCATATGTTTCGTCAAGGAATCACTTGCAACCAAACTCATATCACTGAACTGGTATTCCACCTGTCACACACAAACCATATTTAGATATGAAAAGAAAAAACTATGATATAATCGTTGGAGGAGAGGAGAGGTCATCATTGAATCTCGCCAAACTAACATGGACCGAAGAACCACCGATAATTGTTTTTTTTTGATAAGTAACGATGACGGATTTTATCTAAATAGAAAATGTTGGTAGACAGCAGGAAAAGACAAACTACAGAAAACCTCTCCCACAAACCATAATTTTTTCGTTCAGATCTTATTAAAATGATTGATTTGACAAGATGTTCCTTAAAAGGGTTGGAGAATCAGAACTCTTCTTGTTTTAAAGATATATTTATTTAAGGCTGCAAAACAAGTTATTGTCACAAAAAGAAGCAGAAGAATAGAATCTGAAAAGATCTTAAGAAAAAAAGATGTTCTTTGCAAAACCCATTTGGATTAAAAGAAGACAAAAACAAATTATAAATTTCCAATAATATATATACGATTCCAATAAGAACCTGAAAGGATTCTTGGGGATGAAAAAAGATCAAGAAAAAAAAATCCTCAGAAACACCACGGATGACGATCTCAACAAGAAAACTGAAAGCAATACCTGTTTTATGATCTTTTTCCTGAGATCATCACTGAGGAAATTCTTCGAACAACTAGACAGCGTGACATTTGAATTGGCAATCGACCGGGAAGGTTCTTGATCCCCAACATAATACCAATCAGAATCCCCACTCCCACCAAGAAAGTGGAAGCACGGATAGAAATAACCCGAAAACGGCATCTGGGTATGCGAACTTGGGATGAATTCAGGTGCTTGGGCATTAAATTTGAAGGAATCAGTCTTGTCACTCGTCTCCATTTCAGTGGTGGATTCATGAAGCTTCTCATCAGGGCATGCTTGCGCCATTCTCTCTCTCTCTCTCTCTCTCTCTCTCTCTCTCTCTATGATATTATCTTCTCCTCTTTCTTTCTCGAATTCTTGTTATTCTCCTTTTTCTCTTTCTCTCTTGGTGCAGGAGTGTCGGTTGAGCGATGTTGTATTGTTGCAATTCTCCTGAAGTTTTTGTAACTACTTTTCGATATTGAATCCACATTTCCCGCCCATATAAGGGCACCTTTGTTCCATTCGGAAGCGCCTCTTCGGCTATTTTCATAAGACACGACCGTTACAAGCGCGCTTGACCGGATATGTAAGGTTGAATTTCACCAATGGTATTTTGGTCTTTCATTGCTTTCTCTCAACGACGGTTATTGGGGTATTTAATTGGCTATAGCTAAAATTACCGATCCCTCCTTTGTCCAGAATGACTATTGTCGGAGAAACAACTTCCTCTCCTAATATGTGCCACGAGCGAGCCGGGATCCTCTGTGCTGAGATCCCATGTGCTGTAGAGCAATCCCAGGGCTAAAATAATAACTTTGCCCTTGAGACTCACATTTGAGGGTGAAGTTATCATTTCAGCCCCCCCAGATTGTCACTACAGCACAAGGCTCCCAGCATAGAAGATCTGCTTCCGCCACGAGCTCAGGGTAAGAACACCAAGGCTGCATTTCACCCGGTTTATATAAGTGTTTATTTTAGCTTAGAGCTTATTACAACACTTTTTAAAATTAAAAGTGTGTTTGGTAACACCTAATGGGTAAGTACTTACCCATAAGCACTTAAGTACATATTATTTTAAACTTTGATAATATTTTTATAATACCTATTTACCCCTAAACATTCATAAAACACTTAAAACAAATATATTTACCAACGTTATATTCTTCAAGCACTAAGCAGTTTATTGTTGTTGTGGTTTGTGGATAAGTGGTCCCATTGAACCACTCATCCAATAACTACTTAAGCAAAAACACAAGCCGGGCCAAACGCAGCCAAAATCTCCTTTCCCTGTTTTCAGTCTCTGTTCTTCTTCTCATGCTCTTGTTCTTAATTTCCTCTCAAACGATAACCCTAATTTAAACCAGCGGTTTCTCTCTCAAAACCCTAACTCTATGGGATTTAGGGTATTGGCGTTTGAGCCTGTGCTTGAGAATTTGCAGAGGTTTTGTGAAGGGATTTTCTTCAATCGAGTCAAAGATTTGAGGCTGCTGCTTCGGATCAGCTTGGGAAAATCATTTTCCACAAGGTATGATAAGTAGAGAATTTCTAGTTCTTGTTATTCTTTGTCGAAATCCATTCTTTATATGTGATGAACAAAAGAACAATCAATCCAAGAGCAATTTTTTTTTAATAACTAATTAGAATGTTATTTTACATTTTCAGTAAGAGCATGGCAATAAAATATTTCATTGTTTTCTGAAGAACTAGCAGATATGTGAAAAGACAAAGAACATACTATTTAAGTCTACATTGGCACTCCAATTTATTTAACCATTCTGTAACAATTTTAGGATCAATCGAACTTACAGGATTAACTGATACCCTGGAGCATTGAGCTCATGCCCTTGTCCTATTTTTGTGGAACTACATGTGTTTCACAGACACTGATTTTATGATTATCAGGATCTCCTCCGTTGCGCATTTTGATAAATGTAGGGGTTCAAATGCCGACTTCATGAATGATTAGGTTAATATGGGACATGAATAAACCCACCCTTACCATGGTGTAAAGGATCGGCCGATTCCTGTCCGAATCAACTGATCCAACTCGGGATTGGCTTGGGACGAGTCGTGATCCCAAGCCAATCTCTAATTTATTAAAAATTCTGACTCTGTCCGAAACCGAGTCAGATCGTCCGATCCAATACGGATCATCCGGCACCCCTCAAATTTCTTTAAAAAAAAATAAAAAAATTAAATTTGGTCCATGTTTTGGATGAGCCGATCCCCAATCCGATACCGAGTTTAAACACTATGACCCTTAGTTGTGTTAACAAGTTTAAAGAGGAGATGAAGGGTTTTTTTTTTTTTGATAAGTCATGAAAATATATATAAAGAGAAAAAGAAAGTACAGCGGTCACAAAAGAGAAGACCTCATACAGTGACTACAAAACAAGAAAAGGACAATGGACCAAGAGTCTGGACATAGAACACAATACTCGTGCGCCTACGAGCACAGCCAAGAAACTAAAAGGCAAACATGACCATATCCAAGTCCCCAGAGACCATGGTGACCTTGCTAGCACCTCTCCTTCCAAGGTCTGCCGCCAGCTGGTCTGGCTCTCTAGGCGTAGCAAGGAATGAAAAGTTCTGCCCACTAGCCAAGGACGCTACTAGGCGGACCAATTGAGAGACCCTCCAACTACTCAAGTTTGGCCTCTCCAACCAGTCAACAATAAGGGGTTCGCCACACACAATCCCAAGACCAGTGAAGTCCTGAGCTCTACCAAATCTCAAACCAGTCACAAGAGGCACCCGCTCGGTCCGCACAGCCTCACTCATACTCGTCAGTCCAGAGAACACAAAAATAGGTCTGTCACTTTGATCGCGGAATACGCCCTCAATCCCCGAAGAACCGGGCAAGGCTGGAATGAACCCTGCGAAGGACAGCTTCACCCATCCTGCTGGAAGGGGGGTCAGGAAGAAAGGTGGGGTGTGAGAAAGGATGGAAACCATAGAAATCAAATACCACTCTCGCACAATATCTGTCGATAACAGACCAACAAAACAACCCCGAACCTAGGCCTAGGAGGCGACGAAAGACAAAATCCCCTCAATCACACTCATAGACAAAGAAGCCGAGTCCAGAAAAATTCTCTGATTCCGCTCCCTCCACACAAACCACAACATGGCCTGGAAGACCATAAAAAACAGGACCATGTCCCTCTCTGTAAGACCAGGAAAACTTTACTGCTCAAGAAGTCGACAGATAGTCCCTGGTAGCACCCACACCCTCCCGATGGATCGAATGAAAAAGCCCCAAATCTTCCAGGCGAACTGGCAATGTATGAAAATGTGATCTAGGGACTCTGCCGCCGCTCTGCACAAAAAAACACATGTTTGGAGAAAGGGCCATGAACCTCCTCCTTCTTTGGAGCAAATCTGCAGTGTTAATCCGATAAAGTAAAGCGGTCCAAGTGAAAGCTCTGACCCTGAGGGGGACGGGCGGAGACCACAAAGAAATAGTCGAAAATGAAGCCGGAGGCCCAACCTGATCTGGACGAAACTGACTGAAAAAAGATCGACACAAGGAAACACATGCGGGATCGGGAATCCAGATCCTCCTATCCCACACTCGGAACCCACAAACACCTCCCCAACAGTATCAAACAAAGAACTCAACTCGATACAGTCCGCCTCCCTCGCATTCCTGCGAAGAGGGAGGTTCCAAACTAAACCCAACTCAGACCAAGAGAGGACCTCACCAACCAAAGAAGACCGACAAGTGACAAACCTAAAAATCCTCAGGAAACGAGAACATAAAGGCTCCTCACCGACCCAAAAGAACTGTCCAGAAAAACACAGACGAACCATACCCAACAGACCAACGAATAACCTTGCACCACAGATGATCCCGCTCGTTGTTGAAACGCCATAGCCACTTGGCAAGAAGAGTCGAATTTCTGGCCACAGTATTCCTAGGTTTAAGCCTCCCCGCTCCCTCTCCCGACATACAATGTCCCATTTGAGAGGTTAAGGGTATGACATTTGAGAGTTGAGCAATGAGGTTTCAATGCTAAAAGTGGTAGATAGAGGAAATATGTTGAAATTTAGTGAATAGGACTAATATTGTTCATTGATTAGTTGTGATTTTTGATGGAGTTCTTTAAAACCCAGGTTTCCAATTTTGATTTCTGTGTACAAGAAGCGAAGAAAGTATGAGTTCAATTTTGTTTTCTCTCCTTCATTAATTCGTGTCATCTTGAGGGTCATGGCAGTAGGATCAACAGGTTAGCATTAGACCAATTGCTTTTCTTTCTGAAATCTGAGAGCATTGACAATCTCAATTGATTCTTTTCATGACTCCTTGCTCTTGCCTCCTCAGACGGAAACCAGAACAGAATAGACCTGCTCCTGACCTTCATTAGTGGTGTTTGGATAAAAAAAAATCCTTTCCTCTTAAGTCGAAATTCAAAACGATCCTGAATAAGATTTATCAATGAGAAGCACAGGAAGTATGAAAGAACTAGGATTGGTTTTGCCATTCTACAAGGGAGAAGCAAAGCTTATAGAAATGGTATTGGTAACTGTTTGACCCGACCCACGAGCAACAAGTCCACCTGGGTAGAACTCCCCCTCAAAACCGGCTTATTAGGGGAGGGAACCCACAACACTTATAAGCTCAAACACCCCACATCACTTTTCCAATGTGGGACTCTTCCCAACTACTCCATCTAGCGGGCAGGGCGCACACCTCAATTCCCGAGTGTATCCCGCACCCTAAAAAATCTTCCCCTTGACTTGCATGCTAGGTGCTCACATAGGCCTGGGCAACACCACGGAGATAATCCCACAAAATCCCAAGCCGAACCTAGCTCTGGTATGATACCAATTGTTAGGCCCAACCATGAACAACAAGTCCACCTGGGTAGAACTCTCCCTCAAAACCGGCTTATTAGGGGAGGGAGCCTACAACACTTATATGCTCAAACACCTCATATCACTTTTCCAATGTGAGACTCTTCCCAACTACTCCACCTAGCGGGCTCAATTCCTGAGTGTATCCCGCACCCTAACAGTAACATGATTAATCCCATGCACCGAAATTATAATACTCAAAACTCAACTTAAATTGAGTGCCTTATGCTTTGAGCCATACTCCTAGACGGAGTATCATAGTTGAGATTTGCATGGAGCATCTTCAAATGGAAGTACAAGTCAATATTTCCAAACAGAATCAGCATTTTGTTTAAAATTGCTTCTCAGTTCTCACACATGTTTATCAAATACTTAGGCCTCGTTTGTTGAGCTTCATGAGGGTCAGGAAGCCCCTTCTAGACCTAAAAGGGTTTCCTACCCAATATTTGGGTGTTTGGTGATTCTTTCGAAATTGTTTTTTGTTGAAGTGCTTCTTCAAGAAGCTCATATTGGTGAAGCATGTGTGGGGCTGCTTCTAAAAACTGCTCTTGCGAAAAGCAGTTAGTAATGTTTTAAATTCAAATAAATTTTTTAAAATGACAAAATTACCCTTTTATTTTCATTATACATTCTTTAAAAGAGTTAGTCTACAATGTCGACATTTGTTAATCTGCATAGAGAAAAACTTCATCTACAACCATCAATTTGTTTTTTCATAAAGTCTAACCCGTTAACAACCAGTCGGTACTATGCCGAGGTTGGCATAGTAGAATTCTCCTCTTTAAAAAGATAACAATATCCATTGAATATAAAATTTTGTACAGAAGCATCATTTTATATAATTTTTCTCGCCAAACGTTATTTTCACCAACGGCTTTGATTCAAAGCCCTTCACATGGAAGCAATTTCATTTGTAGGAAACCAAGTCAAACTGGCCTTTGATGTGTATGGCTAAAGTGCTTCGAGGCCCAAGAATTACTTCAAAGATCTAAAGAATCAATACAGGCTAAAGTGCTTTGAGACCTAGGAATCACTTCCAAGATCTAAAGAAGCATAACGATAGAAGTGATGTGGATGTCCATATTTTTGTTTAGTAAAAGATATGGATGTTCATATAAATGAGAGCATTTCGTCTGGTCCACGAAGCTGGACGATTTGATGCACCGCACATGTACCCGTGTAAGCTGGACGATTTGATGCACCGCACATGTACCCGTGTTGAAATGCTTGTATCCTACACTGAAATGCTTGTATACCCCAACTTAGAACGTAATCTTTGTCTTTTGGACGCTTTGAGCCATATAGAAAACTCCGTCTCTTCTCTTCCTGTATAAATAAACAAATACAAGCTTTGTATTGGCATTCGATGATGGGGCATTCGATGATGGAAGCAGCACAGGTCAACGTTTCCTTCAACACCGATTTCTATCTGAATATGGCCAAGCGAGTTCTACAGAAACAGGTCGAGAACCACTCTAATTTCGTCCTCTCCCTTATCATTCCACGCTACCTTTAGCCTGATCGCTGTAGGATCAAAAGGACACATTCGATCAGTTGCTTCACTTCCTTGGAGCCAAAATAATTAACAATGCCAATTCGCTGTCTTCACGCCTTGTCGCCGTTGCCTCTGCGGAAGACAACACCATGGGAGGACCCCTCTATCTTTTGTCAATAGCATCTGGGTCGATCATTGTTTTCCTCTGAAGCCTGCTTTTGTAGAGATTGTACATAATACTTTCAGAGCAGAAGCTAAACAAGTACAGTTCCAAACAAAGGTATGTAACCTTTTCCATGGAAAGAAAGATCAAGAACAAAAAAGTGTTTTTCATGTTTAAATTCAATTTTTTTTAGGCTGATCAAGTGAGAAATGAAGTTAACTCATGGGTTGAGAATGCAACAAAAGGACTTGTCAAAGAGCTTCTTCCATCTGGGTCTCTTGATGGTGATACAGCACTTGTCCTCGCAAATGCACTTTACTTCAAGGGAACCTGGGATCGGAAGTTCGATGCATCGAAGACCCAAGACAGAGACTTACACCTTTTAAACGGGGAGATGGTTCAAGTCCCTTTCATGACAATCAAGAGATACCAGAAACAACTTTACCGATCCTACGAGGACTTCAAAGTCCTCAAACTCCCCTACCAGAACGGCCGAGATAATAGGAAGTTGCCATGTTCCTCTTTCTTCCAGATCAGAGGGATGGATTGATGAATCTAATGGACAAGTTCAGTTCCAATACTGGGTTCTTGGACTGGCATCTCGAGCTCCGAGAAGAGAACCTGCCACAGTTTTGGATCCCGAGGTTTAAGATTTCATTCGGGTTCGAAGCTTCGGAAACCATGAAGGAATTGTGATTGACAGTTCCCTTCATGGGTGTTGGGGATCTGACAGAGTTGTGGATTCTCCGCAAAGCTACAAGCTGTGTATCGGAGATATTCCACAAGGCTTATATTGAAGTGAACGAGGAAGGGACCAAGGCTGCAGCAAGCACTGCGCCTCGACTTATAAGAATGATGGGTAGGGTTTCACCTCCAACATTTGTTGCTGATTATCCTTTCATGTTCATCACCAGGGAAGAAGTTTCTGGGGTTGTATTCTTCACTGGTGCTGTACTAAACCCACTTGAATAAGCTCTTAATCTTTGACAAACAGTACTGTTCGATCAATTCAACAGTCTTTTATGCACAAAGATCATTGTACAAAAATAAACAAATAGATTGATAAAAGGCACTTGAGCAGATCCACAATATAGTTTCATTGACAAAAGCTTCAGAAATTTAATCAACATTGTTTGAATACACATTAAGCATACTCACCCCATCACAAACTATGGCCAATTCAGTCGCGCCCTATATAAAAGAAACTAAACCCCTTGGTTGAAATTGAGCCGAAGAGACGCCTAATTAATTGTTGTTAGGAAAGTAGCTGAATTTAACTCATGAAACCACGTTAAAACTGTCAAAATTCATTTATACAAAAAGAAGTTAACCTGAAAGGGAAGGAGGCTGCCACTTACAATGCTGCTCTGTTCGGATTGATGACATGCCAGGCTTCCACTGCCATCACCCAAGAGACACCAAAAGGACCAGGCTTCCATTGCCATCAAGAGACACCAAAAGGACCGCCCGAAGATCAGTAGGCATTACCCAAGAGAAACCAAAATCCACTTTGGATGGGGTATCGTCTTCCAAATCAGATTTCCCCAAATTCAAATCTTCTTTCTTCATCGGATTGAGCGACAGGAAGGACTTGACCATGAATGACCATTCTTCTCCAAAACAACTTATGTATGGCAAAGGCAAAACATGATTAGTTCTGCTTCAAGTTGAGCTCGATTTCAATGTTTTGGATGACAAACTAGAAGCTTGTATAAGTAATATACATTATGTTGTTTCTTACACCATTTCATATATCAAAATATACAAAGAATTCAATACTACACAAACTCTGTAAAAACCAAAAGGAATTCGTGGCAGATTTCAAGGAGACAACTCACCTACGTTTCACCATATTAAGATGTGTGTGATCGTCATAAATCATGAGCATTTCTGATCAGTTGCTTCTAACAGGAAAAGTTTTCCCCACCTTGGAAAAAGTAGTTTCAGCGCCAGGGACAGTAAGCAAGTTCCCACTATCAGACATGTAGAAGAAGTTGTAGTTAATTCTAGTAACCAAATCTGCCAAATGAGGGAAGTGCCCCACATTGAGCTTGAATGATAGGACCTGCAAAAAGAAGTAACAAAATTCAGTTCTGTAAATGTATGTCCATCTGTGTATATGGATGCATATAGATGCCTGTACATCTGAAGCTATGCAACCAAGGTCTTAAATTTCACCGGCATGCCGATGAAATTTTGTAAAAATGGCCCCCAGTGAAACAAAATGTAGGGGAATTCGCTGAATTCCCCCTTTCCCCCATTTTGTCGAAATTTCGGTGAAATATAGCGAAATATTTCCCCAATATTCTTCAACCTGGTGAAATATTCCGCCAGGTCGGCGATATCGAAATTTAAACCTTGAATGCAATTACATATATAGGTCAATCCACATGCAAGCTGGCACACACATCAAAGTATCAAACATGCAAATTGCCAATAGACAAAGAATGGATAAAAGAATACTCTGAGAAGAAAAGCGATACAATCATCGAACTGTTTCTCGATTCTGCCTATTTCCATTTCACACCTCGCCTTGATAGCCGGAGCTGCTCCGCCACTACTTAGTGTCTGCTGTATGGAGTAGAAGTCAAGAGCTAATCCAAGGATGCTCTTGATTCGACTGGCAATTAGTGCCCACTGTGGGTTCAATAGAGTGTATAAGAAAATGGTGCCACCATTGTTTTTCAAAGAACTCCCGTCATAAAGAAGAATTAAACATTTAAATAGCTTCAAAGACCCTGCAGAATGGAGATACTTCCATACCAGCTTGTCCGGGACGACAAAACACTGCCGTTGAATAGACAATAGATAGGCCTCATGAACTTCTATGACTTCATCAAGCGAACCAGCTAGTGCCATACATTCGCAGAGTTCAAGCCATGCGCTATGATAGACCTGCTTATCAAAGCCTGGTGAGAAATTAAGAACTCAAATTGCTCAATCAGGTAAGTTGATATGAAAGGTTAGGTCTTACTCTGTCCATCACATACTGGTGAAAAGCATCTACAAAATGAAGGAGCTTTTGTTCCACTAACCAGTGATGCATACGGTTGACTGTTGTATCGCCTCTACCCTGCAGAAGAAGCAACCTGGCTGATTCAAAACTATAAGGGAACTAATGATATCCAACAAACTCCTGATGGTTCATTTGAAAACAGAGAAATGATTTCTAATGATTGGTCGACAAATATCACTTCCATCTTGGGATCTAAAATGAAAGGCATAGTAGCTTCATGAGTGCAACAAACCTTCCACATCCACCTCCGAGCTTTATCAAGAACAAATTTTGCACGCTTCACTTTCAACAAGAAACTCATCACCTACATTGTTTACAAACAAATAAAATGACTTGGAGGATAATAAATAAAGACCCCTCAGCTATAGCTAACTAAAGTCAGAAAAGGTACCTGATTATACTTCTTAATTGCCTCTGTGTTAGCAATAAGTTCAAGTGGCCAGGGAACCTGTCAGATAAAATACCTACCTAATTTTAGAGAGAAAGAGAGAGGACTAAGAAAAAGGGCCAAGGAGACTTAATTATAGAGCATACCTTGTATGAAAATTTCAGTAAATCAAGGGCATCAATACCGAAACAATGGTTGTGAACTTTATGGGGAGTTGAGACTAGGGTAGCCGTATTGTGCTGTCCATCGCCATTCGAAACATTATCTTTTGTGATTGACACCACCAAAGAATCTGGTGCACTTAGAAGCATGACATCAGCAGAATTTCTAATGGATTCCTGCGGTTAACAAGTACAGTAGCTCTATTATCATCTATGGGACAAGAGAACAAATACCCCTTGAGCATCTATCCACCAAGATCTCAAGCATACCGTCATACTGGTAAGAGGAAAACGTAAAAAACAAACAATGCAGGTCAGAAACCATGATTCAGTGAACCCACTAAGAAGTTTCATTGGCTAACAAAAGCAATTTGATTGGATGATAACAACTCACATAAAGTTACGACATCCTTTTATCAGAATATGACAATTTTTGCAAATAAATAAACAACTAAAAAATGGGGGAATAACATCACCAGAAGCAGGATGATTGTGGAGTAGAACACCTACAAATAGGCAATGAATCTAATGATAGGTCCCATCCCCCTGCATGTGTGCCATGTAAATCAGTCTATTTGAAGTAATGCACTTTTTTTTTGGTGACGTGGAACCCCTGACCCCACTTAGTGGGGATAGGGTGAACCCAGGATACATGACCCCACCCACAAGGACCATATATCAGGTAAGCCCAGGGACTCGAACCTGGGACCACCATTTTTGGCATCTACTAAACGCGTATCTTAAAATTTCTTCTTTCACTTTTATGTAGATGACACTAGTTGTACCTGTAGTATTGTGTTCAGCTCAAAATCATCGTCCCAGGATTCTCCCTTATCTAGCTTATTGAAAAGCACAGTCAGAAATTGCTGGAGTAGGTCACCTGGACATCATAAAGTTACTATAATAATGTCCAAGAAAGACCAAACCACAAAAGTTCAACATGACCAGAAATTACCTGAACCTAACAAATAGATAGCACGTAAAACACCAAGCTCATCCATCAATCTCCAATCCTTCATCAATTTCAACAAGATATGCCTGCCTACATAATCCACCTAGGATGTATATATAACAGTAAGTACTTTAAATAGACCAAAAGCATACTTGCCATAAAATAAGCATAGTTTCTAAATCTGGGCAGGCGCTACATACCTGTTTCTTGATGTACATGGTAAGACATTCATGTATAATAACAACAGGAAGTTGCATAGATTTTGGTTCAACAGTGAGAATCCAGTTAAGAACTTTTGATGAGAGGGTGCTATTTTTCTGGAAAGGTATGACCTCTGAAATATGAAGGTCGTCCTGTTTGAGAACAAAAATTGAGTCTCAGAAACATGCCTATTAAACGCTATTGCTGCAAAACTGCTCCGAAAATAAGAAATCTAGTAGTACCTGAAACAGAGGAAGAATAGTAGGGAAGGGATACAAGGATTCTAATGTTTTTGTGTCATCTTCTATAGTTTGAGATTCACCAAATTGAAACCCAGAAGTATAATCTGTTCCTTTAACGGAAAGGGATAGTCCATTATTTCCACCGAAAATTGCCTCTCGTAAGCTCTCATCATTTAAAGGGGGAAGGTGAAAATTTCCAGACAAGTTCAATGTACCCCAAGCAGACCTGTTTTTATTAAGAAATGTTTGGCATACAGTAATAACTGGATTTTCTGGACAAAATGATCTATTCAGGGATGATTCATCCACTAAAATTGCGTCTCTATTATTTTCCTTCACCGCATGAAAGTTACTTCCATCCTTAGTTAAATAAATCTCTTTTCTATGTAACATAGTATCGACCAAAAGCTTGCACCAAGTCTTCTCCAAATATGTTGAAGGTGAAGAAGTCGCACCATTTTCTTCTGACAGCTTCTGTTTGTCCATGTAAGACTCAAACAACTGGAATATCTTAGAGTTCCAGGAGTCATCCTGCCAAAAGTATTCAGAGATGTGATTGCCATTATCAATTAGAGCTGCCAATGACACACAGAATACCTCCGACAAGGTTAATCCCGATAGGCTCTGACCATGATGCGTCTTGCTTACATCATTATTACCTTTCAACCTTCCAAAGCCATCAATAACAAGATTACTACCTCTGTCAGATACTGTTGCATACTCCACAGAAACATGCCGGATCAACTGCAACGATTTCCCAGCAGAAACAATGGCCTTGGCTATGTCCTTGATGAATAAAGGACAGACTTCAAGATCTATATCATTCTGGTCTTTTCCTTTTGTGGAACTAGATATTGAGATGGATTCTTTGCCAGCTGCTTCCTTCTTGTCTTTAATCACGGATTCATCAACTCTAGCAGAAGTAACAGAAGAGAGCCCAGAACCAATTTTTCGACAATATAATGGTCTCAATAGGTAGCTCTTCTCCCAGAATGCAGAATGATCAATTGCAATTTCTTTGTTGGCATAAAAGAACATCTGTAAAAATAATAATAATAAGAGAAGAAGTAAAGACAGAGATATTATCAAGAAGGTGAAAATGTAGTGGTAATCAATTGTATCTAGAGAACTCGTAGGAAAATAAAACTCATATTTGTGTTCAAGTAGGAGAGGGAGGGAGGATTGACTGATATGGAATCATTCTCCCTACTTCTGCTCTTCAGGAGACAAACCTCCAAGAGGACTGGGAGCAATATACTACACTTTGCACCAAGTTTTTTGTAATAACCTGAACTTTTATAGGGATTAATTCGTAATTAATTATAAATATAGGGGTAATTTAAAATTTTAGTAAGTAGTTACACCTTTGACTTTGACTGCTTGTGATTGGTGGGTTGCACAATGGAAAACTAAAGTGCTTCACACACAATGATAACTATTTAAGTTATAATGTGTAGCTAAGATATTTTACGAACATTTAAATCATAATCTAAAAGTTAATAATTCGACTAACCTAAAGAAATTAATAAAATAAAACTATAGGTTATAAACAAAGGTCAGTTCAACTTCTAGTTTAATTGATTAAACAAAAACTAACCAAACAAGACTTAGCTCTAATAATTAATTAATTGGACTTAAGTAAAGCCAATAAGATTAAGCCTACCTAGACTTAAGCCCGATTAACTTAATTAAATAAGTAATTTTCGTGCTAATTAAATAATAATAAATCAAGGTCAAGTTATAATACATCTAGGACATTAGATTAAGATTAAAACACCCATTAACATTCCTAATAGAATTAAAAGACTTAAAACCAAGGGTTAGAATTAATTAGACTAATCCAAAGGTTAAGATTAAAAGTAAAAGAACCTAATCGAATTAGGATAAGATTGGATAATAACAATCATTAACTTGTACTAGAACTATAACACCTCTAATCTAAAAGCTGTAAATTAACTAATCTAATCTAAGGGCTAGAATTAGAAACTTAATCCTGACTAATTATAACTCTAGACTAACTAAGAGACAAGATTAAAAACTATATGATCATGGTCTTGGCCGTCTAAACCATAATCTAAAAATCTGAGAAGATAGCTGGAGCTGGAAAGGTAGTGGAAGAACAGTTCAAACTTGAACTGGGTTGAAGAAGAGGAAGATCCAAAGCGACAAGCAAGGTAAGTAATTTCAATTACTTTATATTTTTTATTTGGATTAGGTGATATGACATATTCTCTGAATATGACATAGCACATCGAATTCAAACTCAATCATAAACTGTTTTTCACAAAACTTGATATTTCTAAAGCTTAATTTTTCCAAGCAAGGTAAGTTATGATTTTGATTGTTTGTTTGATTGGGTTAGGTTCGGAATTCAATTTAAGTATCAGTCTCTGTTGAAGAAAATTGCTAAAAACCTTTTAAAATACAAAAACCAAGTTGAAATTCATTTTCTGGGCCAACCAGCAGACTGTCAGTGTGCTGGCTAGCCTACCGGTTCACCCAAGTAGTTTCCACCAGACCTACCGGCGTGCCGGTAGCCTGCCGGAAGTCTGCCGAACATCTTTATTTAAACTGTGACTTGCTGCCTAGCCTACCGGATGGCCAACCGGCGTGCCGATTAGTCTACCAGTGGCTATCCCTGATAGATTGTGGAAATTAAGCCCCTGCCTAGGCTACCGGATGGCCAACCGGTGTGCCGGTCAGCCTTAGACCCTGCACCAGATTAATTTGACCCCTGCCTAGGCTACCGGATGGCCAACCGGTGTGTCGGTTAGCCTACTGGTCAGCCCAGAGACCTTAAATTTAATTTGTTTGGACATGCCGATCAGCCCAGGTTGGGTTATTTGATCTGATTTATGTGTTACATTGATTTATGAACTAATGTTATTGGTCTAATGATAATTATAATTATTCTATGATGTGGATTGATGGTTAATTGAACTGTTTTACAATTAATTGTGTTTAATGATTAAATTGTGTTTATTAGTTATCATAATGACTTAAACCATGCATTAAACCTTATATTTTCATACTTAGCCTTAATACACAACTGTACACTTCAATTTATGATTAGTTAGTGTGCACGATCACCACACTTGCACAGCATAACCAATTGGGTTGAAGACCATATTTTGGTCATAAACCAAATTTTACCTTCAGATCTTCACATCAATTGAAGATTTTGATCAGACTTGAGTGAATCATGATTAAGACATCATGATTGGGTGAGGAAGTCCCGGATGGACTGAAATAGGTTGAGGGAGTCATGATCCCAATATTACCAGATATTTTCATCTCGATAAAATGTATTGTAATACGTGACGGATGCCGAGTGAAATTATATTAGTAGATAGGCTAATGTATGGATCACAAAGGAGATGTACACCTAGGTGGCCCCTTGGGATAGTCCCTATGATTGAATATAACAGAGGCGTTTGTGACCTCTAGGTCGAAGCTTCTAGAAACTATGATGTGCACATAGAATTGTCCAATTATCACATTACCGTATATAGGGGGATGAATTCACTACGGTGGAACATTTTTTGGTATTGGACTTAGATCGGATGTAGAACATACATTAATCTAATGCCAACCAAGTGTAATCCATGTCTTTGCATGGATCACACTTGGTGATCACCCCTCTTTTATTTCTGCATGAGCATGTATTGCATTAATTAATAATTGAACCCGCATTCATATTGCATTGCACCACTTATTCTATGATCATGTTTATTACATATCATTTGCTATTTTGTTTATTTTGTATCATTGGGTAGTGGTATTGACCATATTCCAAGTAAAGGTATCTCTTAATTGAGTTACTTACTGGGCTAAGTGTAGCTGACGCCTTTGCGCAATGTCAAGTAATTTAGTTGAAGAGTATGATGAACCGTACCCTTTTTGTGAACATTGCTGGATTTGATGAAGCGTTGTGTGCTTTTCTACTTGGAGTTTTCTATTGGTTTTATCGGTTTATTTCTTAGATTAGATATGATGTATAGGGTTAGGGATTTGATTTAAACTTGAAAATAAATGTAATTATTTTCTTTTCCGCTGCCATTTCATTAAGTGTTTTGGATGTAATAACTTAGTTAATATTTTTGAATATTTTCAGTAAAGTAGTTTCTTTTAAAGTTTACTAAAATTCTGTACTTTGGGCTCTTTGGTTGACTGCCACTCCCGATCTCGGTTGGGGTGAGAGTCACGGTTCGAACCTAAGGGGTTCTACCATAGTGTAAAGGATCGGCCGATACCGATCAGGATCGGCCGATCCAACTCGGGATCGGCCAAGGACGAGCCACGATCCCTGGTTGATCCCAAAAATTTGGGACAAACGATGAGTCGGACCGAGTCTGTGACAGTTCAGACGATCCAGCTGATCCGTCACAAAATCGGACCGAGTCGGACCAGACGTTCCTAACTGGATCGTCCAGTCCACATCTTTAAAAAAAAATACCAAAACCACAAAACAGAAGAAGAAGAAGGACAAGAAGACGGAGGAAGGAGAAAGAAGAAGAAGAAGAAGAAGAAGAAGAAGAAGAAGAAGAAGAAGAAGATCCGGTGATTTCGGTTCACATCTTTAAAAAAAAAATACACGAAGAACTGAAGCAGATGAAGATGAAGGCTGATTTCTGAAGCTGCTGCTGTTGCTGTCAGCTGATTTGGTCCTGAACAGTTGAAGCCTGAACCTGTTGGTCTGGTTTGCAGAGAAACAGGGGAAAGGAAGAAGAAAGAAAGAAGAAGAGAATAAGAAGAACCGTCAAACGGTCAAACCCCTTTTACTTTTAACTTTTTTTTTTTCTGGAACGTCCCTGATCGTCCGATCCAAAGTTGGATCGGCGATCCAACTCGGTCTCGGACCGAGACGATCCCCGATCCGAGTCCGTGACTTTAAACCATGGGTTCTACGGGAATTACCTTAAGTTTGGGTCGTGACAGTTTTCTTTGGTTGTGGTGGGGGTATTGAAGGAATATATTGGATGATATTGGCCAACCAAAATGTGGAACTCTTTCTAAGCAGTCTTGACATCTTGCTTTTCTAAACAGTTGCAATATAACCCCAATGGCGGACACAATGGTCAGTTAATGGCAGACAAGGAAGACAATTCCCCACAATATTGTCTCCCATTCATGGTATTTCACCTGATAAATGCCAACTTCAAGTAGCAAGTGTATTCCATGTCATATAATGCATCAGACTCAAATACCTCCTCAAATGGATCATCAAGCGTTCCATCATAAAGCCAGAAATCAAGCCCTTCGATATATGGCAGTATACTCCCTACAAATATGAAGAGCAGCATCTGGTAGGCTTCCTCCTGAAATTAGCAAAATCCATTTCACTTATAAACCAAGAGAACAAGAGAACTGTGCATAAATGAGAAAGGATTACATGGCACTCTTAAGAAAGATTTTGCAACCTCGCCTCCTTGCACGAGACAAACTTCATTTAACTTCTTGTAGAGATGATCAAGGATATAAACAGCCATTTCACCAGATGGAACAGAAGATTGGGGCTCAAAATAAACACCTGGAATTGCTTCTCGCACAACTTGCAGTAGATATTCAGCTCCTGAGCATAAACTACAAAATAAAATAGTGGTAGTCAATAAGGTGGGCCCTATCATAATAAGAAGAAACCAAGAAGAGCTAGAGAATATGCTGACACAATGAAGCATGTATTTAAACTGTAAAAGTATAGTTCTAACTTAGATGCAAATGACCAAGATATATTCGAAGAGCAATTATAATTCAATCATTTCAGGAGCCTAGAGACCCATAATCAAGAATAGCGTATGAAGAGACAAAAAGAACAGTAATATCTATTCAAATTTTGAAAAGATATTTCAGATTGGCTTCTAAAATTCCTAAAATAGTTTACAAAAGATTTTAATACAGCTAAACACTCCTAGCCATCAAGTATGGTACCTTGATAGAGCGTTAGTTAATCCCAGGAGGGTTGGAGTCATTCTAGAATCAGAGGCACATATTTTTATTTCCTCCCTTAAAGCAACATGTCGCAACCTCTGTTCCACAAAACAATGCACATCAATCTTCATAGTCTTATAACAATAAGAATATAAAATAAAATGTGAAAAATAAAGACAAAATCAAACAAGTATTGCAAACATAAACAGTAAACACCTTGAGCCAAACTGAAACAGAGTTTGCAAATGCCCTCAAGGTAGGAGGAGGTGTTCTTATAGAGGATGTCTCCACCTTGTTGACAGTGATTTCTACCAATTGTAAGCATGTTGCAGAATATGTAAATTGGTTTAAAATGGAGTCTAAACTCGTTTGGGAAAGGTGAGCTACATAAATCCCATTTTTGGAGCGAAATGTATTTCCACTGTCATCCCAGTAGAACAGAGAACTGGGGAAGCCTTGTAGCATTTGTAAGACACCCCGTACCTAGAACAAAATAAACCAAGCAGCATGATTTGGAGACGGATCAGGTAGCATATGCTACTAAACTACCCAGATAATCATAAGTTAAGGTTAACATATTCAGAAACAATCTACCAGCTGAACTTCATTTGTTCGTAAAGTGAAGACTGGTGCTGCAAAAGGGAGGTCATCAGAGAAAACACCGTAGAGTCTATTGATCAAACTTTGGGAAAGTCCAGTCTTTGGTCCATCTGCTGAACAAAGGGTATAACAAGCATGTAAGGAATAAGACTGCAACATGTTTTACATCTAAAAATTGTATTGCTTGCAATATAGGGATTAGAGAAACCGAAATAAATGAACTACTAGTGTTTGAAATTTGATTAAACCAGGATGGCTCATTCTATCCCTCCCATTCAAAAAAGGAAAAAAAAAAAAGGAAAGAAGAAAAAGCTAGCCGAGGCCAATAAAGATGTTTCCGAACAACTGGATAGCATTTCTTACGGAAACAGAGAAATAACTTCTCAAGTCATTTTTGTTGAGATTCTCTAGAGAATCTATGGCAAAACTAATCACTTCATTCATTCCATATAACCGTCTCACAATTCTACAGGAAAAACTTCTTCATTGGTCGCTTTAGTGTACTACGATGCGTTTCTGTTTGTATTGTTATCTTCACCATGCAAGTAGGAACCAGATTTTAAATTATCTGTGTCCATTCACAAAAAACTGAAGTGAATCACACTCAAAAGCTCAATTTTCTGCATAATATGAAAAGGACTGTCGATAGAAGTTACAGCTACAGGAGGGACGAGAGACAATATACAATGGCATTTAGAAGTTTACAAGCTATTGTCAAGACAATTATCTTAGTTGTGTAAACTAGCTTATGTCAGGTTTAGCATCTAAGATACTGAGAGACATGGAATGTTAAAAGTTTGTCATAGCAACAATATATTAACAAAAATTAATAATCAATGTAATACCATAATATTCAGGATTTCCCATCCTGTAAACCACGCAGTAGTAGCAGCCACACTTTAAATAAAGGCAGCCTGACCAGAGTAAACATCTGCCAAAGGAAAATCATACATCATGGCCTGCAACAGAAAACAGACTTAACTCCATATCTATTTTAAGAACCACTCAGTACATATAAGAAAGTGCGACTCCTTAACTATTATGAAAAATCCAAATCGCATCGTTTATGAAGAAATAATTTTTTAGGCTTAGTTGTATGTCTGGTCATCTCCATAGCAAGATTTAACATGATAATACAAGATATTTAAGCAAAAGCAGGTGGCAACTTGATGCATCAGTTTTCAGCTCATGCTTACCTATCAGAAGAAAAAAAAATGCAGCTCATGCTTCAATTGGCAAATCATTTATAACCATACACATTAGCGGCGGAGCTCCCTAGGAGAGAGGGGAAAACAACCCCCCCCCCCCCCCCCCCCCCCAATTTTTTTTTTTTAAATTTCAAATTTGGCAATTGTATTTGTAACATGTTACAAATTGCCCTCAGTCAAATTTTGTTTTTGGCTCCCTAGAGTTTTTTTGTTGCACACTCAATATTTTTTTTTTCGCTTTAGTATCCTCACTCACTAGGGGACCAGGGGTGTCAATTGGTTCGGTTTAAACCAAGAAGTGAACAAACCAAACCG
>JAUPMG010000014.1:6924213-6934384 GCA_031762675.1 Pachysandra terminalis | reverse complement strand
CTAAAGTTGTTTGGAACCCTTTCAGTGACATTTGGATCTTGAACTACCTTCCTACCATGATCAGTTGTAGATTTAGCCGACCATGTGTCAACATGCTCTGTACTCTTCCCAATGGTTTTGTATGCAATCTCACTGGAATATACATAACAAACACGCATTTTCAAATGCTGGAACTACAAGGCACCACATGCTAAAAAGATAGAAATGCAAAGAGAAAATAAAAAGCTAATAAAGCTGGTGAAGCCAGCCCTATAAAGTTTGTATAGTGAGAATCAAGCTCAATTTAAGTGCCAATAGGTAAGACATCAGAGGACTTGTGAATCTCCTGCCAGATAGGAATCTAGTTGTGTTAAATAAATCATCGATGCATCCCAGAACAATGCATCTTCTGCTTCTGTAAACATACTACTTTGCATAAACAATTTGATGTATTCATAAAAGGCAATTTACTCTCTCAAGTCTGTAAGTCTAACATAATTTAGTCTCCAGTAATCGTGTTAACTATTAACACAATTTTGTACCTTTTGTATTTTACATTTATTTTGGTTATTTGCATATAAAAAAGTACAGCATTATTGTTCTGAAGGTTTTGCCTTAACTTATTAATGTAACCCAAACATGGTTTGCTGCAAAATCATGAACGACACAAAATGTGGTATTTTTTTTTAATGGACTAGTTGCTATAGTGGCTGGTATATGCCAAATGTTATGTCAGTTATTTAATCAGACCTAACATTCAAAACTTAATTTTATCATAGGATCAGAGAATGCATCTTTTCTTGTTTTTATGAGTATCAGAGAATAAATTCAAGAAGGTCAGAAGGCTCAATGCGGTGAACATAGTGTTAAGTATCGGCCGATCCCAAGTTGGATTGGGACAATCCCCGATCCAAAACCGAGTCAGATCATCTGATCCAGATGATCTGACTCGGTTTCGGACGATCCAATATGGATTGTTTGACACCCCTCAAAATTTTTATGATTTTTAAAAAATAAAATAAAATTGTGCCATGTTTGAACCGTGACGATCCCCAATCCGATACCGAGTTTAAATACTATGGCGGTGAAGAGAAGCCTCAAACAATAAACAAAGAGGATATCCATCAATTGCCACAACCACCAAAAGGGGAAAAAAATTTCAAAACCAGCATAAAGCCCCAAGAGAAGAATTGAACAAAAGATAATACAATCATAGTATATTCTACAACAAAAATACAGCCAAAGTACCAAGTTGATCCAAATTCCAATGTTCATTCATCAAAAGCCGACCAAGCCCAGAGAAGTAAATGTCAAATTGGACAAATCAATTCGACAAGTATGCATAAAACAGTTTGAAACAGCCCAAAATATGAGTGTTTCAATCAAGTAATCTCTAAACAGATACAAATTCTCAGTTTCTAAATATAGAAAACAAATATAAGTGTAAAAAGATTTTTTTTTTTTAGGCATAAGAGTTACCTTCCTGGGATTGAAACCCCCGATTCACGGCGTTCGGGTAGCGGCAATGGCTGTGGCACGACAGAAGAAAACCAGGCAGTGGAGGGTTCCAAACTGCTCGGCGATCCCGACACCGGTGTCGAATTCGACATCACAGATACTTTAATCACATTATTATTCCATGAAATCCCGACTTCATGGTCGCTGAGATAACGAAGCTTCCGCTGTCGCGTGAGATGAGCCTGGGACCGCAATCCATGGCGATTCCTGAAGAAATCGATGTCACCTACATTCCCTTTCGGAGAAGAATCGACGGAAGAAGATTTGGGAGAAGATGATGAAGGTGAAGCGGAAGAACAAGAAGGAGAAGAAGAAGGAAATTCGTTCTGGCACCAATGCATCTCGAGAAAACATGCTAAGTAATCTTTATCAGGAGACGACGAACAGCAACATTTTTAGGTTGTTGTAGTCCACCTTGAGACAGAAGAAGCTTAAACAACTGGGAAAGGCATGAAAGAAACCCTAACAGAAGCTCACACTAAGCGAGGATCGGCCAAGGGCGAGTTCTGAGACTTCTTACAGTCACGCGTTTTATAACATATTTGATTCTTCCACCCGAAACGAGAGACGTTGTGGTAGTTTTCCAGTCAAAGATACTCTTTTCTTCCTCTTAAAAAAGTCCCAAAAATATATATATATATATATATATATATATATATACATATATTAATATATTGTTAAGGTTGATTGGTGCTCAGGGTTCAGGAAGCGTGTATGTTGACATAATAAAAAAAAGAAAAAAAAAAACGTGTATGTTTACTATAAATCCTCTACAATCATTCATATTAGCATCCGTACAACAAGCTAACAACACCAATTAATATGGAAAATTATACTTTGGCTTTTTCAGGTTTCTGATAATTGTAGTTAAACCTCTTGAAGTTTTTGAAATTATAATGATTATTCTGTTAAGAATCTCGAAGGATACGACCAACTAACAAGTAACGATATTAAGTCATTGACTGATATGTCTCTTATAAATCGTTCTTTATCAATCGTTTGATATATTTTTTTTTTCTATATTTTTTTTCTTTTTAATGAATGATTCAAGTGTGACGTGCATAACAATTCTTTAGTCGATAGACTAAGAGATATTTTAAAACTAAGGTTTATCCACTATATCTAAAAGTCATTCAATTCTTTATGAGGGATATTTCAATCAATAAATTAAAGACTAGTTCTCCCAAAGGTTTCCGATAAAGAGTATCTTTATAGTTTCAAAAACCTCAAAAAATTTAACTGTAACTATCAGAAACCTTAGAGATCAAAGTATAATTTATCGACTCGGTCCATTTGTTCTCAAAACTTTAAGCCGATTTGTTCTCAAAACTTTAAGCCGTGCGATTGAGTACTCTTGCTAGTTTGTCTCTTTCTTACTTTTTCTTTTCATTTTTTCTCATTGTCTTCGCACTCTGTTCCTAATCCATACTCGGAATAGATCAAGATAGAGACATCTTTGAGGTAAATTTTCCATTTGATCTATCAACTAGTTCCATATGAAAAGTTCGGAGTGTTGAGATACGTTGGATCATACTATGCGATGCTTGAGTTTGTTCACATTGTATTGGGTCGTGTCTGGCCGGCACAATTTCGGTATCTCCATATCCTTGAGTTCTAAGGAGATAAGGAGATGCTTGAGTTTGTTCGCATTGTATTGGGTCGTGTCTAGCCGGCACAATTTCGGTATCTCTATATCCTTGAGTTCTAAGGAGATACGAACCCAAGTCTGGTGGAAGACGCTGACCTGAGCACGACGCTGCACTAAAACCTGAAATCAACCACTACTAACACCAAGCTTAACAACCAGAATGCAAATACTGGGAGAAAAAAAAATTAACTACAATAGCTAAGGCGTCTAACAATCAGTATTTCATACAAAGCTTCTGTAATGTATTTGAAAACCATTTGACTGTTCCTACAATTATTATTATTACTACCAAAAGTTCTAAAAAAACTACTTTGAAAAAAGAAAAAAGAAAAAAGAAAGAAAGAGGAGCACCAAGATAAAGGAAAGAAAGGACTTCCAAGTACATACAAGTGCAAAAGGCAACTCCATTCACTCACCAGCATCACATAAGAATCACCATCTTGTTCATCCTTACATACGAAGTTTAGGAGGCAGCATGATAAATAAACTACTTTGGACGGCTTTCACAACTAAACCATGCTTCCAAAACATGAATTTCCTCGAGTTTTGTTTCAGGGCCTACATCTTCGAAGGTTCTGAATTTTCTGATTTTGTTGCCAGGATCTTACATATAGGCATGGTTTCATTCTTACTAAGAAGCTTCAGTGATGGATCGACCTCAATGTCACGCATGAACACTCGATCTCCAATATCTACATTGCTTAGGTCCACCTCAATTTTTGGAGGAATGTGTTCGGCTGGGCACAGGTATTTTAGACTAGTTCTTATCCTGCTCAGAATACCCCCTGATTTTCATTAAAGAAATAGTATCTATTAGTATAAAGGAAACATTACATTACCATAACTGATAATCAAGTATTCACTGGAGATTGAAGTTCGTTTCTTATGAGATATAGCTGTAAACATAAACAATTAATCTTTTCGTATTACACTAGTCCAAGTATGAATAGGTTGGACATCTTCTAAGATACTGCCTCAAATTTGTCATAAAACTTTTAAGATTACTGAACACAGCTTTCTCACAAAAAAAAAAAAAAATGTTATAAAACAAAAATAAAAAAAAGTATATTTATTAGCACCAGGATGCAGAGCAGAAGAATGAAGTAGATCACTAGAAATTAACTCTTTTACGCTTGGTTTCAAAATTGTATTTACAAATCCAAATGTGCCTGTTGCATTTCAACACAACTCAAAGTCAAAAGCCTACAACAGGATGGTTACGGAATCAATTTTTACAAGTTGAAATATGCCTGTTACATTTCAGAATAATTCAAAATCAAGAAGCTTCAAAACAATACCCTGTCGTTAAAAACCTTGAGAAAACTACTAAACAAAGAACTTGATAAACTATCCCACCAAATAACAAGACAGTCAGATCCCTGTCTAAACTCCCGGAGTTGAAAAAAGAAACCTACCAATGTCAAAACACACCTTTTGATCTAAAGGCTTTGCTTTATCACTACTTCCCATAAACCAAAAATTGAGGGTTCACATATTTTGGTACTCCAATTTAGCCGCACCATCCTAACTAATCCTAGAAACATGGTTTTAAATATCGATATATCCCCTGATATATTCCCTTTTTCCTGGGGGGCAATATAAATCCAGGGTATAATTTTTATTTTACAATTTATCGGGAGACAAATCACAATATCGAGTGATATATCACGATATTAAGTGATATTTCGCTATTCTTAGCATACACACCTCACTAAGATATATCGCAATATTAAGTGATATTTCCCTATTGCTAGCCAAGGTTCGCGATGTCGGTGTCACCTGGCGTGTCGCCAAGTGACTCCGGCGAAATTTCGGAGACATGGGGGAAAAAAAGGGAAACATGGGGGAAATGTGGGGAAACCGTGGTTTTTTTATGGTTTTTTTTTCTCAAACTTTAAACATATCTAATTAAGGACTAAATGCATCCAAATACATCAAAAAATACAAAAAAAAAAAAAGAAAACTACCTACACATTAAAAGTCATTACTTGAGGGGGATTAGCATACACGTTGTCGGGTCTGTAAGCTATAATAAAGATGATATATGTAATTAATTCAAACTAAAATATAGATGAAAGTAGGAATCAAGTGTCATTATTCACAATAAAAAAATACTTAAATACTTAAGTAATGCTTTATTTCAATTTTTATGTAAATTTTTATAATTTTTTAATATTTGTTTCATTTTTTTTTCAGAACATTTAAACAGTTAAATAGTTTATATTTGCTAACATATCATATTTATTCAATGTGTTCCAATTTATTTCAGATATTTTTTAAAATTTTTTATAATTTTTAATCTATTTTTCAATTTTTTTTTAATTTTCAGAATAAAAAATAGTTTCATAAGTAATATTAGTTAACATACTATAATGACTTTAATTTAATTAAATTTTATTTAAATTTTTCCAAATTTTTTTTTAAAACCTGTTTCTTTTTACCCTATGTCGCTTGACATGTTGGCGACATGGAACGACACCGAGCGACATGTCACCGACATGGAGTGACACCAAGGTAAAATCAAAATCTGGGGTTTTACCCCCAGATTTCGTATCGCTGGGTGGGGAAAATGTCGCCGACATTGCGAACACTGTTGCTAGCATACATACCTCACCAATAAAACTTTCTATTTATGTTTCCTTGAGTATTTTAGTGACTGATTACATAGACAGTGACTCTAATACCATTATTTTTTGTAATGTTTTAAGTCATTTAGGTGTAAAGATGTCTAAATATGCACCTCATAAAGTTTCATTGGAAATTTCCACTTTTTACAAAGGTTCTCCCATTTCTGCAACGTTTTGGGTGATATCAATATTTTCCTTGATATATCAAGCGATATTTCCCCTATCCCTTAGTGGTGATATATTTAGTGATAGCGACATTTAAAACCTTGAGTAGAAGTAACTTTGTGCATTAAATTGGTTTTCTATTGATTGCATAGCCAAAAGTACAATTAAAATTCAAATGCATCAAAAACCATCCCCAGCTAAAAACCCTAAACACACTGGTTTGTTGATATTTGGTAAGTCAAATACTACAATTCTTTGTAAAGCACACTCTAGAAATACAAATTTTGATTGTCCATCATTTCAAACTTATTTTCAGGTCAAGTTAGAGACTTCTATGTGCACCTATTCAGAAAAGAAGTTCTACCTTTAGGGAGGTGTGACAAAGATTGCATTAGTCCACATACTTGAGACACAAAAAACGGACCAATGCATGATCAGTCATGGAATTCAAATAACAATGTCTCATCAGATAGCCAGTGGACTATATAATGAAAAAAAAAAACATATGTAGAAAAGAAGTTACAGCATAATGCAAAATCCAAAAAATACAAGTTTAATCCAAGGGTATCACCATCTCTGCACAATCTGTGTTGTAAAGCTGAGTAATTTGGCACAAACAAATTTTTTGACGGAAAATAAGTGTATTGTTATTGAAGTTGTAATTTTCTTTTTTATTTCCCTTTAGTCAGTTAGTTGAGATGTAGTATCTTGAACAGTAAACAAAAAGAATGCAGTTAGAACATCTCAACTTTATTTTCAATTACTGAAGCCAGAGTTTTACAGGTCTTATAACTTCCAGGTACTGCATCCACGTCATAGAAATCTTTGTCTGGGTGTATTGAACAGTTAGGGTCTGATTGTTTCAAAGAATTGGAATTGATGTTAAGAATTGTAATTCCAATTCTAATTCATTGAGAATTGGAATTGTGTAGAATTGAGATTTTCATGATTGGATGTCAACAAATAATTGAAATTTGGAATTTGAATTTTTTTTTTTTAATGTTTCAATTTTTTTAATTTTTTAATTTTAATTTTTTTAATTTTTAAAAATTTAAAAATTTAAAATTTTATTTTATTTTTATTATTTTTAATTCTGCATTAAAGATAGATGTAAATCAGACCGACCAGACATCCATTTGAATTCCACAGGGTAGAGAATTGCAATTAACAGCCTCCCCCCTATGAATTCGTCAGCTTCAAAATAGCCTACAAATGAATTCCGTAGAATTCATGTAGAATTCCAATTCCAATTCCTTAATGCACTCCTAAACGGAAAATTTGGAATTGGAGGCCCCAATTCCAATTCCACCTTCAATTCCGCGAACCAATCGGGCCCTTATAGATGAACTTGCACTGTGGAAAAGTAGAGAACTATTGATTTCCATGGAACATCAATCTTAATATTGTACAAAAATCCCTGAAACTAGTGTGTTTTGACTGAAATTTGATACTGCATAACTTACACAAATGCTTTTCTAAATAAGACCCTATCATGTGATGTTAAAGCACTTCTAGTATGCCAAATTTTGCAACTCAAACATAGAGTTTGAACAAATCCATAACGACCAAAAAATTATATTCTGTGTCAATGCTAACTTCTTCAGTTACCCTCTTTTGAGAATTTGATTAGGTAAATATTTCCTATCATGCCGATCTAACTTAAAAATCAAATACTCTTCTAAATGATCATGCTTTTGAACCATTCCTTATTGTTATTCATTATCCATAGGTGCTTACATAATCCAAAAGTGAATATGTAGTAACGAATGAAAACTGATTCTAATGCTAAGTCTATGAAAGCTCCAATACTCTCCAGTGGTGTAATGATCATATGTTACGATCCTAAATGTTAAGGGCTTAACCAAATAAATTTCCATCAATCCAGGGGCTTTTGCAACAACGTTTAGGTCCATAAAATTGGTATCAGAGCAGGCACCAGGTCACGAATTCGAGACACGGAGGGGGCGACCAATAGGCTGGATTAAATTGCCTTGGTAGTATATATGGGCATGGGGCTAAGTCATTGAATACTGATAGGTAGAGCCGCCAAAGAGAAATGGCTACCATCGGGTCAGTGTCAATAAAGTAGGAGGCCGTAGACATCAGCTACGGAAGCGTGGTGGAATGTTACGATCCAAAATGTTAAGGGCTTAACCAAATAAGTTTCCATCAGCTTTGGAACAACGGATAGGTCCGTAAAATGATAACAAGATAAATCAGTTCCATATGAGAATCATGACATATTTAATAATTTACATAATGGATACTGCAAATTTAACAGTAAGAAAAACAATCGAAATTCGAATCTATTCTATTTGGATGGCAAGGTAAAGAAAACATGAAAAAAAAAACAAAAAAGACGAGGATCTAACCTTTCTGAAGACCGGGACAAATGTCCTCTCCTTTGAAAACAACGGGAACATCAACCTTCAACTCCGAGCCTTTGTCAGCCCACACAAAAACTAGGTTTAGTATTTGCCCTGTCTCTGGGTCCCTGTGAACCTGCAACATCAAGAGAGAGTAAGAACAACGATTAGAAGAACAAGACAATCTTAAAAATAGAACAACAAAGAGGTGGAAATGAGGAGTGGTGCCTTGATCGGAAGGACGGTGCCGGACTCGAGGAGAACGGAGGAGCCAGAACCGGCACGGATCTGGAGAGGGAAAGTGGTGGAGCAGAAGAAGGGGAGTTGTATGGTATTGAAGATGGAACGAATCTGTTTCGTCTCGGTGGTGAGGAGATGTTTTCTTGAGACGGCTCTAAATGAGGTAGTAGAATCGGAGGGCTGGGTGAAGACGACGGCAGGGATCCGACCTTGAGCTCTGTCGCGGGCGGCGACGCTACTTCCGGTGTACTCTCTGGGGATGGCCTGTATTGTGTGGTAGGAGGAAGCCTTTGTTACTGCGAATGATGGTGAAGGTGGTGATGCCCTAGAAATCACCACCATCTCCCTCAGCCAGCCACCGCCGGACCACCACCTCACCATCTCCTTTTTCTTTGTTTTGTTCACTTGACTGGCGGCACGGTCGATCCAAGTAAGTGTTAAGTGAGCGCACAAAAATATTCACGCCTTTATGGATGCCATTTAACAAAAAAAATAAAATTTGAGCCCTGAAGTATCTGATAAATATGTTATCACCCCTAAACTTTCTCAAAATATACTATCATTCTCTGTTTTGTTGTAACATACTTTCAAACTATAAAAGAGTAGGGAGGCAACAACAGGTCGGGATTGGGCCGGGCCACAATCTACAAATAAGAGCTATGGTGTTGGTTCGAGTCTGGTCCGGTCCGGCTTAACAGTGTTTGTCCATAGTATCTATTTGTCAAGTCGAGCCCGCCCATGTATGTTCAAATGGGACAAAAAATATTATTATTTTGTTGCTGCTAGGATTCAAATTTAAGCTTCTACAACCAAAATATAAACTTCTCACCACCATGCTACAACCACAAGATAATGATAAGTTTAATTAAAAGTTATATGTTATTTAATAATCTTGGGTCGATAAGTTTAATTAAATGTTATATATTATTTAATAATCTGGGGTCGGATCAGACCAGACTAATTTAATATAAACCCTAACCCGATCCAAAAAATTGATTGGGTCTTAAATTTCAGCCTCGCCTGACCCAACATTACAGGATACTAACTCTTGCTCAAGCTCACCCAAACATAGAGCTAGGCTGATTGGGTTGGGCGAGTCACCCGGCCCATTGCTACCCGAGGTGTTTGTGATGAGGGGTATTTGTTACCATTATGCCAAACTTAAGAGGGTGTGAATGTAATTTATCTTTAAAAATTTAATGGTTATAATTGAAATTATATATATGCAGTCAAGGTAATTTGTAGAACTTTGTTAACAAGGGGTGTTAATATAATTTTAGAAATATCATGGAGTGACAGAGCATTTGTTAGAAGCCTTAGACGTCAAAGTATAATTTTCCCTATTATTTGCCCACCTGAAAGCCGGAAATAATACGCAAACCTAAACCCTAAGCAACAAGAATAGCCATCACAAAAATGCCGCCAAAGCTCGTCGTTTCAACTCTCTCCGTCACCGGAGAATTCGATCAAGTTCTCCGGAAATTCCCAGATCAAGAAAGAAGACTTCCTGCTGCAGAAGAAACCATACTTTGTTGCTCCACTCATGGAGGTTTCTCATCTTGCCGCGATATTTAGGAAAGTGTCCCTTTTCTTTGCAGAAACTCCTTCGCTTCTCATCTTCATCTTCG
>JAUPMG010000014.1:6884157-6924113 GCA_031762675.1 Pachysandra terminalis | reverse complement strand
AACTTCACTAAATGCACCCAATATAATTAACTTAAATATTTAGGGATAATTCTCTTAAGGGTCCGGGTCATTACAGTTCATATTCGGGGCATTGAAAGACCACGCCCAGATTAATTGAACCCAATCGGTTAACTTATTAATGTCCAACTTTTTCAATTATAATACACACATCCCTCCTCCCCTTTCCTCTAACATCTCCACTTCAGCAAACCCCCACCTCAGTATAACACAAACACCCAAAAAGAAAAAAGGCTAAGAGACAAGTGACTTCCAAGACCAAGCAGATCAATGAAGAGGTTAGCAGCAGTGGGAGTAAGGCTGGGGATTCTCTCTCGGTCCTCAAGAAAAGGAAATTGGATAACAGTAATTGTAATAAGATACCTTCTCCCACTATCTCAGACTCGGCTGACCACGGTCAACCCCCTTCCACTTAATGTCGATAATTTGCTGGAACTGTCGAGGAATTGGTCAATCCTCAACGAAGCAACATCTGAAGATGTTGCTTAAAGTTCACAGACCTTTCTTAGTGCTCCTTTCGGAAACTATGGCGTCCGCCAAAAATTCCGAGAGGAACATTAAGAAATTTGGGTACACTAATACTTTCTTTGTAGAATCTCAGGGGCTTGCTGGAGGTTTTTAGATTCTGTGGAACTCTGATGTCGAAGTTAACATTATACATTTCTCTGATTGGGTGGTTCATCTCTCAATGGTGGACTGTTTTAATAAACATTGGGTATGTTCCTTTGTCCATGCCCACTCTAACTAGACTTTTCAAGTGCAACAATGGAAACAAATGACGCAGTTTGCAGAGACACTTGATGCTCCATGGACCTTGGTTTGAGATTTTAATATCTTTTCATGTGGGGTTGATAAAAGAGGAGGGGGACTGATCAAAATCCAGAATGTAACAAAATTTAACTATATGATTAATGCATGCGCTTTGATGGAAATCGTCTATAGAGGCCCTACCTACACTTGGTGGAATGGTAGGGAGGGTATGGGGAAAATCCTTGAGAGGATTGACAAGGGATTCTCAAATTATGATTGGAACCTCCTTTACCCGGAAGCCTTTGCCACCCATAGCCCAATGTTGGCGTATGATCACTGCCTTCTTATCTTCACTTTGAGAACAACTAAGTGGAAGAGGAACATACCTTTTCGTTTTGAAGCATGTTGGATTTCTGAACCAACTTGCCAAAAAACCATTGAGGGTGGTTGGTTCTCCGGGAATGATCACGACCCATACAGATTTGGTGAAAGACTGATTAGGCCAAGTAAGACCTTAAAAAAATGGAACAGTAAGGTTGTGGGTAGCATTCATACCAAAGCCAATGACCTTCTTGAAAAACTCAATAAAATACAGTGTAATTTGGGACACTCTGATGATGTCAATGTGGAAAACAAAGAAAAAGAGATAAAATCCGAGTACTTCAGCGTGTTACAACAACAAGAGATCTTGTGGGCCCAAAAATCTAGGGTCAATTGGCTAAAATCTGGAGACCTAAATACTAAGTTTTTTCACCAATCCACTGTAAATAGGAGGAAGAGAAATAGAATTCACTCCCTCACAAATGGTGAGGACCAAACCCTAGAGGAACAGGTTGACATTGAGTTATGCTTTGTTGATTATTTTACTAACGTGTTTGCTAACAATGATGCATGTATGGACTTTAATTTGGATGGCTTGAAAGAGGTTAAAGTGACCCATGAAGACAATGCTAGTCTTTTATCCCCGGTCAATGACCAGGAAATCTAGGCTACGGTTAACCAACTGGGCTCCCTTAAGAGTTCAGGTCCGGATGGCTTTCAAGGTATATTCTACACCTCCTTTTGGGACATTGTTGGCCCGGATGTTTGTGCTGTGGCTAAGGATTATTTTATATATGGGGAGCTTAACGCTACCCTTAACCACACTCGCATAGCCTTAATCCCAAAAATTGATAACCCGAGAGAGCCTAAGGACTTCCTGCCTATCAGCCTATGTAACTTTGTATATAAGGTCATTTCCCGTATCATTGTTAATAGGATAAAAAACCTCGTGGAGAAGTTAATTTCACCAAACCAATGTGCCTTTGTTCCCAAATGAAGCATCCATGAAAATATTCTCCTTGCCCATGAGGTTCTTCAAACTATTGGAAAAAAAAGGCCGGCAAATAGGGCTTGTATGCGCTCAAACTTGACATGAGTAAAGCATATGACCGTGTCAATTGGCGGTTTCTTGAGAAGTCTTTGATTGCCCTTGGTTTTCATTTGAGATGGGTGAATCTTATTTTGAGTTGCGTTAAAATTGTTTCCTACAGCGTCCTTGTAAATGGTAACTCGTGTGGTCTCATTCGACCAAAAAGAGGATTGAGATAGGGTGATCCTCTTTCACCTTACATTTTCTTATTATGCCAACAAGCCTTAAGTGCGGCCCTGATTAGAGCGGAATCATTGGGGTACATCAATGGAATAAAAATTGGACGTAATTGTCCCCCCCTCTCCCATCTGATGTACGCTGACGATTTACTTATTTTTGGCAGATCTAAGACCATGGAATGTCAGAATTTAATGAACATTCTGAATTCTTTTTGTGAGTGCTCTAGTCAAATGATCAACCCGGATAAGTCGGGTTTTATTACCAGTCCCAACATCTCGGGCAAAGATAAGGCTGACCTTGGTAAGATTTTTCAATGTTGCTGGGTCAAAGACTTTCGAACCTATTTGGGCATGCCAATGTGCTCTGGTAGACCCAGAAAGGCTCATTTTGAAGACCTTATTGCCAGGGTTGGTGAGAAATTATCTGGTTGGAAGTCGGCAACCCTCACCCAAGCAAGGAGATTGGCCCTTATCAATGCCACCCTTGCTGGTCAGACACAACATATTATGATGGGACTTGAACTACCCATGTCTGTGTTAAACTGGTTGGATAGACAAGCAAGAGACTTTTTATGGGTCAAGACTGGTAAAGATCGGACCTTACACACTATTAAATGGCAAACTCTTTGCCTACCTACCCGAATGGGAGGTTCGCACATCAAGAAACCTGCGGACTTCAACGATGCTCTCTTCCTTAAGAGAGTGTGGATACCAGTAAAAAATGAGAACCCTTTCTGGACCTCGTTTTATAAACACAAGTACTTCCCATCCAGTAATTTTCTTAATGCTAAAGCTAAGGCATCTGACTCCCATTTCTGGAAGCAAGTGTGCAAGGCAAAGGACTCATTGATCAAGGGTTTGGGATGGCTGATCTCAGATGGCTCTACCATCCCGGCCAGACTGTGGCAATGCCTGTATCCTAATCAAGATTTTGGTGATCTGACTGTTAATGTTCAGAACGACGATATGAGCAAGTTCATTGATACAAACACTCGATGTTGGAAATTAGATGAGCTCAGGCGTATTTGGTCGGAGTACATTGCAAATAAGATTGCCAATCTTAGCCTTGCTGAGCCCCAGTTTGTGGACTTGCCCATTTGGAAATTTACCGCGTCCGGGAAATTCTCGGTCGCGTCTGCTTATAGGTTGCTGACTTTACCTTCAGGTCCCCCCGGCCCCGGATGACAAGCTTTGGCTAAAATTGTGGCGCATCCCGTGTGCCCAAAAGGTTAAGTTCTTTATTTGGATGCGCACACATGGTGGTATCTGCACTAATGGTGCCTTAAATCACCGTTTGTAGGTCCCAAAGGAGAGTTGCTGGCTATGTGGGGATGATGATGAATCAACAATGCATATCTTCACAAAATGTAGCTGCACACGGGCAGTCTAGTTCACTACCTATGGCGGAAGACTAGAGGCCCTTGGAGAAGCCTGTTCTTCCAAAGCATGGATTGAGGAAATCTTCAAGAACTCACAACTGAACCTTCACCATGCTGATTTCTCGGTGGTTGCAGCGGTGGCAAATTTGTGCTGGGTTATTTGGATCACATGTAGCAGGGCTCTATTTGAGGGCACGTCACCATCGGTTCCAGCGGCTGCCTCTTTCTTGACTACCCTTATGAATGATACCGTCAACATTCTCAGACGGTGCCCTGTTAAGCAAAAACTAAAGATATTTGTCTTCGCGCGGTGGTACCTCCCCTGTGAGGGATTTGTAAAGCTCAATTTTGATGGCGCGAGTAGAGACAATGGTGGGCGGGCTGCGATCGGCGGTGTACTCAGGGACGACTCTGGACAATTCATTGGTGCATTTGCAAATGATATCGGAGAAGCAAATAATAATCAAGCTGAAGCGGAGGCGGCTCTCGAGGGTTTGAAGATGGTTGTTGCTCTTGGTATTCCAAATATTATCATTGAGGGAGACTCAAATACCATTCTGACACTGCTCAACAACTCAGGGACTGATCCTTGGTCCTTTAGAATCACTTTGGAGCCGGCTAGAAGAATTCTCAGGAGTTTTAACCAAGTTCATTTTTGTTTGATATTCCATGAAGCAAACCAAGTCGCTAACATTTTAGCAAATCATACCCTTGACCTCTTTCCATGTGCTTGGATTAAATCCCCTCCACTATCTATTTTCCAGACACTGAGGGATGACCTTTTTGGTCCTACTACTATCCGTTTTGTTTATTCTGATGTAACTTAACTGCTATTTTAGCTTGCTTTCATTAATAGATGGTTCTCTTTCTACCAAAAAAACATATATATTAAACGAGACGATGTCTATTGTGCAACAACTGGCACAATTGAGCAATAATATTGAAAGTTCTAAAAAATGAGCAACTCACAGTGGCGCGACCGAATCGTTGATATCTTTGCTGAACCATTATTAATCGTGTATGCCTGAATGATCAAAACATCAACGTTATAGTGTAATTAGTGGTAAAAATCAATCCTCATTTCTGCTGCACTCATCCTGCAACTTGTTATATTATACTAAACCGAACCAAACCAAAACAGAAACCGATTTTAGAAATCGAAAACCAAACCTAACTATAATGAATAAAACCAAAAACCAAACCAAATCGAAATAGAAACCCAAAAATTTGGCTTCTCAGTTCGGTTTAACAAAATTAATACAATTTTCTATAACACACACACACACACATATATAAAATCTACGATTTTTTTTCCGGTCTAGACAAAAGCCTTAACCGAAAACCAAACTATATTAATTCGGTTTTTGTTTTATAAACTATAACCAAACCAAAATGAAAAAAACCAAAACCAAGCCGACTTTTTCGGTTTTGTTTATTCGGTTTTAAGACCGACTGCAAAAAAATAAAATAAAGAAAGCCTGAAGTGTTGTTTCCAATGTTCCACAAGACAACTAAATTGACACAATTAGTCTAGATGGTTCACTTAAGACACTCTAAACAAACTTTCTTAATGCTTTAACCCTTAATATAAACATGATTTTTCCTACACATTTTCAAAACCGCATAATGGTTATATATCATAACTAAATGCAATACAACTGCAATAAATCTTAGCAAGAGGATGTGATTTATTCTTGATAGGTTGATAATCATAGTATTACATGCTTTCTATTGGCTAAACACACATTCAGATCAAACCAATTTAGCTAACCAGCATGCGATTATTCAGTGACAGTTATGAGATTAATCAATTATATAAGGAGGCATGCAACAAAACTTAACCATAAAAAAATAATTAATTACATAACAATTAGACAATTTTTTATTATACAATTTATATTAGTAAGAACAAAAGTGTAAAATCAATAAAACAAAATTAGGAAAAATCAAAAAATTAAGAAATTGGTTCAACTTTTATAAGTAGTATGATATATATACATTTAAAATTCATTTACAAAAAAAAAAATAAAAACAAAATTACTTAGTCTTCTTTTTTATCTTTTAAGATTGTTGACATTTTCATTTAATTTGGGCCGATCCAAACACAGCAAAATGAGTTTGGGCTCATAGGTTTATTTTGGTTCAGACCAGGTTAGATTTGGCAAACTGATTTTGTTTTGGTCAAGCCAGAGCCGAGAAGAACCCGGCCCGACCCGTCCTGTTTAAAACCCTACATTCAAATCCGAGACTGATCTCCCGCGCATTTTCTTATTTGCTCCTTTTTTGGTTTTGCTGAGAGAAGACGAAAGAAACCCAAAAAAAATAGAGGCTTTGCTGATTCTAAACCTCAATCGATCAATTGAGAAGGATTTGATTCTCCAGTCTTAGGATGACTTCTTTATCGAGTTATGATAAGCTTCAAATCAGGCTAACATGTCTCATACACGAGCCTCTCTTATTGAATAACTCAAAGTTGAAGAATGAAGCCCAAAATTGTAATTTAGGGTAGATACTACCATGCTTCTGGTAACCACCAGGACTACTGAATGCTTTTATTTAATATTTTAACAATATCTTACTCCATAATCCTAGTTTCTAATTGAAGCCTACAGTTAAAACATTGTGTGGCTTGTTCCACCAATCCCAAAAATATTAGAGACCTTGCATACGCCAAAGTTGCTCAGATGCTTCAAAAATATTAAAGACCTTGCATACACCAAAGTTGCTCAGATGCTTCAAAAATATTAAAGACCTTGCATACATTTGAGCTCTATCTTGATGCTGGACAAATCTCCAGTAAGAAGCATGCACATTGGACCCACCTGATTCACGCTTCCAAAGGAAATCCATATATGATACGATGCACAAGACGCTATATAATCAAACCAAGTAGGTGTGCATCATCATGCATAATATCACCTGTAACAGAACTACTCCCTATACTTGGATGTTTAATAATCAATGCATTGTTTGAGTTAATATTTTTTATTAGCATGGACAAGCTTATTGTAGGTGTCTATCAAATTATTCATGTTCAACAAAATTACATCAGAAAAAAAGGTTAAAAATTTAAATTGATCATCTCTCATTATTAAATTAATTAAATAAAAAAAATTAAATTAAAAATTGGGGAGACTCTGATTAGTAGAGTAAAGCAGCAGACTAATGAAGGACGGAAGGCAGATTACTTTCAGAAGCTGGAAGGTTTATGTTTATTAAGTCAGTTGCAAAAAACCATTCAAGCACATATAATGGCTAATTTAAAGCTCCTAGCCATTCAATGGAACATATAGGGGATTCACTCACACCCACACACAACACACTCACACCCATATACTTACACACGAACATGAAAAACAATGTGAATGGCCAAGCACACCATACACACACCACACACACACACAAACACCGCAGAGCAGGAAACATGGGATATAGACACAAAAAACACAATGTTGCTTGTAAGGATCAACGAATGTCTTTTCCGCAATTTTTGTCCATGGAAGCACTTCCTTAGCAGCTAAGTGCAATTCTTAAAGGGACTATAAAATCAATGGATCAATCATGTCAGACACATGAAACAAAGGAAGTTTTGCAAAAAAATAAGAAATCAAATTAATAAAAGTAAACGAACTTACCTCTAGAACAAACTTTGTTGAAATAACTGAGGTGACTGTTTGGGCCTTTCCGATGCATAACTTGTAGCCACCTGCTATAGACCTTGAGATATTACCAAGAACGGATACTGTTTGTGCTGCAAAGAACTCCATGAGAGGTTCTTTAAAATAACTTCACTCTATGAGGGAGTTGAGAAGATACTTTGATTTCTCAATCGTCACGGTGCGTAGAAAAGAGAGAAAGGAATCGTTTGAGGTGGATAGAAAAAGACCAACATTTTCTTCGAACTTGGATGGAAGAAGAAGCGAAATTTGGGAAAAAATTCATTTAGCTTTAATTAATTTGAATTAAACATGGATAAACTTTTAGTATTGCTAAAATGACTTTAACCGAAGCATTATAATTCGTAGGATTTGATGGATAAACTTTTAAACCCATTAACAAACTCATTAAGATTTGATAAAGTGTGTAGGTCCCACATAAAATAAGTGAATACCTAAAATAGCCCTTTTTAAAAATAAGAATTTAATTAGTTGTATTGTTATGTTAATTATATAAACAATTAGGGGTATATTTGTCAAGAAAATTGTATTTAAAAATTCAAAGATTTGGTATTACTAAAAGTTTCAAGTAAAACACAATAAAATCATGATTTAATATTACACTACTCCAATAATTACTCTTTAATTTAAAAATTATTGTAGTTATAGAAGATAATATAGTAAAACAACATTTAATAAAGATGTATTAACTCAAAATCTTAAAAAATTGGTTCAACTTTTATAAATAGTATGATATGATATGAAATGGGAGTAGGAGTGGCAACAAGTCAGGCTAGGCCGGGCCATAGTCTATAAATAAAAGCTATACTGTTGGTTTGAGTCCGGTCCAGTCCGAGTTTTGGGTTTACTAGTGTTTACCCAAGTCTACCCATGGTATCCATTGGTCAAGTAGAGCCCGCCCATGTTTGTTCAAATGGGATAAATCTAGGCCTCTACGAGCAAAATATAAACTTCTCACCACTATGCTACAACCACAAGATGATGATAAATTTAATTAAAAGTTATATATTAGTTAATAATTTTGGGCCGGGTCATACTAGACTAATTTAATATAAACCCAAATCCCGCCCAAAAAATTGATCAGGCCTTAAATTTCACCCTGGCATGACCCAACCTTACTAGCTACTAACTCTTTCTCAAGCCCGTCCAAACATAGGGCCAGGCTGATCGGGTCGGGTGAGCCATCCCGCCCATTGTCACCCGAGGTGTTTGTGATGTAATGACCTTTTAGAGGTATTTGCTGTCATTATGCCAAACCTAAGAGGTTGTGAATGCAATTTATCCTTAAAAATAATGGTTATAATGGTAATTGTACATATGCAGTTGAGGCAATTTGTAGAACTTTGCTAATAAGGGGTATTAATATAATTATAGAAACATTAGGGAGTGACAGAGCATTTGTTAGAAGCCTTAGAGGTCAAAATGTAATTTTCCCTATTATTTGCCCAATTGCCTTTGACTGATTACCCCGACCACACAAAACCAGAAATAATACGCAAACATAAACCCTAATCAACAAGAACAAGCATCACATAAAATGCCGCCAAAGCTCGTCGTTTCAAATCTCTCCGTCACCGGAAAATTCGATCAAGTTTTCCGGAAATTCCCAGATCAAGAAAGACGACTTCCTGCTGCAGAAGAAACCATACTTTGTTGCTCCACTCATGGAGGCTTCTCATATCGCCGCGATATTTAGGAAAGTGTCTCCCTTTTCTCTGCAGAAAATCCTTCCCTTCTCATCTTCATCTTCATCTTCGGCGGCGAGGCCTAGATTCTCGAGTTTCTTTTCCGACGATCCTGACGATGGAAGCTCAGTTTACCGGCATGCGCTCAAATTCCAGCGCCCGGCAACTATTAAACGGCAGGAACATCTCTGTAATTCTGTTAGCCTTATTGGATCAATTGATCTTCCTGTTCAGCGATGTACAACGAGAGACGGAAGTTTCGGTGTTCACACCGTTCTCAAAGTGAAAGCTTCCCCCAAATCGGACCACACGTTCAAGTGAGATTCTTTGATCTTCATAGCTCTCTTGTCAAATTGGGTTTAATGTTTCTCTCCTTTGTTAATTTTCCTTCCATGGAATTGAACGTACTTAGTATTGGCTTCCACTTGTTGAATTCGTTTGGAAGCTACCAACTTGATAAAGTCTGATTGTGCGAAGAAAATGCAAGAAAGTAATGTGAGAAAGTAATATGTATGAAATCAATGTACAAGTAAGTGAAAATAACTTTCTTGATGCTGTTTGGATGTTGCAAGAAAAGGCATGATAATTAATGAAAATCATGTAATTATGCGCTTGGTTAGCAAGAAAATTGTGCGACCTAGCATTTTCACTTTAAGATATACAGGGTTTTCGTTGGTATTTTGGAATTTAATTTGAGTCTTTTTCCTTATATGTGTGTGTGCATGTTTATATGTATGTATGTATGTATGTATGTATGTATGCATGCATGTATGTATGTATATGCTTATATTATTCTTCAAACACTTGGCCTATTCTTCAAACACTTGGCCCTCTGTTTAGAAGTTTACAGATATAGATTAGGCTATGTTTGTTGATAGGCAAGCTTACATTCTACAATATGTGAACAGGATCTTATTGAAGATGTGGAATGGAATGGCTCAAAAATCATTGCAGCACCTGAGACAGAATGATTTTGTTTATGTTTCAGGTCAGTTGGGATCTTACCCAAAGGTTGATGATAATGGAAAGCTCAGAATACATTACAAGGTACACAGACTAGCAAGTTATTCCATCTTCTGTCTTCTCATAGTCTATTAATTTTTTATTGTAATGCCTGATAACTTGAATACGTCCCTTAGTTTTTAGCATTCTTCTTAGCGTCAGAACGAATAAAATCAAGCGTCTCACTAGATTCATATCAGATTAGTAGCATGATCATATTCCCTCAGTACATGGCTTGACTTGTTTTTGGCGGTGGCAACGAATACCCAGTGGCCCGATTACCTAGTTTACCAAGAACCGGCTAAAAGGTTTTGGATCAAATTTTACTCAACCAACCAATCTTTTGTTGGTTGTAGATACCTACTTCAAGGACTAGTTTATTTGGATCTATAGCAGCACCCAATGTGTACCCATTTGGTAAACGAGTATCTTGTGCATTATCAAATGTACCAATTAACAAAGATAGTAGTGGAAATCTTTCTGATTCCGTTAAATGAATTATTTAAAGCATTTAAATAGTTTATCACTAAATAATAAACTAATTTCTTAGTTAGTATAAGGTTTATACAACGAGTTTATACAATAATTCAATAGTATGAGGCTTTTGAATTAATTAATCTACTTAATTTGGTACCTGATGGGTATCAAGTATTCAAAGCGTCGTTAAGGTTTTGACTTAAACTCAACCCAAATGTTTGGAGAATAGGTATCGATGCTTCAATTAGTGTTTGTTTCTCAGTATAACTGGATCAAACTGGGAGTTGACACCTCTACTTGTTTCTATCTTACTTCCCATCAAAAGATCAGAAAGTAGGTATCCATGGCATCCTTAAATGACTGTATCTGAGCTTCAAGTTACCACCTATATCTTGAGCTGTTAATTTTCTTTTTCATTCTAGAAAGTAGGACTTAGATTGGTATATGAATCTTTTTTAACAATATGGTTTTTTCCCTGATCATTTATATTAATGCTAACCAAAACTTTTATCGCTGTAGATGAAAACTAATCTAACTCGCGTCTTATTGGTGGGAAATTATGTGTAGAAGCACTGCAGCCTTATATATTATTGGGAAAAAAGAAAAAGTAGCCTTATCTCTGAATCCCCTGGATTTTTTGCAATAAACAGTAGCCAACATTGTTAGTGCAACAGTTTTGTTTTTTATGGTCCAATTTTATTCTTTACATTTACGGAGGTTAAGAAAAAAATATTGTTATATTTGTTACATTCAGCTCCAGTGACTTCCGGAAATGTTGTATAAACTGAATTGACCAAAATGTCAACAGAATTCTTTCCTTTTGTTGACGTTCTTCTAAATTTCCTTCATGTGGTAATTCCCCTTTTTTATTATTCATTCTTTCCAGGTGATCGTAAAGGATTGGAACTATGTTGCACAAAATTGTCAGCACCGGAAGTCTGAGAAGTTAGAGCCAGTGGAAAATGGTGTAATTATTTTCTTTTTTACTTTTGTTTATTGTTGTTGCTGCATCGGTATGAACCAGAATGATAGTTATCTTTCACGTTTGCCCACTCAATACCTTTCTAGATAGTTTGAGAAATTTAATGAAGTCCTGTTTTACCCAATACACTAGTTGGCCTAACGGGTGGTCAGAATCCATAGACGCCTACATCCATATTGTCTTTGAAAAGACGAAGACCCATCAACACTAGTGGTGAAGTTTGATTTATTGATTTCCCTTCGGATATCGTAAGAATTGTAATGGATGATCTTATAGGGTGTCTGTCCTCTGGATTAACAAGAGTTTTTTATATACCGAAAGCAAGATAAGTACTAAAAAAGGAAAGAATGATGATGATGTGCCACCGTATTACAGATTTTGCCACACATATGTATGTACTTGTGTGTGTGTGAATATATATCATAACTAGCATGATTATTATTACCATCATTATTAAATATCGTCCAACACTCTCTGCAACCGTTAGACGAAATTATAATTCCTTTCTTGCTTACTGTTTATTTTCTTGATACAACCTTAGGTGGAACAGATTGGGAAAAGAAGAAGAAGGACCAACTTTATTTGTGGCAGGTGTTCTTTGCCAACCCTAATGAATGGTGGGACAACAGGCAGAAGAAAGTCCATCCAAGGGCCCCAGATTTTAGGCAAAAGGATACTGTTAAAGCTCTCTGGCTCAATCCACATGATCCTCCTTGGGTTAAAAAGCAGCTCCAATTGTATGACTTGAATGGCAGAACGACGGCATCAAAAATATGAAAGCGCATGGTCCCGTATATCCAAGTGGGTGGGTATCTGATTACTGAATTACCCTGCAGCCGCCCAAAGAAATGAAAACAACCACAAGTATTCGAGTATATAAGCATGGAAGTATTTGGTTTTCTATTGCTTCTACAACACGAGTATTGGAGCATATGGTGCAAGTATTTGGTTTTCCGTTACATCTACCGCATGATTACCATTATATTTGCTAATGTTCAAGGCTTCCTTTTTAATTTAGCTGAGATGGATATCCTCTGCAAAGTTCCAGGTTTTGTTTCTTAGATTAGGAACTGGCAATATGATAAATAGAATATTAACTTTTAAAATTTATCTTATTCAGTTATTTGTGAAGCCGAGTGTTCTGCTGTTCTGGTAGTTCATAATGCTGGAGAAAGCACTTTCTCTTGTTTGGTGAAAGAACAGAAGAGATTTACCCTTTCTGCCAAAATCCTTTCTGTTTTTGGTTGTTGTAGAATAAGTGATCCTCTCTCTCTCTCTCTCTCTCTCTCTCTCTCTCTGTTGCTGGTGTTTGGAACCTCGGACTTTGAAAGAAAAGAAAAAAAATAATAATGGAGAAAGCATTCTCTCCTGTTTGGTTAAAGAAGAAAAGAGTTGGGGATACTTATTTAGGAAGAAAATAACTGAAAAACATTATCTTTTGGGATCAAAACCTCTCCCTAAAAAGGTAGAGATTTTGACAAAAAAGAAAAGAAAGGTGGAGAGAACTCTCCAACATTCCAACTTAAATTATAGCATATCTTGGCGACCAATCAACCTTACCAGAATTTATGAGAATTACCAGAAAATTGTCAAAAGTCACCATAATTTGATTTTGGTTTATATATATATATATATATAATCTTAACCAAAAACTTGAAAAGAAACACTCATCATTTCTTTGTTAATTGCGGCTTTCTTCTTCATCTATTAATTGCGGCTTTCTTCTTCATCTACTACTACTACTAATAGTGCATTGCAGCCATATAATAGAAGAGATATATATGTTTACCAAATCAGAAGCTCTCATCCTACCCTTAGTTAAAAGGATGAATTATAAGGAGGAGTCCCATCGTTTTCAGTCAGACTATCTGCAAACATTTTATTGGACATGGCCCAATTATTTAAATGTGGACTCACCTCAATATATCTTCGTGTCCACCACATTCAAATTTCCATCATTTTTCTTCTGAGGTTGAGAGTGACCAGCTTGTCATTCATTCCACATGCTGCATGACATTGGCATAGAATCTTTTGTTTACAAGTGGGATATAATTTATACAAGGACATATCATGGAATTTCAAAAGAAAATTAAAATAAAAATTGTTGGTTGATGCCCTGGAAGAAAAATAATAATTAAAAAAAAAAGTTTAAAACTGATTGTAATTTCAATAGTGACTAGCATTTTGCTTTGGATCTCTATTGCTTATTCTAAAATTATCTTTTGCTTCTATGAAGAAAATGTTAGGGAATCCAAAAAACTCTCAGTTTCAGCTCTGCAGTTCTTGGCTTCAGTGCAGAATTTCTGTTTTTATTGGTAGCACAAACAGGAAATCTGAGGAAGATTGGAGAATAATTTGAACTCATTAAGCAAGTAATGTTGATCTTTACTGAGAAATTAAATTATTTGAAAATCATGGGCATAAAGATGGAAGCTCCCTGAATTCTATAAGGCTGTGTTTGGTTAGTTGGAAAACGATAGAAAGAAAAGTAAAAGTGCATTTTCTTTTCCTTTACGTCTTTATTTTAAATAAAAAAGTTTTGGAGGCTTTTAACTAAAAATAGGACATTTTTCAAAAATACTTTCCGATGGACCCACATTTTCCAATAAACCAAACACACAAGATGATATTTATTGTAGAAATCCCTGGATGCATCTTCCAATCTTTAGGACATCCCTTATGAAGATTAGGAAGATACCTTCAGAAGTTTAAAAACAAGATAAGATTTATTGTAGAAATCATCATCAAATTATAATTCAACAGATCTAGGAAGGAAACTAATATATTTTCCGGGAATTCTGATTGAAAGATCGTACCTATATATATGTTTCTAGGAAAGGCCAATTCCAGCAGGACATAGCAAGAAAATTACTAGGAAAATAGAAATTAGGATAGAAGTAATGTTAAGCTATCAGACAATACAAACCTCAGATACAGAAACAATGAAACAGCAAAATCAGAATGAGAATTTCAAAATAAGACGGGGAATTTAATATTTCGGGAAAAAAGGTTCACCTCTTTCTCTTCCTTCCAAGCTCATGGATTTTACATGAACTTCCTTACACCAAAAGCACGAAGGTAAAGAAAACAAAACTCATTTTAAGAAAAACTAAAGATTGTCAGTAAGCTACAAAATTTCTAAACCAGTCTTTCTCTCCCGGGATCGATCTTTCTATATATATATACTGTATTATTTTTCATGTTCATAATCTAACTCCCCCATGTATACATACATACATATATGTATCTGCAAAATTCATGGTGGATCAGTCTATATCTATACACCGTCTTCGCTTGGTTTGTGAAGACGGCCTTTCCAACTATAACTCTCCGATTTTCTATCTTCTTCGTCCTCCATGCTGTCACCCGCAGTAATGGAGATCCCTCCGGCAGCCCCAGCCAATTGGAGGGGGCCTTGGGGGGAACCAGACTGGGAAGGGCTTGGCTTTGAGGAATCCCCATACTGATCTTGGGGCATCCATGAACCTCTAAAAACAACCACTGGCTGATTTGCCGGGGAGGAGGAAGCAGTAGGGCTTGTCGATGTCGGAACTCTTCGGGTATGAAGCCTGTACTTCTGAAAATTCAAAGAAAAGGGTTTCATTTTCAATCATCTTTGTCATTTAATAAAAACAGAACATGAAAAGAAAAGAAAAAAAACACATTAAAATTTTTTGGAATTGTAAATGAAGATTCAAAACCCACTTGCAAATCATGAAAAGAAAAAAAAAAACCCACTAAAAAAAATTTGGAATTCTACATGAAGATTCAAAACCCACTTCCAAATCATGAGAATAAAAAAACCCATTAAAAAAAAATTGGAATTCTACATGAAGATTCAAAACCCACTTGCAAATCATGAAAAGAAAAGAACACATTTAAAAAAAATAATTGGAATTCTACATGAAGATTCAAAACCCACTTGCAAATCATGAAAAGAGAAAACCCCATTAAGAAAAAATTTGGAATTCTACAAGAAGATTCACAACCCACTTGTAAATCATGAAGGGAAAAAAAAACCATTAAAAAAAATTGGAATTCTACATGAAGATTCAAAACCCACTTGCAAATGGCTCTTCACTTCATCATTGGTGAGGCCGTCCACCTGCATCAATTCTCTAATCTGTTTAGGAGTAGCCACTGCAAGGAGACAGAAAAACCAGATCAGATTGCATGAAAAGAGAAGATTCAAGGAAGAAACAATTAGTCTCATACATCCACCCAAAGATCCCATTTCTTCCCATCAGATTAAAGAAATTAGAAATACAAATAATAATAATAATAATAATAATAATAATAATAATAATAATAATAATAATAATGCAGATTTTCTAACACCCTTTCCAATTCCCCCCAGATTTCAACTATCTGCAACTCATCTTCCAAACTTAAAAAAATAAAGAGGAAACCCATTTTAAGCAATTAAGGATCTACCATTTTTTTTCCATTAGCAACTAATTATTACTTAAAATCAAGTTCAGTTCTAACCTTGTGAACCCCCAAGTTGTTGAAGTGCGCTGACAAATCGCCGATGTAATTCCGGCGACCAGCATCTTCTTTGTTTCCTCGAACTCTGCTGCTGCTGACTACTCTGTAAACTTGATCGAATGTTTGTGGTTGAAGAAGGGCTTTTTGAACTCAAACAATCGGACCCCAGTTCCGGTTTCGGAGTACTGTTTCCAGGAATCAGAAGAGAAGGACCATTCATCGCAAAGATCTCCTTCTCTTCCTTCCTTGCTGCCATTGCAGGAATACCAGAGAAACCCTTAAATGGCAAAAATGCCCCTCCACCGTTCCGATGAAATGGTTTCTCAGCTGCATAGCAATCGTACTCTGTACTTCTCTGTCATCAGAAATTCAAATTAAAAAGAATATTAATAAAACCCCAAGAAAATAAAGAAAAAAAAATGATTTTTTTTTTTGTTCTCAAAATTAAATTTCCATTAATACCTCCTTAAGTCCAATCATTGATTTCTGCTTCCCGTCGTAGCTCCAGAGCTGAACAGAGCTCATCCAAGTCTTCTTATCTCTGCTATCTTTTTCCATTTTTACCCCTCCATTTTCCTCAGAATTCTTCTTTAATGGAATGAATTCTTCCATTACAGGTCGAACATCTGATGCTGCTCCCTCTTTCAATGCAGTAATAGCTGCAAACAAAATTAAAAAAGAAAATACCCATTAATCTAACTCGCCTTAAATCAAAAACCCATCTCCAGAATCCTCCAAAAACGAGAAAAAAAAATACCTACCGTCTTTTAAAAGAACCATGCAGAGAGGAAGCTCTCGTTTAAAAACATCGATCTTCCTCATTTCTTCTTCTAATTGTTTAACATACTCGTCAAGCTTCGATAACCTTTCAGAAACGTCTCCGATCATCGAGAGCTCTCTCAGAAACCCGGTAATGGTTTTAGGAACGGACGACGCCGGCAGCTTGAAATCTAAGTTGAGTTCCTGTGGATTCGAACCCATTTCCGATCTCTATCTCTCGGCAGATCTTACAAAGATACTCTTCCTCTCTCTCTTAATTCTCTAACAACGGACAGACAATACCAGGAGACACAATGAGATTTATATAAAAACAGTGATTGGTAGCTAAAAAACCGGAATCCAGGAATCCAAAAAGAAGCGGTTTTGGAGAAAACCCAAAAAGGTAGATTAAGTTACGAAGATTCCGTTTAGCAGTATTTTTTGCCAACTCAGTTTCGGGTCGTCGCGTATTCGATCCATAACTCGGTTCTATACTGACTCGTCGTGTACCAACTACTTTGACTCGGTCATGACTCATGATGCCTCGAGACTAGAGCACCGCTTGAAATCTTCCGTACGATCGATAGAATATTTAGTTTTTATTTTTTTAATAAAGAACGTTTTTGGTTTCTTGTTGGCTTTTCAAGATTCTTCCAGTGTAAGGTGAAAAGAAAGTAACGGTAGGAACGACTTGGGACAGTACACGTGACCAAGGATCGATTCTTTGTCCTAACCAAGCCGCGCTTGTTCGGCTTGGGTTCGTATGAGCAGAACTTAAGCTCCATAATTAGGCTGTCGTTTAATCCGGTTTATATAAGTGCTTATTTCATCTTACAGCTTATTAAAATACTTTCTCAAATTAGAAGTATGGTTGGTAAAATCTAGTAGGTAAGTGCTAATCTATAAGTAGTCGAGGAAAGCTACCCATAAGGAGAAGCTGTTGACAGTAGCTTTTCTTATCACTTAGGTTAGTAGTTATTTCTAAATTTTAATGATATTTTTATAATACCTATTTACCCGTAAACTTTTATAAGCATGTAAGTAAATGTAATTTTTAAACTTTAGTAATATTGTTATAATATATATTTATCCCTAAACTTTTGTAAGCATTAAAATAAATGTATTTATCAAACGCTATTTTCTTCAAGTAAGCAAATTATTATTGTTGTGGAGAAGTATTTTGATTAAGTCACTTATTCAATAAATGCTTATTCAAAAACACAAGCTAGTAAAACGCAGAATTAGGCACTCAATATTTTAACAAGCTTGAGCCAAGCATGAGTAGGCTCCGCTTGGTTAGAGCTTGGCTCGGTTTGTATATGGGATTAATTAATATTAAACATATTTTAATATATTATAATATATATAATAATAATCATTAACTATTATTTGTTCTAATATAGGTTTTTTTTTTTACGAGTCTAGCCTTTTACTTGTCAAGCATTTTATGGCTCGAGCTTTTGCGAGTCAAGCCTGAACCCAAAATATTTTAACGATTCTAGTTGAACTTGAACCTAAAATTTTTTAAAGAGCTTAAACCGATCCTTGTTCAAGGTATACAAGCCTGAGTCGAATTGGACAAAGCTCGGCTAGACTCATTTATAGCAATTGTGCTTCGGTGTTCAAATTTAATAAAAAAACAGTAGAAATTTTTAATCTTTCAGTTTTATTTTTAACCTAATCATCAAGTGTAAATTACAGGGATGCCCTCGTTTTTTCTTTTGGAAAGATTGAAAGGTCAAAATAAGAGAGTGCAAGTACAGAGATTATTCCACAATATTTCAATCCAACAAGTACTTCTAAAGCTCACTTGGGGTTAAAAGGAATTTATATTAGACTTATTATACCCCCTTCTTTAAACAAAAAAAAAAAAAAAGGATTTATTCAATTTTTAGGTTACTTGGTTGGACAAGAAGCATAAGCATCTAGGGTTTTTTCTTTTCTTTTGTTAATTTTAAACTTTAATGAGGTGGAAAACTTAGAGATAAGGATTGCAAAAAGGGTTGTGGGCCAGGCTCTGATATCTCCTGAGATTTTGTTTAGAGAGAGAAAAATGCTCTTTTCCAACCATCAGATTCCCACTCTCACACACTCTCTCTCTCTCTTTCCTAAAGTCTCTTTGTGTAATAATAATCTGTTATCTTAGGATCCTTTTGATTTATCTTCCTATACAACTGGAAGGGTTTTAATGTGAAGGGCCTGGTAAAAAAGCGCTTTGAATGAAAGCTATTGACTAAAATTGTGTTTGGTGAGAAAAATAGTATAAAAGGATGTTCTTGTACATAATTTTAGATTATATGAGTATGTTTGTCTTTGTAAGGGTATTTTAGAAGTTTTATTTAAATTTAAATCACTTTAACTGCTTCCTGCCATTACAGATTTTGGAATTAGCCTCACTCCTCTCCTGCTTCACCAAAATAAGATTTCCAAAGAACCCCTTTTATTCAAAGTCGCTTTCAAAAGTGTTACCAAACATCTAAGCATTATTTTAGAATGTCTAATGTAAATGAAAGGATAATGTTATTATTTTAGAAGTTTTACTTAAGTTTAAATCACTGCTAATTGCTTCCCACCATTGCAATTTTGGAAGTAGCCTCACCCTTCATCAAAATGGGCTTTTTCCAAAAAAACCGCTTACATTCAAAGCCGTTTCAAAAGTGTCACCCAACAACAAAACATTAGGTGATAAGCTTAAGAAGCTAGACCAAACGGGGCCTTAATCTTTTGACCACTTGAGCTTACGTTTAATACCCAAATTGGCAACTTCTGTTCCTAAACTTTTCTGAATAGTTTTGATCACATTTTTAAAATGCGTTTTTATTAGGAAATGTCAATTCCCATAAAGAATGTACTTTCTCAATTGTCAAGAAATGTAGTTTTCCTGACCGGAAAAAGTCGCCGGAGTAAAAATATTAACGTTCATTACTAAATTTAGGTCAAAGGGAGTTACAAGATGAGAAGGAGCAAAGGCATGACATTCACGAGAAAAAGGAGAGGAGACATAAGTGCCAATGACCCTACTACATAAGTAAATGTGAAGCATCTCATTGAGGATATATATATATATACACCATGAATTAAGAATCCAAAGAAGGGTATCTACTCAACTCAGTAACTCTAATTTGGTGAGTCGATTCAGTCATGAGTCATATATGTCAGCTCAACCTATTTTGAGTTGAAAAATGGCGAATCTAAGAAATCCACCGGGCGCGTTTCACCGTGGGCGGAAAGGGGAGGAAAATCTCAATCCAAGAGCGTATCTCGGAAGATAAGAAAATTTTCGCCGAGTGGCCAAAAGGGAAGATAAGACTGTGTGCATGCTTCTGCCATAGCTAAAAAATATGGTATTGCTTAATGGGGCTAATTGCGGAGGGAATCCGTATTTATTTCAAAATTAACTAGGGAAAGGATTTTTCGCCAACAGTTTTCGCTTAGACGATACGCTTTGCCACTTGTTACAAAGTAGGATTCCACACATCACATGATTTTGTAATTTTGGGACATACATTTGTGATGATCTAAGGCCAAATTTGATGCTCATTCCATTTTGGTAAATGTTTTTGTGCATCGGATTATCAGTCACTGAACATCAATCCTAGTCTTTGAGTACCCATTGCAGTTCAAAACTTAAAATTTAAGTCAGAGGACATGGATGCAAAAGAATGGGAAACATATGAGAATTGCTAAGGAAAATAAATAGGAAACAAGAAAGGAAACTCACAAAGAAATGTGTTTCCCCAATGTTTCAATGTCTCCCAACTTTTCCTCTTGTGTTTCCATATGATCTTTCCCATTTTAAGAGAAATTGTTTTGCATCAATTTCCCAAGTAGGTTAATTGAAAAAAACTACAAGTAAAGTCATTGATGGATTAAGATTCTATTTATGATTATGAATAAATTTGGCATTACTGATTAAGACTCTGGAGGTTATTATCATCATTAATCAATAATTTTTCCTTTTTTTTTTTCTCCACAATTTTTTCATAGAACAGAAAAGGCAAAGAACCAAGAACAGAGCAACATCTTGGGGTACATGCACCAGTAATGTCTCTTCAGAACATGGGTGCCCCTGATAAAGCCAGGAATGAACTCAAGCTAGACCACAAAATCAGACCCAGATTGGCTAAGACATCAGTAGATAACTAGTTGGTTACCTCTCTCTATAGATAATAGTTGAGATTAGTCTAAGAAAATCAATATGGACTACTATTCTACTACTCTTCCAAACATACTAATCAGCGAGTGAGGATCGTCTGTGTACTGGTGCAGGAGATCCTCCTGTGCACACAAATAACCTCGAAGGCAAAATTATAATTTTTTCCTCACTTGAGTTGCTTTACAAGGTTATTTGTGTGTCTGGGCACCAGTTCACAGATGATCCTCACCCCTAATCAGGCATTAGAGAGTTGTTTTATAGAGATTGGCTTCCAAACCCCTTTCCTTTGTAAGCATCATTACCATAATAAATCGTACTTAAATACTAAAATGAATGGAATAAAAACGTAAAAAAAAAAAAATCGTAGAAACATAAGGATTGTCCCTTTAACAAGAAATTCTCATTGAAGCCATAAGAGGAAGGAAAAAAAAAAAAGAACATGGAAATCTTTTTTTTTTTTAAAAGGTCCTAGATGTTGTTTTCTTGGATAGATCTCGGCAAAGTTCATTCATGAAGGCCATTTTCTTTAATTCTAAAGAAAAAACCCATATCGGATTGGGAGAATCTAAACACCCAAGAAAGATGATTCCAAGACTTGTATGGGTTGCATTCAAGATTCCTATTTTGATGTTTTCTAAGAAAACACAACTGTTACTGTCAAATTCTTCTTAAAAAATGAGATATATGACACTATAGTGCAACCTTTTGCCTTTCCGAGGGCAGTTTTTTGTTTTTTTGTTCAGTGGAGTTCCTGAAATAAAATTTCACCCTGGACTCAGAATCTTGGACAATATATTGAAGTTCCATGGTGGCTTTATTGCATTTGTGCGGAATCACATCGTCGGCATTTTTTTTTTTTTTTTTATGCACAGATAGGGTATTTGTGATTTACCCTGATGCCATTCAGACATATCAATGTCAAGAACGCATGATTAGTGGTGTCTACGTCTTCAAAACAAACATGTCCTATTTTGAAAAGTTAGTCTACAGTGCCTACATTTGTTAATCTGTATAATAGAGAACTTCATCTACAACCATCATCTATGACATTTCTTCGGAATATAATTTTATGTTCGGATAAGGTACTTGTTATGTGGATCCCACTTAAGACAAGTATTGATTCGTGTGAGGTTCACACAAGACTTGATCACATAAGATCCTCATCGTCTCCACAAGAATATCTTTTTTTTTTGGTCTTAACCCCGTGGTGTCCCCACACCCACATAGGTGTGGGACTAATCCATGTTCCGGGTGGGAGCATTAAAAGTAAACTCTTAGCCACGAGTGCTTTTAATGAGATTCGAACTCTAGACTTACCTCCGGAGACGCCCACTAAATCCCAGCTTGCTACCAACTCAGGCCACACGTAGGTGGTTGTCCCCATGAGACTATCACTATACCTTTTGGTGACCTAGCAAGCATTAGAACAACTATCAAAAAGCCAATAGTGATTCAGTTCGCCGCATATGAACGGCGGTGCTTAATTGAATCCACAATATGGCGGGTCCCACACTTTGTTTTTGTTTTATGCCCATAAAGCCCATGGCTTTCAATTAGAATTACATTTTTACCCTCATATAGACCAGTTTGAACTTTGAAGTGATCCTCTTTCTTTTATACCTAAGATTAAGAAGGATGCTTCATTTAAACTTTGAAAAAAGAAAATTAAAATTAAATAAAGCAGAAAATTTTAAATTAATTATTAAAATAAATATTTCTATATGGAAACTCGACAAACCCTATTAAACTTACATAATTAACAGGGTTTGATTATTATTTAACAGGATTTTATTCTATAGAATATGACTCTTTATTAAGTTATCTCTAGATGAATTATTTTTTATATAACTTGTTCGATGATAAAGAAAAAGCTTAATTTATAAGGCTTTTATTTCCAGCATATTTCTTACTTCCAGCATCTTCCATAACATATTTTTTTTCAGTGCATTCCAAACCTGATTGATTAATCAATGCTGAAAATTCGATTCATAAGATTGTTAGAAAAATGTTCGATAAAATTGTACCGATTAATTAAATAAATAAATCAGAAATAAAAACCAAACTAACCCTTATGTGAGGAATCTCAGTAACAAGAATACAACAATAATGATCAAATCTGTAATAACAATAGAAGATAAAATTTATCTGTTAGTGTTAATCGAGGCATGAAAAAATCTATTGTTCTTGAGAATCGATTTTATCCCACTCGAAAATTTCTCAGTGCAGATCACTACTTCCGATTGATAATTAAGATGATTGTTGTTACCCCCACTTGGCTCTTCCACTTTTTATTATTTCTTCAAGTAGATGGAATTGTTGATGGCAAGTAGTCACCTAGGAACAGGATGACCCCTAAACAAAAGCTACAAGACAATGGTTGGTACAGATTCTTTATAACTATTCTGATTGGTTATGGAGAATCATAGAATCCAAATTAAGTACAACATGGCCAGTGGGAATAGAATCTATCTCACTCCTTTCCACTGGTATTAAAATATTGTAAGATATTAGTTGTCCCCTGGAATTAAGTAAACATGGAATTTTGAATTGAAAATGGAATCACGACGTTTAATTTACTCTTCATTCTGCTACTTACATTATAATATTCTGTTATATTTTATGCTTAGTTCTTCGGTACCTTTTATCTCAATCTTTTATTTTTTTTAGGTTGGATACATAATGGTAGGAAACTCCGCAGATACAACACGCTAAGCCTGCAGGAAAGATTTGAACCTATCCTAACATAATAGTACTTGTCTATGCGTCTCTAGAGGGATGTCGGACCCACAAGATGGATGAATTAGGATTATGTGTGGCGACCAATATGATTATTTGAAGAACTTTATTCTCTACGTGTGCATTCGGTCAATCTTAATACCATTTAGCATGTGACATAAAAGGCTCATTAAAAGTAGTATCTTTCTTTTTTTTTTTTATTTCAAATTTAAGAAACATTAAAAATTGAACGACTATTGATACATGTGACAAAATCTTATACACATATATTATTAGGACTTATATAGGTTAAAATATTATATATGTGACTAATCCAGAGATCTGTCAAATGAATAGTTTGGATTGGCCTAATATTTTTTATGTGACAAAAATGACCCTATCACAATAACCAATGAAAGATGTTGTCACAAAATAGAATCTCTCTCACCTAACCTTATATGCACAATTATTCTTTAATTATTAGGATCCGATTGTTTTGTGCAATTGGAATTGATGTTAGAAATTCTAATTCTAATTCATTGAGAATTGAAATTGAGTAGAATTGAAATTTTCATGATTGGATGTCAATGAGTAATTGGAATTGAAATTTTTTTCATGATGGTTTTATAAGGAATGGGGATAACTAAGGAAGACGAGGATGGTGTAAAAAAGGATTTTTTTTTTATTTTTTATTATTGGGTTATAGATAAACATGACAAAATCTGACTCATCCCACCAACCATCCCTGAACCTGTCCAATTTTTAGCGGGTTTAGGTTGATAAAAAATGAAAATTCTTAATCTTGTCAATTGGAAGCCGTCTAAATAATAAACAGATTGGGTTGGGTTCGCAGGTTTTTGGAACCGGCAATTTCTGAACTGACCCGCCAACCCATTCGAATCCAACCCAATTAAATCGATTTGGGTTGAATTGTTTATCATATGGGTTGGGTTTAGGTTTTACCAATCCGCCCGAAAGTGGGTTAACCACCAATCCATCAAATACTCTTTTTAATGGTCTTTGATAGGTTTATAATTATTTTATTATTTATAGATATTTTAAAACCTATTAATAAGTTAAAAATTCACATTTTTTCAATTTTTGAACAAATCGTTGCTATTAAATATTTTATAATACTATTAAAATTTATATACTAAATAGGTTATATTTCACCGTAAATTTAATTAAAAGTAAATAAATAAAAATAAATCGATTAGGGGAGGGTTCAACCTGTTTATTGACCGGTTTGGTTTTATGATTTTCCAACCCGCTTAGTAAATGGGTCAAACCTGATCCAACCCTTTTGAGCTCGATTTGAATCATTATCACCTTCAGTTGAAATCCAAGAGATAGATAATTGCAATTAACAGCCTCCCCTAATGAACTCAACAACTTCAAAAATAGCCTACAAAAAAATTCTGTGAATTTTGTGTAGAATTTGAATTCTAATTCCTTTGTGCACTGCCAAACAAAAAAATTGAAATTGGCAACTCCAATTTCAATTCCAGCCCCAATTCCACGAAATAAACTGGCCGTTAATGTGGGTTTGGAGTAGGAAAGATAGTGAGCTCGGTAACTTGCACGATTTAGTAAGCTGGCCAAATTATGGGCTAGATTCGAGCAAGGTAAATGAAAATTCGGATCCGACTGGACATATTAGTTTGCTTCACCAGTTTTAGTTGGCTGGTAAGACAAGATAATTATTGCCATATAGGAGAATCATCTGGTTAATCCAGATCGTCCATTTGATATAGGACCTTATAAATTAGTTACATGGATAACATTTTAACCTATAATTTTTAACATTTCTTCAAATTTTGTGCAAATAAAGATTGTTAGGCTGCGTTTGTCTTGGCTTATATAAGTGATTATTTCAACTTATAGCTTATTAAAGCACTTTTTAAAATTAAAAGTTTTGTTTGGTAATACCTAATGGATAAGTGCTTATCATGATTTTAAGTCTTGGGATCTTGGATCGGATCGGTCTCAGTCGGTACTGGTGATGCACAAATTGGTAAATAAGTTACCCTGAATGATTTGTGCAAAAAGAAGGTTCGAATACTTACTTACAATGGCCTAAATCAAAAGATGACTGTTTCAATTTAAAGTTTCCTTAAGGGATGTAGTAAGAGAGATACGGAACAGGGATCAATCTGAAATGAACAGAAAAGTCCACACAAAACTTACTTCAGAAAGAACATTCTCAAGACAAAGCTCTACTATTTCTCAGAGTATGTTAAAATGCTAAGGTCCAATCCATTTTTTTGATGTATCATTGGCAATTTATAGCTTCATATTCATTACTGAACCATTTACAACGTTTCATTCAATGCACTCAAAACATTTCGTTAATGTACACAAGCGCTTTGATTCGAATGTTTAAAACGCTTCATTAAAGATCATAACGTTTCAATGAATGTATTCGAAACGCTCGGATTAATAATGAATATGGCGTTATAAAATTAATGATACGTTACCGTTCTATGTTGATTCAAGTCCTTAAATGCTTCGAAGATCTTGATAGGACTTACCTCTCTGACCCTCCATTTCTGAAAGTCTAATGTTTATTTCGCCCTATATTTTAAATAAGTGACTTCGTAACTTCGAATAGTAATGAATATTCGGAAGTGTTCCCTTATAATTCATAATTTATGCTTTCTTGATTATCATTTCGAGTGATTATCTCGAAAGTTGTCTTTACTTTACTTATATGACTATTCCTAAAAGTAACATGACTTTGGAATAGTAAACTTGTCATTTCGAGATTCCATCTCGAAATGCTTGCCAATGATTGCAGCATAAAGATAGCACTGTGGTGATAATTTCTTTATATGAAATGACGAATTGACCCTCTTGATGTGGTTAACTTATATTGCCCTTTAATGTCTAAAGCAACATAATATTTCGAAAGTTCTCTTTCGAATGAATATATTAGTTCGAGGTCTATCTCGAGTAGATCCTCTAACTGTACACTGATTTCGAATAATCCTCCCATGTTAAATGGGCTTTCCAAATGAATTAGTCTCCTAACAAGAGTGGGTGTATAGAATTTCGAATATATGTTATGAATTCATAATGCAGCATGTAATTCCATAATAGACCTTGCAAGGTGTCATACTGTCATTCTATCATTGGCTTGAATCAATTTTCAAATTAGTTCATCATTAGTGCTAGCCGATCCAGATCTGATCCAAAAGTTGGATTGTCTTTAAAAAAAATGGATTGGTTCGATCTAGTCATTGGACCAGTCCGATCCAAAGCCACTTGATGCAATAGTTGTATCGTGGCTTGGGATCGAATTGGTCCTGGCCAATCTTGGTACGAACTGGTCGATACGGTTATGATCGGTCTGATCCTTGAAACCATGGTGCTTACTCATAAGTAGTAGAAAAAGGCTACTTATAAAGTAGAATGAGAGAGAGAGAACAATTAATGCTAATGAATGAGCAATTAATGCTATTATTTGAATGAGAGAGAGCAACTAATGCTATTATAAAAAATATATATATATTTTTTTTTGTAAAAGTAACTTATTTATTTGCTAAAGGACAAACAAGTGGAGGATTGAAACATAAAAAAGTTATTGAAAGGGATAATAAAATATTCAAGGGGACAAAATATAAAATTAATAGGGATAATATGAAATATTTATAAAAAAATATACCTCTATTTTTTAAAAAATAAAAATTGAGGGGTGGCAATTGCCCTCCCGGCCCTGGCTCCGCCCCTGCCCATAAGGAGAAGCTACTGATAGTAGCTTCTCTCATAGTTAGTAAGTTCGAGGACGGCAAAAATATGGTTTGGATTAAGTATCATAAAAATACGGTAAAAATTCGGCAATAAAATATGAGAACGTCAAAGATTCGGATACGGTGATGTTCGTGTATAATACTTTTAAGTTGCAAAAATTCGGAATTAAAAATTTAAAAATTTGATACTTTATATATATATGACTCATAACTCACAAGTGTATTTCCAAAAAAGAAATACAGATTTCTAGGAAAGATTAAAGAAAATCCATTTATATTTATTTTTTTCTCTTTAGAATGGTTTCCAACTTTTCATCTTCCCTTTTTCTTTTTCTTTTTTCTTAAAAAATTATATTTTTCGTATTTGTTTAATACGTACGTGTATTATATGTTGAACATGAATAATACACGTATTATACTGAATTATTGAATTGGATACTCCAAACAAAATATTTTTATTTATACGTGCGTACGTGCATTATACATTGAACATGAATAATATACGTATTATATCGAATTATTGAATTGGATATGCCAAACAAAATATTTTTATTTATACATTCGTACGTGCATTATCCGTGTATTTGCTAACTATGGCTTCTCTTATCACTTGTGCAGAAAGCTATAAATAAACTTTAGTAATAATTTCATAATACCTATTTTACCCCTAAACTTTTATAAGCACTTAAATAATGTTATTTTTAAACTTTGATTATATTTTTATAATACTTGTTTTATCCAAAAACTTTCTTAAGCACTTAAATAAATATATTTATCAAACATTATTTTCTTCAAATAAACAATTTATTTTTTTTTTTATCTAAAAATAAGCAATTTATTCTTGACGTAGATAAGTGCCCCCCCCCCACTGAGCTACTAATCCAAAAGCACAAGCCGAGCCAACGCAGCCTTGTTGATTTATATAATGTAAGAATCCCCAAATAAGCCTCCACATCAAATGGGCGGTTGGGATCAGCCCTTCACATTACGCAAATGGACAAACTGTCGATCAAAGCTGAGGAAAAGTTGGCCAATCCACTCGAAGAAAAAAAAAAATTTATTTCAAATAAAAAAAAATTTTAGTGGTTCAAAATCACACAGATTTGACGTTTTTTCAGTTTAAAGTGAAGAATCTTTCCACCGTCAAAACGAGAAAACAAAAACAGTGAAGAATCTCCCGTCAGACCAAATGATTGCTGTTTTCTTTAAGTAGCCAATGACGAATCATCTCTCTCTGCCATTTCTCGCCTCACTTGTGCTGTTGGATAAGTAATTCACAGGGACGCATATCTACGAAGTAATAAGTTGGGATAAGTAATTCACAGGGACGCTTATCTACGAAGTACTAAGTTGTTTACTTGAAGAAAATAGCATTTTATAAATATATTTATTTAAGTGCTTATAAAAATTTAGGTGTAAAATAAATATTTTAAAAATATTACTAAAGTTTAGAAAAAGGCTTTTCGCACAAGTGATAAGAAAAGTTACTCATAGCAACCGCTTCTTCTTATAGGTAATCTTCTTCTACTGTTTATGGATAAGCACTTATCCATTTGGTATTGCCAAACACACTTTTAATTTTAAAAGTGCTTTAATAAGCTATAAGCTCAAATAAGCGGCGAAACGTAGCCTAATAAACACCAATAAACATCATCCTAACGCCCCTCTTAACGAAGACGTGGCACATCGTATTTACCTTGACCCCATCAAGATGATTTGAATCTAAATTGAAGGAAGAAATATTATTTCGGTATTGTGATGAACCCTTACAAATTGCTCCATCATCGGTTGCTTCATTATAACAGGTTTTAGGCAGCATTTGGCCTGGTTTGTGCTTATGGGTAAGCACTCATTGGATAAGTAGCTCAATGAGAGCACTTATTCACAACAACAATAAGTTGCTTACTTGAAATACATAACATTTATTTAAGTGCTTATGAAAGCTTAGGGGTAAAATAGGTTTTATAAAAATATTATTAAAGTTTAGAAATAACATTTATTTAAATGCTTATGAAAGTTTAGGGGTAAAATAGGTATTATGAAAATATTACTAAAGTTTATAAATATCTTCCAGCATAAGTGATAAGAGAAAGTTGTTCTCAACAGCTTCTCCTTATGGGTAACCTTCTTCTACTGCTTATGGATAAGCACTTACCCATTAGGTGTTACCAAACACACTTTTAATTTTAAAAAGTGCTTTAACAAGCACTTATATAAGCCGGGCCAAATACAACCTTACTGAGGACGAATGGTAAAAAAAAAAATCAACGGTTCGCATTAATCGAATCTTGAATGTAATTCGAATTTGTGGGCATGCCTTAGGCTGCGTTTGTCCCGGCTTGTGCTTATGGATAAGCACTCATTGGATAAGTTGTTGAATATAAGCACTTATCCATAACAACAATAAATTGCTTATTTGAAGAAAATAGCGTTTGGTAAATACATTTATTTAAGTGCTTATGAAAGTTTAGGGGTAAAATAGGTGTTATAAAAATATTATTAAAGTTTAAAAATAACATTTATTTAAGTGCTTATGAAAGTTTAGGGATAAAATAAAATTTAAAAATATTAGCTTAACGTATAAGAGCTTGAGAGAAGCTGCTCCTTATGGGTAGCCTTCCTCCGGTGCTTATGGGTAAGCACTTACCCATAAGTGCTACCAAACACATTTTAATTTTAAAAAGTGCTTATATAAGCTATAAGCTACAATAAGTACTTATAGAAGCCAGGCGAAACGCAGCCTTAAAACCGTAGGTCCCACCATGAAGCAGAGGCCTAATACGTAAGTATTAGGGCCTTAAAACCGTAGGTCCCACCATGAAGTAGAGGCCTAATACGTAAGTATCAGGGTTGTTGTGTACGAGATTCCCAGTGTACAATAGATGTAGTACCGTAAAAGGTCGAACAAAAAGAAAAGGGAAGAAAAAGATGGGAGATTGGGAAGATAGCTGTAGATTGCCACTTGTGACAAGGGAACAGGTGATTATCCATATCGATGAATTGCACCTCATGACTTCGGACTGGGATGCACGGGTCGTGATCTTTGATGGTGAGATCACGGGGTTTACATTACCTCATGAAGGAGAGGGAAAAGGCTAAAAAAAAAAGGTTCCACTCTTTGCTGTGCCTTGTCATATTCGGGCGGGTGGTGATGACAGAACACAAAAGCTAACAATCCAATTTTTTTGGAAAAATTGAATGTTTTCACCCCAATGGATTTGTGATCAGAAGCAAAACAATTAGGAGGTATTGCAGTGCAATGTGTCCGAGTGAAAAAGACTCGTGCACTGTATTCTAAGCTTTCTATTGGTGGCCACTAAAGAGGTTCTGTACAGGCTAAACAACATCTAACTGATGAACACATATACAAGCTTGGGTGATCCTCTAAATCATCAAATGCCTTAGACCCAACTAGTTGGGATCGACATAGATATGATTGCTCAGGATTCATGTCTAAGAGATTAGCAAAAGTTTCACGCCTGTTGCCAACCTAACGTAATCCTCCTCATTTACCTGGACTTGGGACTGGCAATGCCCAAAAGATATAGCAATACACAACAACATTGGCAGAGTTCTCAACTTCTCTAAATAGCTGTATTCTTGTTCTAACATTGCGGCAAGTCGGAATAATCCATCAATGTTTTAGATTTTTCATTCCCTCTACCTGTCAAGATTGTCCATCTAACTAGAATGGTTTGTATAACTATAATAATCATTCTGATGCAGATGTACAGTCAAACCGGTTGACCAGTTCAAGCACATTCCTAATCCATTTTAACACAATGTATGAATAATTTTTGGATATGCAAATCCTAACAGAGGGTATCTTCACATATAATCATCATTATCATACATGCTCAGCCTGAATATCATTGAGATCAAGAGTTTCAATGTTTTGACAAATGGTTCAAGGATCTAGTTTAATGCAATAATACATCATATGAAGTTACACTTTCAGACTTATGATCTATGTTCATAGCAATCAAATCAGGTGCCTACAGTGACAGGGAAACATACCTGCAGATGTTCAGGCAGACCTATGATCTAAGTTCCAAAAGGATCAAATCAGGTGTAAAAGCTTGCCAATCGTGCGACTTGTGCAAGACTTACCGAGTATTGTATTACCCTACGATCATTTCCATTTTTCCAACTTTGGACTGCTTCCTATAACTCTATTGGACATGTAAAGAGACCTACAAGAATAACCAAAACCCTAAATTTCCCAACTCCCAAAAGATTTTAACTTTTTTCATGCTATATAAAATCAAAGCAACCCAGTGTTAAACCATATATAAGAACGCTACAGTGGAACAACGAGAAAAAAATAAATTAATTACTTTTTCAATTCTTCTATTGCCTTTTTGTTGGACCTGTGAAAAAGGATACAGAAAAAGAAGAAAGCAGGCAAACAGCTGGAACTAAATTACAGCAAAATTGCCTATCTCCGTGGGCTCAACATAAAAAGATAAATATGAGTAACTCACTGTTCCATCTTGATGAAATGAGCAGCCAGTAGCTTTGAAACTGTGAACCCGTTGAAGAAGTCAACCTCAAAAAGCTCTTTCAGCTTCTCATCGCATAATATTCTCCTCTTATCAGAAGGATCCTTCAGGATAAAAGCAGGAAAATGTGAAAAAGATGGACAATTTAGATACAAGAGTCACCAAACAAATATGCTAAATGACTAGACTAAAGTAATCTGAAAGTTAAGGAATTTCTATACAACTTTTATTTTGCATCTGTTAATATTATCCATTCAGACCAAACTACAAAAGCCAGAGTTCCCTCAAAAACGCCTATGAGACAAGTTTAGGAAGAAATATAACACATGCACCACGTCCAAAATTTCAGCTAGAGTTGTAGATAAAATTTTGACAGACAACATTAACTACACGTCAGGAACTACTACAGAATTATCCTTCAGATTATAATAAAATGACACTATGTAGTAGGATTCCATCAATAAACCTGATGCTGTGCTTCTCCTTGAAAATGTTATTGGTTGGAATAATACATTACACTTTTAATGATCAGTTGACTACAGCTCTCCTATTTAATGCTGCCTGGACACAGTATGTGTTAGTCGCATTAGTGACACGACACGTACGAAAAGTGTGCTGAGGTGACTTCATCAAAAAGAGTCAGCACACAGCACAGCTAGGCAAAGATTCACAAAGAGGAACACTTCTAGAGACATATTGCACTTGAAGAATAAAAGTTACAAAAGAAAATGAAGAGCAGAGATAAAATTTAAAAGAAAATTCAATGTGTATACACACACGTGTAATTATATCTCATATGAAACTTAGAGTCACTATGACGATCAGAATCAGAGCGTCTTTACTACAAGGTAGGCAAATTCTAGATTTTGACTGCAGATAAGTACATTAAGGGATAATTTCATGTGGAAGAAACAGGTTTGGTTGCAAGTTAGATTTAGAGGAGCATTATGATAGGGTAGAACGGAAACTTCGGATTCAATCATGGAGATGAATGGCTGGAGGAGATGGGATGTACCCAAACAACGTTCACCCTTGATCCTAATAAATGGCACTTTAATTGTGCCTTTAGATCAAAGGGCTTATAACAGGAAGACCCCATCTCTCCTTTCCTTTCTACCTTGGTGGGGGATATATTAAGAGATCTTTGAGAAAAGAAGAACAGATTGGACTTATGAAGGAATTCGTAGTTGGAGAAGATATGGTTAGAGCGTATCAGCATAACATTTTCAACTTGCAGAAGACATCATATTATTTTTAGAACATTGTGCAGATCGGTTCGCAATTTAAAGAAGAACACTTAGAAATGGTGTCCGGGTGAAACAACAAGGTAAATAAAAGTGTCCTCTCTGTGATAAACATTACATAATACGAATTAAAAACTTTCGCAATTATTATGGGAGTACAAAGGGGGAGAATCTGCCAAATAAGAACTTAGGAAAGCTCGTAGGGGGAGAATCTGCCAAATAAGAACTTAGGAAAGCTCGTAGGGGGCAACCCTAGAAATCCTAGTTTTTGAGATCCCATTGTGGAGAAATTTGAAAGGAAGCTTGCTAGATGGAAGAATAATTACATCTCATTAGGAAATAGAATCACTCTGATGAGCAATGCTTTAAAACAGAATCCCTATAAACAATTTTCCTTCTTTTTATTTTATTTTATTTTGTTGATATATTTTCTTTGTTTAAGATCCTAATGACAGTAGAGAATAAACTAAAGAAAATTCAAAAGAGACTATGGGAGGGAAAATGGAAACAAAGGAATCACTTAAAGTCAGGTGGGATAGTGTTAGGATAAGGAAGATGAAGGGTTAAGCATTGAAAAAATAATAGGTGCAAACTCTGCTTTGCTTGGCAAATGCCTGTGAAGATTTAGCACAAAGAAGGATAGCTTCTCGTATTCTGTTACCAGAAGCAAATAAAGCATGGAAAAAATTGGAGGATATACCACCATCAGGCAAAAATCTAATCTTTTAGTCCCCAGAAATACATGTCAGCCACCAGCTATTTTCTTCTACACATTGATTTATCTAGGTAATTGAGTAGGAATTAGATCATCGAAAGACAATTAGTTGGGAGACTGTCCCCACTATCTTAGATTTCTGAGTATATTCCAATTAGCTACTGTCAAAAACTTTAGAGTGGTGGATGTCCTTTCAGTCCTCCATGGCCTTGTTTGGAATTTAACTCGTTGTAAAGATCCTAGATTGCCTAATTTTGATCTTGAATACATGATTTCATTGTCCCCAAGAAGATGATTTTTGGCCCTCCATCGATATTTGTCCCTATCAGGTTAGTGTACAAACCTTCAGCTCCTCTAAAGATTAAAGCCTGTGTCTAGTCTACAACGCTTAAGAAAATCAACATTAATGACATCCTTCGAAGAAAGAGGAAATACAAAGCCTTAACTCCCCAAGCCCGTGTACTATGTGTAAGGGAAGGTTAACAGATCAATCCCCTATTTCTTCATTGTGAGACGAATGAAGCTATTTTGTGCTTTTTATTTCAGCTAGGGCATATGAACTCAGTTTGAAATTCAAGGGTACACGTTCCGGGGCATAATTTTGTACAGCTTGTTAGGTCATGTGACTATGTGGACCATATGGGGGGGGGGAAAGAAATGGGAGATAAAAAGCCTTTTAATGGCTATAAGCCAAGAATAGCAAGACATTTCTAAGCATGGCTCGGGTTTGTTGATCTTGGGATAGGCTTGCAGTTGGCTCAGACTCATTAAATTTAGTAAACTGCCCCGTTTTTACTACCATTTGGTGGAATGCCTTGAGGAGATTTGAAGCACACTGGGTTTTTCAGAAAAGTGTTAAAGATGTGATGGAAAGGTGAAGTATGTGGATAGAAAACACATGTTCACTATTCGGTAGTGCATGTCAAAAGAGAAGAACACAAGAGTTTTTTGAAGGGAAGTAATTTGAAGAAAGTAAGAGTACCAGATGCACTGCTCAATCATCCATTGGGCAGTTTTTTTTTTTCCCCCTATGATTTTGGGGCTTGTCTACTAAGGGGTTTCTGTCTCTATGACTAATTTTTGTGCAATTTATGTACAGTATAGGCTGATAGTCTTTCCAGTTCAGCCTGACTTCCCCATTGAGTTCCTTCAACATGGTTCTCTAGCTTACCAAGGACTGAAATACTGAAATTGCTTAACGAATAGATTGAATTTATAGGTAAAAAGAATTACCTGACTCAAGCTTGCTAGGCCCATTTGTTTCCATTTTTCTGCTTCCTCATTTATATGCAGTCAAAACAGTTAAAAATATGTACCTTATCAAACCATATCAGCCCCCTTATAGCACTCGAGAATCCAATAGGATAAAGAGGGAACATTATTGTTCCCTGCATATCAAATTGAACCTTATGGACACAAAAGGCTATGATGCAGTTCTAGAACTACACTTTCAATTAACTTTGGGGAACTCAACAATTACACAAACAACATGGTTCAGGATCCATGTCATAAAGGACATAGCAAAGTTCTACAGCAACTGCATCCTGAATAGCATATTTACAAATTAACCAAAATAAAAATAATGAAACTAATGCAGATAATACAATAATGATTATTAATGGATGGGTCGATGGGACTTCAAAGCAGTAGCCCCATATTGTTTAGTTTTCTTAGCAATCGTAGATTCCTCAAGAACTTTTCCTTCACAAAAGTAACAGTTAGGATAATAAAATTTTAAATACAAAATTAACACATAATAATTAAAATGTATCACAATCATGATGAAATACGAGAAGTTTTTATCTATTTATCAAGGAACAAACATATCAATGGGCTTTGTTCTACATATAACAGGATACAAGAATTGTGAATTGTGAATGCATCAATGTGATTACCAACTATCATGGCATAGGGACCAAGAAAACAGCTACAAACCTGCAAGTTATTTTTTTTTATGTACTCCCACATCTTCTTCACAACATCAGACCGAGATAATGAACTTTCACCAGTGCCAATAAACTTCACTAGAGCATCAGAAAGCGGAAGGGGAGCAAGAAAACCTGAACCTCCTGTCTTCTGCCGTTTTTCCTTTTGCTTTGGTTCGTCTAGCCATGAAATGAGAAAGAAAAATCTGTAAGAAGAATTTTATACACATGTATAACACTAAAAAAATTCACAAACAAACCGAATATATGGTTTTGACAAATTGGGATAGCTGAACAAGATTCAGTTTAGATAAGGCATTTCGTTGTTGTTGTTGTTGTTGTTGTTGTTGTTGTTGTTGTTGTATATAGCATTGAAATAAAAGAAAAACCTGAATTTTGTGTTCATTGTTTCTTTGGGTGGGTTTAAAAGATGTGGCTGGAGAGGACAGTCTTGAACCCAGGTACTGCTAAGTGCTAACAACATCAAGTGATTTTATCAAAACATAACAAGATGGCATCCTCAAAACCTGAATTTATTGTTCTCACCTTCTTCTCTCTCCTGCTTCCGTTGCTTTTCCTTTTGTGTTGACTTGGCTGGAGTGGCTAAATCATGGAAAACATTGTCTCGAGAAATTATAGAACTTTGTTAACGTTACATAACCAAATGGAATTAAATTAGTGATAATAACAAACAACCATATCCCATTTGAAATGGATAAGCTGAATATAAAGAGATCAATCACAATCAAACATCGAAAAGGTAAAATTCTTTCATTAATGAGGAGTGCTTTTGTCTTAATCTATAATGCATTAATGTATTGTACAATCCTCGCATTTGTATGCCTGACTAGTTCCTATTCGCTAACCTACATGTATATTTTTCATGTACAGAAACGGTTTTGATGCCTTTCCCTCTTAAAGTAATGCAATCAAATACTTCCCCAAAAAACAATCCTGTACAGGAAAAAGACAATGGACTCCACCTAATTAATTCAAATGGAAAAGGGACAAAACCATACAATAAAATAAAAATTCCACATGAATCAATGATCCTGATAACTAATCTTCTTATTGGATTAGGTTAAATTGATCCCAGAAAGTAACAAAGAAATACAATAAATGGAAATAGAAGTCATCAACTCTTAACTAGCTATACCCAGTTCCGACCTACCTGCATAGTAGATAGACAAGTCTTTTTCAACAACTTTGGAGAACATCACTCCTTGATCCATACAGAGGGACAAGGCACTTAGGTGCGGTTACAGTCCACGTTCTCCAATCCCCCACAGATTTCTCTACAGCTCTAAAGACACTTCATTCAGATGTTTCTTAAAAAAATTTAAATCATAGAACATCACAAGAATATAATCGGTCTGCTTATTCACGCAAATCCAAAGAAGTTCAGTTGGCGCCAGCATCTCAACGCTGGAATGGCCTGAAATCCCAGGATCTGATCCAAAACCCCGGCGGTTACACAATTTTATCAAGTACATGGGTCATGGAAATCCATAACCCCACATTAGACGATTTATTGAACAATGTGGGGAAACCGCAGAAAGCCTGAAGCAATTCCCTTTGTCTCTAGACGGAATTGGGAGCTGTGTCAATGAGGGGCTGCAAGCAAGTAGAATCCGATTCGAAATCTATCCCTTTCTCTCTGCCTGTGCACATAGCATCGCTTTAGCCGCATTTGAAGAAGGTTTAGAGTTTATACCTTGTCAAATCCATAACCTGAGCATGAGCATATACTAAAAAGGGATTGGTGGGGCATGCTAGAAAAAGACTAAGGGCATCCAACAGCCTGCAGAGTAAAGCTTTCTGCTAATCATCACCATTAACAATTTTCCCATCAAGTATTTATATATAATCATGGGATCTTCTAGTTGGTCTGATTTTTTGGCCACATTATTAGGCTTGCTTCTTTGGTGCAGTATAGTGAGTAAACATTAAACATGCAAAAACCAAAAAATAAACATATAGGCAAGGATTGTAGCCAATAATATAAAGCTAGGGAGCATCATGAATTCCTTGGGAATTTATAGAAGGAAAAAAAAGAAGTTAAGCTGATAGAAGTCCAAAAGGGATAACAATCAAAATTATAAGAGGATGAAGGTGAAATGATAACAAAGCAGAAAAGCATTCCATTAGATGTAAGCTGGGAATTTGAGCTACTGTCAGCATCATCTGCCACCATTTAGAAACTCCATGCCTCATGCTAACTCGTTTCCCTTTCTCAACCTGGTTTGGTGAACCTAACTAGAGACACTTCATAGTTTGGAATTATGTGTTTGACTGGCATTTTTTACATTAGGTATTCAACTTCATAATTAGAACTACATAACAAGTCTAAGAAGTTCCCTAACATTGAGAATAGATACAATATGACATTACACCGGAAAAATGGCATTTCAACATTCCAGTTAATTATGAAGTCCTTATTTTTTTTATAATTAACACAATTTCATTAATAATCGAAATAAAAAAAGAATTACAAAACCATAATCTAAAGCTGTCTGAGGTGGACAGCCAAAAAGGAAAAAGGGAACAAACGGCGATGAAACGTCACTATACACAAGCAACAGGGGAAAATACAAATAACTATCTCGTTCAAAGAGGGATGAAAAAACAGACATCCCTCCTCCAAAAAGGCCAAATAAGAAGGTTAAACAAAGACAAAATTTCTGCTATAAACCTAGTCTTATATAAACCAAATAGTGTTGAAAGCATTACCTTCTTCCGATTCCAAAGGCCAAATATGCTTTGAAAGGGCCTTATTCATTTGAAACATGTTGATGGAATCTACACGAAAAAGGGCATGCAATTTTTCGTCACATATTATATCTCGTTTGTTCTTTGGATCTTGCAAATTATTCTCCCGAATATAGGCCCAGAGTTGTTTGACAACCTAAAACCAAGACAAAGCAGAGAAGTTAAGGTTCAGAAATTCCTCTATCTACCATATGAAATAATGGTGAAGTGACTGAAACTTCCTAAATACACCTCAGTTCTGGCCAATTCAGTCACTCCAACAAATTCTTGAAGTTGTGGAGAAAGGCTGCTCAATTTGGTAAATCCACCTCCTCTTCTTTTGACATCTTTATTCTGCTTGTTAGACCTGCTTAATGAGATAAAGGATTTAGCAAAATTTCACACTGGCCACTGGCCTGATGCAACTCTCCTCCTTCGCCCAGGCTTAAGACCAAATACACAAAAGAACACTATCTCTCAAATGAGCATATACACTGGTGAAATGAAAGTTGTCTCATAAAATTACCAATTTAGTAGCTCCATGGATAGATTTCGAGAGAGAATTGAAAGTGCCAGTTGATTAATCCTTCAGATAGCATGCTAAAAGAAGTATAAAAGCAATTGTTTACACCCACAAGCACTTAATTTGGGAATGCCTTTCAGTAAGCATATAACTAAATATTGTATAATATTAGAGGTTAAGAATACATGGTTATATTACCCGAACCACTTGGCAGGAATGAAGAGGATGTGATAGCATGTACAAAAGGCACTCACCCCACGCACCACGGACCTAATCCCATATACCCTTAAGTTGCTAATAACTAAAGAGAGAAAAAGGAAGCCATAAATAAAATATAAATGATACAACAGACAACAATACCAAACACATAGAAACACGTGAATCAGAAAATATTGGTACAAGAGAATAAGATGTATTTATACAAGAGATTAATAAAGGATTATAAGACATATTTACCATATGGATACAACTAGATTGCAGCAATATGCAAGTACGCAACTACTAATTAATTGACAACCCACAACCAATGAGTGAAGAGACGTTAGAGGAAATGCAAAACCAGTGGGCAATACTAATGCATCTGACGTCAAAGAACCACACGGATGTCAGAGAGACTCCGTCCATCCCACATAGTATGCATGAAATTCAGCAGAAAGGAAATTATTATATAAAAACGATAGGATGATTCCTTCCCTATGAAGTGAGGGTATTGAGAAGCAAGAAGCACATGATTAAACAATACATTATTATTTTAGAGTCTTTGTTTTAGTTCTAGCTTCTCTTTTTTCTTGGTGAAAGTTCTATCTTATCTGTTGTCACCAAGTGATACCTTTCTTTGCATTTCACAGATGTAGAATCATTTAGCAACAGAA
>JAUPMG010000014.1:6857097-6872667 GCA_031762675.1 Pachysandra terminalis | reverse complement strand
ATCTCGAAGGACAAGTATCCTGAGGATCTACATGAGATGGACCTCAGAACTTTGAATGCTTACGTACAGTAAGAGAATTATATTAAAAGAAATTACATATTCAATATTGTGGAGTATTTTGCCACATATATTGAGTTACATTTTTTAAAGATTGCTTTCATAGCAATTACATATCCAATATTGTGAAATATTTTGCCACATATATTGGGAGTATTATCCCAAATCGAACAAATATTCTGAAGATCTACTTAAGAAAGACTTCAAATATTCAAAAACTCGCATATGTTGGAGTATGTTGCCGCATATGTTGGAAGTACTATTTCGAATCAAGTAATTCGAATATCCACACATGATTGGAGTATTTAGCCACATATATTGGAAATATTATCTCGAAACTCTAAGTATTCTAAAGATCTACATAAGAGAGATTTTAGACCGGTATTATTTTCGAAGGAAAACCTTCAAATTAATCAAGTATACAATATATATTCACAAACATATATGTTCTGTGATTATCAAATTGCCTTTATGAATATTGCATTTACCACGTGAATGAATATCACATTCTAAATGCAGGGGGCTATTGACGATGAGTCAATTTGGGAATTGATTTAATCCAATCATATTTTGACACATGGCAAGGTCAAATGTGTAATTACATTCAAAGAATGTATAAATTAGAATTTCGAATATTGTCTGAAAGTATATTTCGAGGAAAGCCCAGTCAGGGAGAATTATCTCGAAATTAACTACGTATTTCGAAGTCCTACTTAAAAATGAGGCTCGAATCACATACTTGAAATGGAACATGGAGGCATATTTATATTAACCACCATAAGTATTTCGAGACTATACCTCGAAATAACCAGTATTTTGTACTTCGAGAAGACATCTCGAAGTAATAAGTTATCATATCAAAATTATTGATATTCTGAAGCACCTTTCGAGATAATCATTTTTAACTCGAAATTCTCTTACTTATACATAGGGGGAAAGAAATCTTAGACTTTCAGGAATGGAGGGCCAGAGAGATGAGTTTTGTCAAGATCCTCGAAGATCTTGAAGCATTAAAAGACTTGAATCAATACAGAACTATAACATATTATTACTTTTATAACATTATACTCATTAAATTAACCAAACGTTGTGAAAGCATTCATTGAAACGCTACGTATTGAATTAGACGTTTTGATATTGAATATTCAATTCAAAACGCCTATTCAGCCAAACGTCTTCAATCCGTTCATGAAACGTTGCAAATGGTTAAAATAATGAGTCTAAGACTATAAAAGGAGGATGAGGCATCAAAAAGAGGGATCGGAATTCTGAGCATTTGGGACATCTTCTGAGAATTTGCAGAGCGTTTCGTCTTAGAATCATTTTTTTAAAGTTTATCAAGTTCTGTGTTGTTTTTTTGAATCATTCCTGATTGATCTTACCATTTCCTTCTTTGTAACTTTGAAAACCTTTTATTGGAACGGTCTTTTCTGATTTAGGCCAGTGAAAGCAAATATATCGAACATTTGATTGCTCAAATCAATTGATTAATTGACACTTTTAATCATTTACCGATTTGTGCATCACCAATTCCGACTTAGCTAACTGGACTCGGTATTTTTATCTCGTTTTGTAATAATCGAACACGTTCATCACCAAGTAATTTTAAAAATGGGATTCATACAAAGTGGTGGGTCCCACAATTTATGACCAATCAGTGGGAGTTGCGAAATCTTTCGCAACACCGCTGGTTTTCGCTAAAATTTTCTCTGGAAAGAAAGTGTTCTCGTGACTTGTGACGCTTTTACCCTTATCCAAAGGATGGGTATTTTGGTTATCTAAAACATAAAAGCGTATACTTATCTGAAATCAGAAAGTAAAGTAGGGGACTTATGTGTAATTAAAGTCACTTCATTTAACCTTCACGTCACGTTTGCAGTTATTTATCCGTTGTTGATCGGCCGATCAAAGTTAATATCTTAGTTTCTCTCGCTGTCTCTTTTTGGGTTCTTTCTTTCTTTAAAACACTTGAATTAATAGAGAGAAGTAAATGCAGTTCACGAGCTCTCACCGTTTCTCTCTCTGCAACTCGTCTCTGTTCAATTCGAAACCTAGAAAGGAACGGAGAACTTGTTGAAGGTTCACGGACTTGAGCTTGTCAGCCGCCTCTTTCTTCAACCAAGAGGTTCTCGATCGATCTATCTATCTATCTATATAGGATTGGAAGATCGATCTCGCGCCAAGTTTTCTTGTTCTTGTTTTGATCATGATTAGGATTTCTTCTCCTCCGTTTTTAATCCGATGATGTCATCTTGATTTCGTTGGAGGAATTCGGAAGAGCTTCGATGGATCGATCCTCAGTCACCGTCGGTCCGGGCATGGACTTGCCGATAATGCACGACAGCGATCGGTATGAGCTCGTCAAGGATATCGGTTCAGGGAATTTCGGTGTGGCCAGGTTAATGAGGGATAAGCAGACAAAAGAGCTCGTTGCCGTGAAGTATATCGAGAGGGGCGAGAAGGTTACTGTTCGAATTGCTTAATTCTTCACGTCTGCAGTGTTAATTTTCTTCATTCTCGGTTTATCGTTTGTTTATGATAGTTATTAGGTTAAATTGTTGATTATTAGTTGAAAATATTAGTAGACGATCCAAATTATGTAGATGGCTGCTGATATCGTTGAACAACAGATGAGGGAAGCCAAATTTCAGTATCATTGAATTGTTTGTTAGTTTGGACTTTAATCTGAAAAGCTGTGGTATTTTATTTTTTTTAATTTTCCTTGTTTTCTCCCTCTTTATTCCTGTCTGTATGTTCGCATGAGGACTTTGTCAGAAATCGGAGATGGTTGAAACTTGAAAAATCTCTTGTTTCTTTTACCTTAATTCTTCTGTATTAGGTCTATAACCCTACTTTTGTCTATAGTTCTCTGCTTCACATTGAATGTGAACAAATGAAATGAAAATATTTGGAAATTCTTCTTGTAATTTTGTATCTTATATGTAAATATGTTATTGCTTTACCAAAGATATAAAGAAACACTGTGAGGATTATGATTTCCAAATGACCAAGTGGTTTGGTTAGAAGGATTGGTACTTTTTGCTGTAGGTCATGGAACCCACTTGAATTATCAGAATAACAAGACTTATAATACCAGTAGTTTTCAGTATATAAATGTATATATATATGTGTGTGTGTGTATATAATTTTTTTTCGCCTTTCTGATTATGATGTTGTGTGTAACAGATTGATGAAAATGTACAAAGAGAAATCATAAACCACAGATCATTAAGGCATCCTAACATTGTTAGGTTCAAGGAGGTTCGCTTATTTGTCAATTCAGTTGTATCAAATGTTTAGGGAAGTTGTGAATTTTCAGTAATATTCCTGTTGTAATTCTATTTCAGGTCATCCTAACACCAACCCATCTAGCAATTGTGATGGAATATGCGTCTGGAGGAGAGCTCTTCGAGAGAATATGCAATGCTGGACGTTTCAGTGAGGATGAGGTTCTTTACCCCCTGTACAATTTGTTTCTTTCTGTCCTTGGTGCATGCACATTTGTTTATGGTTTCTCTATTGTGAATTCTGCTGCAGGCACGCTTTTTCTTCCAACAACTTATATCAGGAGTCAGCTATTGTCACTCAATGGTATTGAGCAACTTTTCTATTGTAGTTTGCTTCTCTGGAGATGTGAAATAGATGATTATGCTGGTCTTGATATTGTATATGTGTGTGTGTTTCTTTTTCTTGTTCTCTTTCTCCCCAATAAAGCAAGTATGTCACCGTGACTTGAAGTTGGAAAATACTTTGTTGGATGGAAGTCCAGCTCCTCGTTTGAAGATATGTGACTTTGGGTACTCCAAGGTACTAGATACTTTCCTGTTTCTAGCTTCATTATCGTCTGATTCTCCAGCTGATACTGTACTTCAGGATTTTTGTGGCTGAAATTATAAATGTGTATGTCTACACTAGTATGAACATTGTCTTTTATATGCATGTTAGGTGGCAATTACATTTAGAGGAGTTTCTTTATTCTTTTTTTTTTAAGGTTTCAATGAGTTCTGCTTGTGAAACTTTTTGTCCCTGAATATATTAGTTAGGCTTAGGACCTGTGCATTTATTTTATATATGCTATGACACTCCCTCTACAGGTTAAATAGGGTATTTATATATGTGCATTTCTATTGCTGGTTCCCTTTCTCAGTCTTCAGTTCTGCATTCACAACCAAAGTCAACTGTTGGAACCCCTGCATACATCGCTCCAGAAGTATTGCTGAAGAAAGAATATGATGGCGAGGTAAATAGTGTTACTTCTATAATTTACTGTATACAAAATTATATATTACGATGACCACATTCTTCTGCCATACTACATATTTATATGCAAAAAATGCTTTAGCTTTTCCAATCAAAATGGACAAGACTTTTAGCTTTAGGACAATTGACAGAGTAACTTGTTGCTTATTGGTTCCTTTTGTGGTTAAAACTATAAAATTTTGGTGTTTAAATTGGAAAAATGTTTAGTATCAGTGTATGTATGAAGCTGAGTCGTCTTTTTTTTTTTTTTTTTTCCTTCGTAATTTTGTAAGTTCATAGTACTATATGTGCTCTGCTAGTTTTGTTCTAAACTTCTTTTAAGGGATTAAAATGTGTTAATTGTTGGGATGAAATGGTAGAACTGTGTCAAGGTAGTCTTACAACCTAATATTTTTATTGGTATCAGTGTTCTAAAATTACGTTTTGTTTAAGTTTCATGTTGCTGAACATACAAGGCTAAAGTGCTTATTTATGCCCAAGTTTCTTGTTATAGTTCTATAATTGGACTATAGTTATATGCTATTATGCTGTACTTTTTTTTCCTACTAAACTCAAAACTGTGTATTTCCCGTTCAGATTTGATGTTTGCTATCCTGATCTATAGTCTGCCATTTTCATCTCTAAATAATATTAATGATCATTAATAGTAGTCGTCAAAGATCTATAATCTTTAAATTCACAAAAATAATATTAATGATCATTCATCTCTAAATAAGAATAGTGTTTCTTTAATAGTAGTCGTCAAAGATCACTTTCCCTTAAATCACCGTCATGTTGTTAAGGATAGTGTTTCTTTAATAGTGGTCCTTTAATAGTGGTCATCAAAGATCACCTTCATTTAAAGCACCGTCATGCTGTTGTTTAGGTGTTTTCTTTTTTCTTTTGATCCTAGTAAAGGTACAGAAATGGTTTTTCAATAATGTGCATAATTAATGTTTGAAAGAAATCTTTTAATTTCCAAGATACTATTTGGATTCGTTAATAGCTAACAGTCTTATAAATCTAGAATCACATGGAATGTCATTACGCGTAAGACAACTTTGTCTTCTTGCTAAAGGCTTCACATGGTCATTATTGTAATCAACACTGTAGTCTAATACTCTAATTGCAACTTACCCAAATTGATCATTTATATATATCCAAATTTGCAACATGATCTTGATCTAAGTCACAAGAGCATGGTGCGAGAGTGAGAATGAAAGTGGGTGCAAGAGTGTGATAGTGTGAGGCAAGAGTGGCTTTAGAGTGTATGCATATATATGTGCATACATGTATATATTAATATTATCTCTATTGTATATTAATGTATATTTTGTTTATATAATATATATCTATATTAGTGTGTGTAATACAACTAAAACTAATAGTTACCATAAATTATATTATTTTTCTTTTGTATATAACAAACATATGGTTTTATATGATGTATACGTATATTAGTACATTTGTATTATTTGTTATAATTAATAGGAAATGTGAATGTGGGGATAGAGTGGAGACAGATGTGTATCGCCATTAGAGAGATGGATACATGGGTGAAATAATCGAGGGAAGGGTATATTGACTCTTATAAAATTAAAGTATGAAAACATGATATGAATGTGAATCTTTAAAACCATATCCATGTATCAAGGTGAATTTCGTACTTAAACATGATATGAATGTGAATCTTTAAAATCATATCCATGTATCAAGGTGAATTTCGTACTTAAACCCGTGAATTTGTGGGCCATGTGTCAGAGACATGGGTGAAATAAACGAGGGAAGGGTATATTGACTCTTTTAAAATTCAAATAAGAAAACACGATATGAATGTGAATCTTTAAAACCATATCCATGTATCAAGGTGAATTTCGTACACCCGTGAATTTGCGGGCCATGTGTCAGAGCAGTACTCTATTGCATGGATTATGGGACTTGATTAGTCTTTCTAAATTATCCCCCCCACCCACACACCCACAAATTTTGATGGATGAATTTGCAATGAGGTCCTTGAAGCAAACATAGGAAATATGATATCCTTAGCTGTTAAATGAAAAGCCGTTGATTTGTGTATATAACATACATCGTTTTATATTACATATGTATACAAGTATTATATATTATAACTAATAGGAAATGTGAATGTGGGGATAGGGTAGAGAGATGTTTGTCGCCATTAGAGAGATGGAGACATGTGGGTGACATAAATGAAGGAAGGGTATATTGATGGGTGCAAAAATAAGAAACTTGATAGGAATGTGAATCATTACTACCATATCCATGTATCAAGGTGAATTTCGTACTTAATCCGTGGATTTGTGGACCATGTGTCAAAGCAGTACCCTATTACGTGAACTGTGACTTAGATCTTGATTAGTCTCTCTCTCTCTCTCTCTCCAAACTCCACCCTACCCCCTTCTGTGAATTTTGATCATCTATATATTGCCAAATTTGCAATGAGGGCCTTGAAGCAAACATAGTAAATATGAGATCCTTAGCTGTTAAATGAAAGACCGTTGATTTTTTTGAGCACTCCATAGTTAAAATATGTGGGGTTAAAATCATGAAAAAGGATTGAAGGTGTATGAAGTTACTTTTCTTGATGGAAGAAGACATCTCATGGTTTCAGGTGATGTTCTGTATAATTCTTCGCGGGGGGGAGGGAGGGGAAGGAATTTCTGGTTATCGTAGTAACGGAGGAAGGTTGCTATCCTGGGAATTCCAAAAATAGCACGGTGTTAGCTGATAGAAAATTCAACGGCAAGATTTGTCGTCCAAGTCTGGAAGACTGGCTACAAAATCTAGCAAATTGATTACCTGATGGGTTAATTACTTAAGAGCAGGCAGAAGATGCTATCTTTTATCATTTATTTGAACAAAAGGAGCAATATTCCTTATCCCAACTAGTTGGGGTTGGAAGCACAAATTCCTTTCCACCAACTAATTTATCAAAATTTATATTTTCGGTCAGAATGATTATTAAGAGGATTTCTTACCAACTCTATTCAGGTTTTTTTGGTCTTCTTCTTGCCTTTTTAGATCCTTTAGTAGCCCCTCGTACCTTCTTCCAGGCACCTCCTTATGTCTCCTTTTTTACTTGCCAAACCATCATAAGCTACTTTTTTTAATCTTACTCTTATCGAGGTTACTTCTGCACACTTTGATATACCCATACCTTACCTTATCCCTTCCAATCTTTCCTCACGTCCATCTTAACATTCTTATCTCAGCAACACTTACTCTATGAGTATATTGCTTTTATATTGTCCAGCATTCTGCTCCATATATTAAAGCTGTCCTATAAAGTTTTCCTTTTGACTTGCATGGAATACTTAATCACATAACACCTTAGAAGTGTCTCTCCACGTAAGTCCTCAAGCTCTAGTTCTATTAGCCACATCCTCTTTAATGTGAGGACGAATGTGTAGGCCTCCAATGACGGGCTTAGCTTGGATCCTTACCAAATGGAGGGGCTCAATGGCTTAAAAGGCTCTCCAAGGAAGAGGTTAGTAATGCATTGCAACCTTAAATTTAAATAATGCTGGAACATCTTCAAGAAGGATATCATGGAGGTTATTCATGGACTTTTGAAGGCTACCAACAAAAGTATGTGTTACTTCACATACTTTATGCATGGGAGAAAGCTTAGCTTGTGATATTTGGGGGAGGGGGAGTTATTTTTTTAATCCTTGTTGTTACCTTTTGATAAAGATGATGACGTATACATAATTTCTTTTTGTAAGAAGCCTTTACTAATAAAAATTAAATTAGACGATATATAATTGGAGTTGTTATTGCGACCTGTTGTGTGGAAGAAAAAAGGCTTATAATTATGTTGATTAGATTTTCCATTCCAAGTCAAAGGCTTTGGTCATAAGGGGAGAAGGAAATTTCTTTACCCTTGTTGGTAGCTTTAACTAAGGAAGATTTTTGATACATTGTTTCTTTTCTTAAGCAGCTTTTACTAATAAAAGTAAAATAGACATTTTTTAATCTGTTTCTTTTCTTAAGAAGCTTTTACTAATAAAAGTAAAATAGACAATTTTTAATCATTGTATGGAAGAAAGAAGAAACACTAGACTAAAGGTGTATTTGAAGGCTAGATTCAAAGAAGGCTTATGACCATGTTGATTAGATTTTCCATTTTAAATGAAATGTTTTGGATGCAGGGGGAGAAGTCTTAGATCATTAGTTATTGATGAAGTTCCCAAGGGCTTTTCTAAGTCATCAAGTGGTCTGAGGCAAAGCAATCCTTTCGGCTTATCCATGTCAGGATTGACTTTAGACATGTTAAAGAATGCTCACCTTCTTCATCCTATAGAATTTGTTTTTTTTTTTTTTTTAAACAACACAAGGCCGAATCCTTTCATTTTATTGACTGGTGTTTAATGGAAATAAATATGACAAGAGCAATAATAACAGTGATAATGATGGCGTTTGCTAACTATCTGCTGTTGGGGTAGCTTCATGAATGCTGTCCAACATTCACCTATGTGGCACAACTGAACACAGCTTTTTCAACCATTGGAAAGAGTAAAATGAATCAAAAGGAAAAATTCATGTGCTCAAGCTGAGTTTTGGCACACTTAATCTCTTCAATGGGCCTATCATTTGTTGGGTCCCTGCAAAATGGTACCTTAGACCATTCCATGGGTTCTTAAACCCAAAACTCTAGATTTTCCTTTTATCTCAAATCTCATGATCACCACAAAGTTTGCTTTTTCCAATTCTGATATCTGCTGTGCTTAAATGTTAGGGCAAGGATTAGATGGATGTAATTAATGATTTTGGATTTTAGCATACAACCTGTAGAATAATCAAATTGTACACCAGCTAGCTTAGCTAGTAAAGTCTTTGGTTGTCATACCAGAGACCTAGGTTTGATTTGCTACCTGTATTTAAAACCCATCTTCACTGCTTGCTCATTCGAAAAAAAAGTCAGTTAATCAGATTGAGAGACATGGGGATTGCATTTTGAAATTTCACTGAAATTTTGGGATCTTTGGTTTCGGAGAGTAGATATGAAGCCAAAATAATTAATTTGCTTAACTTACTTTTGGTTTTTTTATAAGCTTTTGAATATTTTGTGAAAATTTGAGAAGAATTTTAGGAAAAAATTGGAAGCTTGTATCATTATCTTAAAAATGTATAAAATCTACAAAAATGTAAAAAAAGTATCTGATAAAAATAGGAAAGAAGTGCCCAATATTTTGGTGAAATAACTGATTTTTTTAATATTTCATTTTCGTCCATGGTTCTGAAATCACCAAAAAATATGTTTTTAAAATTCTTGTTGAAATTGCTAAGAACTTCCGAAGAACGTCAGTCTTAAATAGACATGCCAGGTGCATAACCTGTTTGAAGATATGTAAGATATGCAACTGGATCAACAGGACCCAATAACTCTTTCTTGCACTTAAGCTGGAGTGAATCTGTCATTTGTGAGAAAAGTAATTCTACGAAACTCAACCTTCCTTCTGTGAGTGGCACTGTTGGTCCGAGCATTCTCATTTTATCCAGGAAAGCTGCCTTGTCAAGTGTTTTATTTTACATCCTTATTTTGTGGCATGCTAATGACTGACAAAGGAAACTATGAATTTGATCAGGAGAACCTAGAAGCTCTGTCTTTCTCAAAATCTCCAACAACAGGTAAAGAGGCATAGGATAGGTTCCACAGTTGGCTGCTTGGGAGCATCCAATTGTCGGGTGAACAGCCTCAATGGTGCTAATGCATTCATAAATCAATAACGGGGTAGAAATGGTTCGGATTTGTGAAAAGAGTCTATATCATTTCAGCCAAACATAGTTAGAAGGATCTCCCTTTTGCATGGAACAAGTGAGGGAACTAGAGGGGCTTTGTTTGTTCCCATTTCATTTTTGGTGCCACTTTTTCCTTTCAAAAGGCTACTTCGAAGACTAAACCCTGATTTTCATGGATGGCTTCTATGAAAGGTGATAAGTAAGATATATTTTGAATGTCTGGTTTTATTTTTTAGTTAATTACAAGTGCTCAAACTACCATTCATTATCCTGTCATCATGGGGTGCAGGATAGGCTCTTGCAGTGAAAATGTTTATAGTGATGGCTTCTATGAAAAGGAGATATGATTAAGATATATTCTGTATGCCTGGTCTTATTTTTTTTGTAGTTAATTATAAGTGCTAAAACTACCCTTCATGATCCTATCACGGGGCTGCTGGGTAGGCTCTTACAACGAAGATGTTTATAGTATATGGCCAGTTTTCTTCCATGTGGACTCTCTCTTCGTGTCAATTCAGCACAATAAGCCTCCAGTAATATAAGAAACTATGATTTAATAAATTCAAGACTCTGAGACGTACCAGGGATGTGTAATTATATGATTATGAGCTCAATACTCAAATAGGTAAAAAGACTACATATGGACGATTCCTTTCAGATGGATGGTCTGTGTTGCATCTGTAATTCATATCAGCCCTATTATATGGCTATAAAGAAGTGGAAGGGGGTGCACCTATAGAAGAATATTGGATGAGCATCAAATCTTCTGTATGGGACTTAACAAAGGATACTGTTTGCAAGGTTAATTTAGAATATGGTTTGTTTAGCAGTTGGACAGCTGGAATTGGTCATCTAAGCTGTCAATATGGCCTGAAAAGCAGGATTTGATCTGGAGAAGCGTGGATACCCAATTTGGAAATCATTATCTCAGTTTCATTTCTGGTTCCAATTATTGTATGAGGGGATCACTTGGTGATCAGAGTTGACATGCATGTGTGTGACCTCATCTGTGTTTGTGTGCCGACGTAAATGGATCTAATCTTACCCTTCACCCTTGTACAAGATAGTTTATACTTTTTCCGGAGCGGGAATCACTCCCCATTTACACTCACATGTTCAATTATTATTCAAATTTTTATGCTAATGACCTGCTGGTTCAATGTACCACTACAATTTCAGATTGCAGATGTGTGGTCATGTGGAGTAACATTGTATGTCATGCTGGTGGGTGCATACCCTTTTGAGGATCCTGAGGAGCCGAAGAACTTCCGAAAGACAATACAGGTAATTCATCATATTATTATAATAGCATCTGGCAGTTCAAGTTAAATATGTGACTCAGAAAATTTCTGTTTCATGCAGCGAATTTTAAACGTCCAGTATGCAATTCCAGACTATGTTCACATATCATCCGAGTGTTGCCGCCTGATCAAAAGGATTTTTGTTGCCAACCCTGGAACGGTTAGTAACTTATGTTAGTTCTCAGTAACTGTTTTTCAAATATATATATATATATCAGGGCTGTCTTTGTAACAGCAGCCACTTTCCTAAATGTAGTAGTGTGTGCACAATGAGAGCTGTAAGATGCTTAGAATTATTAATATGCATCACACTTTAAACAAATTTGCGTTTATTCTTGTAGCCCTAGTTTATGCACAGTTAAGTTTCTTGATGTTTGGTGTTGCAGCTGTATTTCCCTTTTGAATGACTTAAATGAGTTTTGTCCTTTTCCTTTCTTGGTGGGAGATGGATCTGAGGTGTTCAGTAATGGCTTTACTGGCATTCCTTATAGTTGTATGATCTGATAAAACATGTGCAACATTTTGCAATATAGCTGCTAGTAGACAATTCTTTTTTTTTTCTGCCTATGCTATTTATTAGGGGTGCAACTTGGGTTGGTTAAACCTGAAACCGAACCGATCCAAACCGACTTCGGTTCAGTTTGGGTTGGGCTTCTATATATTTGGTTCGGTTTTGGTTTTGAAATTGTAAAGTCGAATAAGATTGGTTTGGTTTTGGGTTGAAGACTTGGTTAAACCAAACCGAAACCCAAACTCTAGTGTATATAGTCTAAACCGAATCGAACCGATTTAAATTGAATTATAGTCTATATATATGTATTATATATGATATATAAAACATGATTATTTTATATAAAATGTAATTCTAAAAAACATTGTATGAACCCGACCCAAACCGAACCGAAACTGCAACATGGGTTGGGTTGGGTTTAGGATTTTCCATTTCAATTCGGTTCTGTTTGGTTTCGGGTTAACATTCACCAATGTCGGTTTGGTCTTGGGTTGATGTTGGATTTATTACTTGGGTCAACCCGGTTGGGATGGACCGACCCGGGTCCCCGCTTGGTTGGGATGTCCATACTAGGCCATGGGTCTAGTGTGTTGGACTCTCTTCTATTAGTTAGGAGATGGTCTTAGGTGGAGTTGAGTTGAGTCTTCTATAGATTGAAGACTCTTCCCTTCCCTCTAAGCTTCGTACGATTGATCCACCCTTAGAGAATATCTCTCTCTTAATCTCTTCTTCCTCCATTGGAGATCTGTTTTGCTACAGATTTCCATACTTGAGATTTGGTCAATTGAGTGTGGACATTACTGTGTGTGGTTCTAGTAATCACACATACCGACGTGGGATGACATTTGGTTCGATAGAGATCTTCTGCTGCAGATCCAGGTTCGTGTGCATCGTGGTATGTGATCTGGTTCGTTTACAACCTTCAGTTGATGTCAACCAAAACCAAACCAAACCGAACCGAGTTGCACCCCTACTAGTTATAGATGCATTTCTTGAAATCTTCTGCATGGTTAAAATAAATAGATTTTAGAAGTATATTTTCTTATAAATCTGTATTTAATGGTCATTTCTGTGATTCCCTTTTGTGGTTGAATTGCAAGTAGAAGTCCAAAATATTGAATTTCTGGTAATTATGTATGTGATATTGTTACTGAACCGTGCTTCTAAATATCATGTGCAACAGAGGATAACCATTCCTGAGATCAGAAACCATGAGTGGTTTCTGAAGAACCTCCCTGCAGACCTCATGGACGAAAACACAAAGAACAACCATTTTGAGGAACCTGATCAACCCATGCAGAGCATTGATGAAATTATGCAGATAATTGCTGAAGCTACCATTCCTGCAGCCGGGACCCTGTATGTGACAGACAGTCTGGATTTCGATGATGACATGGAGGACTTGGAGACTGATCCAGAACTTGACGTCGACAGCAGCGGAGAAATAGTATATGCAATGTGATTCGGATGTGTTTGGGGGGTGTGTGGAAGATTTGCAGCTGAGGTTATTTGGAAAAAAAGTCGGTCATCACTTGATTGGCTAAAGCCCAGTCTCCCACTTGTCATCTGATTATTGGAAAATGACATGTCCATAATACACAGATTTCGTCATGAATGTATGTTGGCAAGAAATTTATGTTTACTGCTTGCAAGGTGGGATTCTCCATGATCAGCGAATTCTACAAGTCTGGTGAGAATCCAATCCTCCCCCTGAGCTCATCTGTTTATTTATTAGATTTCTTAGTGTTGTGCTTTTGTTGTTTTGGCCATCCCCCAGTGGCATACATGTACACATCAGACAATTATCTAATAGGATCTATAATTCCGATATTTTCTAGTTGCTTTTTTAGATTTTATTCGGTCAATGCGTTTTTTTCTATCTGTTTATGCAGCAGAGAAATGGCAATGCTTAGTTAGAGGAGTATCTCCAGATGCATCATGGAAAACTTCAGCCATGGTACTATTATACTTATATATATATTTTTTTCTATTAAATTATATGCCTTTCAGTCCCACATCAGTTGGGAAGATTTCCTCCCCAGCCGAGTTCTATTTAAGACATCACTGAGTTCAAATGATCCATTCTTGGACCGTTTATCACAATGTTAAGATAGAATTTGTTTAAAAATTAGCAGATTTTATTTATTATATTATAATTTCTGAATCTGGATTTCCTTCTATATCCAATTTATTCTAATGCGGGCGTCAATATGGATCAGGTTAGACCTGATCCGTTTTAATATAACTACTACCCAGTTTGGTTTTTCTTAGTTTTTTCGTTTTTATTTATGAAGTCAACGAACTTATTACCAAGAAAAAACAAGAAGTCAACGAACTTACCCAAAATCGTCATTGTATATGTGAAAAATAATAATAGATGCATAATTTGGCTTTACCTTCTTCTGATATTTCAATCCAAGTCCTACGCACTTACTGGACAATGGGTTCTTTATGTTAACACCAAGTCCTCGAATTAGGAAGTCCAGCACGGGCTTATAAATTCAGCTTGGTCCAACCGGTCCAAAGACAATTTTTTTTTTTAATTTTTAATTTTTAATACTTCCTTCCCTATTTTTTTTTTTTTTTATATTTTGGTCAAAATTCTCATGATTAAGAATGGTCAGTTCTACATTACCCCGAAATAAAGAAAAAAGAAAAAAAGAAAAAGAATGGTGGGTTCTACACATATTAATTGACCGATCTGGGATGATTATCTCACCCAGAAGATGAGAGGAAAAAAAATTAAGTGTTTTGGTCAAAATTCTCAATTTTCTTACGTTGTTGAATTGTATCCATACAGTAGTAAAGATATCGTGTGGTTATTTTTTAATGGGACAGATGAGTTATCATTTTTTTTACTTTTTTCCGTATCTTGTAGTTAAATAAAAGGGAAATCATTCATGATTAGAAATATCTTCGTGCACTTAAATAGGGTCCGCATTTTCTACAGCTTAAGATTTGCAGCAATAAATACAGTACCGTTGGATTGCTATCACGTGGATTTAACCCTAAACTCAAAAATGTTAGTTTAACCGTTATAGTTTTGAATATTTTTTTTAATAATTAAAATTTAATATACTTTCGACCAATTGAATACAAGTCTCGACTTGACCTTTTTCTTCTTCTTCTTCTCTTCTTAATATTGTTCTTCTTCTTTTCCTAATACCTGCACTATCTGACCTCCTCTTCTTCTTCTCTCCCCTCATTGGAAAAGCTGTTGCACCTCTCATTGAAGCTTCTCTCACCGCTCATCAAGTTCACCCTTCCTCATCAACATCTCAACCTTGAAGCTGTTGTCCAAGAAGTACAAAGGTAAGAAAAACAATGAAAGACGGAAATATAAATGTTAAGGGTACCCTCTCGTTAGCATTGTTACCCAAGGTCAATGATTCAAAGGATACCCATAGTCTTAAGAATGGGTTCCCAAAGGTTATATATTAAGCCCCCAGGCCTACCATGTAAGCCTTGGGTATCATTTGGCCTATTAAGCTTGGGGTAATCCAGGCAAAACAAATTTTAGGCTTAAAATTTAAGCCTTGGTTTCCCTCCAACTACAACTCCCCACACCACCCCAATCCTTTAGATGGTACCAAAGGCTTAGATATTAAGCTTGGGGTACCCATTTTTAATGTCCATGCGGGGGGGGGGGGGGGGGGGGGGGGGGGGGGCGGGGGGGGGGGGGGGGGGGGGCGGCGGGGG